>JACBWW010000004.1:3419855-3930588 GCA_020086605.1 Lanius collurio
GCCGCTCCGCGGAGGGTGTGAGCGAGCGCCGCGGAGACGCGTGCGGGACGATCCCGGCCCAGGCGGCGGGAGTGCGGCCCGGGGGTGCGGGGGGAGGCGGCGGCGGAGCGAGGCGAGGGGCGGCTTCGCAGGGCGGAGCGGCGGGGAAGGCGAGCCGGCAGCCGGAGCGGGCGTGCGAACCCCACGGGCCGAGCGCCTACGAGAGGGGGAGGAGGAGCCGCCCCGCCGCCCGGGGATGGTGAGGAGGAGGCGGCGGCTGCCGGGAGCCCAGTGAGGCCTTCGCTCGGCGCCCGCCGCAGAGCCCGCCCGCCCGCCTCGCCGGCCGCCCCCTTCCCCCGCTCGCTCGCTGGCTCGCTCCCCCCTTCCCTCCCCTTCCCCTGCCTCCCTCCCCGACTCCCTTCCCCTGCCGCCGCCGCCTCCTCCCCGGGCTCCAGCCATGTAAGTGACCCGCTCCCCGGCTGGGAAGGGCTGGGGGAAGGAAGCGCCGGGGCCGGGGCCTGCTCGGCGCGGCCGCATTGTGCGGGGCCGGGAGGGAAGGGAAGGGACGGGAAAGGAGGCGGCCGTTCTCCCATCGCCTTCCTCGGTCGGGGGCTGCCCCGCCGGGCCCCGGGCACGGCCGGGCGGGGTTGGGGGGCGAGGAGGGCCGGGCCGCAGGCGGCCCCGGCCGGTCGGTCCGTCTTGCCGGCGGGCCCGGAGCGGACAGGAAGCTGTTGGCTCCCCGGGGATGCGGTGGGTGAGAGGGCGGCGGGGCGGGGGGCTCCCCTCGGGCCTGCGCCCGCCCCGGCCCCTGCGCAAGCATCCCCCGGGAAAACGGCGCTGGGGGTGGCTGGGGGGTGGTTTGCGATATTTCTGAAACAGCGGCGAACAAAATAGCTGAGGGCCCCCCATTTTTCCCACCTCCCCAGCCCCCATTTTCTCCCCTTGTCTTCTGCGGCCGCGTTGTTCAGCTCAGCTCCGCTTTGCGGACCACTGAGTGTTTGCCGACGGGGGTGTGATTCCGTGGGCATTTGGCGTGTGTAGGTGGCTGTGCAGCGCTTGTGGACTTGATTTTTTTTTTTTTTTTTTTTTGCAGTCGTGTTTAGCAGAGGTGTAGGGAGCTGCCTGCAGATGCCACCCCCGCCCCCCCAGGTGAAATTCTGCAGTTGCCGAAATGTTCTTAGAGACTTGTAGGACTTGTGTCTGTTTCTTTGTGGAACACATAACCAAGCATATAAACGTTCTGGTACTTTTAACGTATTTTACTGACAGGACGCTACTGATGCAGATACAGCTTACAGCTTATGGGTGGTATGTCCCCCCTCCCATCCACCCCTGTGGGAAATATTTGACTATTTTGCTTTGTTTTCCTACCACGTCTATCATGTAAGAAGCAAATCCATGATTTGTGCTTGTTTGTTTTATTTGTAGCACAGGAGGGATGTACATTTCAAAATACAGTTATAAAAGGGAGTTACTAACACTCAATGCTGAAGAATATTTGTTTGCAGGTAAATAAATCTGACATACTGCACGACTAGTAATTACTTTCATGTAGTAGTTAATTTCATGGTGGCAGCCACAACATTTGTCTGAGTTAGCAGATTTAAAGACACTGTGGAACTACCTTAGATTTTTTTAAATAGGAAGGTTTGTGTTGTGTGTGGTCTTTATAGAACTGGTTTTGGTGTTCAGCAGTGGCAAATCAAATTTAAGAATTGATTCAGTGTCCAGAATTCACTTTTAGCTCCAGTATTCATTTACAGTCTTATAAAAATAAGTGATGTGATTACGTTAACAATTAAATAGTCTCACAACTGGCTTGATTTCTTTGGGGACAGAACAAAACTTCTGTTACAAATACGTTAAAATGGAATTTGATTAAATACATCTCGGGTTGGTACTGAGGTTCCGAGCAGCACAGTTCTTAAATTATATGAGCATAAACTGTAAAAGGACTTTCTCTTGTTTGAGAGCATAAAGAGGATTTTGTCTGGGCTGGAGGTGGGGGTATGAAGAAGTTGTTTTTCTGCCATACTCAGTTTTGAAATAGTTAGCTTAGTTTGTCCTATCAAGCTGTTGTTGTGTTTGCAGCATGGACAGTCGGATGTCGTAACTGTGGCCCCTCACCTGAACAGCATTAACCTCCTGTCTATTGATCAGCAAAAGCTTGAGAGCGCAAATATTTCAAATTACCCTTTTGTAAACCCAGATTAGGCTAACAGATTGAAAAAAAAAAAAAGGGGGGGGGAGGATGTGGCTGTAGAGATTTGTTTTCCAGTTACCGTTTTCCCCATAACTTAGTATCTGAGAAACCTTTGTGAACCTTGTGATCAGCTGCACTTGAAATGCCATGAAATTCCAGTTTAGATGTGGTGTCATTCGACACACAGCACATAGTAGCAAATACTGGTGGCCACACCTAACTCGTGGCCCACAATGCCTTTTTGTGAGGGAAGCTAAGATGGTGGAACAACCTGGTCCTTCTAAGCTTCCTTGAAAGCTGTCTGCCCAGATTTGGTAACTGGGTCATGGTGCGAAGCTGCTGCAGGCTCAGAGGGCCTTGAGCACGTTGGAATCACTGCTGCTCCCATGAAACACCCAGGGCAGGATTTGTGTAACGCAGGAGATGTACTTGGCTGGTCAAAGCCTGGTGGGAACATCTATCTGTACGCTCCACTTGAAATGTTGGCTGGAGCCCAACTTTGTTGTGTCTGTGTTTAGGTGCAGTTGGCTGTCAGCTGGGAGCTTGCACTGGAAAGAGAGTGTAGGTTGCCTATGGCATCCCATGTAACGGGCCTGAATGCACCACCCCGGCCCAGTCTAGTTCCTGTATACCTCATGTGCTCTCATGACGGTGTCATGTGGCCACAGTTGGCAAACTTGGGCTGCTGGATCCTGTTTTGCCTGGTCCTGCTGCTGTGCGTGATGAGAACATGTAAGGATGTGCAGCACGCTTGGGCTCGGGTGTCCTGAGAGAATCAGGAATGTGCCACACCAGGGCAGTGGGCACTGGTAACTGGTGGTGTGACAGGGCAAAGTGTTTAGCCCAGGGGAATGCTTTGTTGTAATCTGCTTTCTCATCTGGGCCAACAAGTACAGCCTGGGCATAGTCTGACATGCCAGGACTGACACTGGTGGGTCAGATTCTCCGTTTAGTCCCTTGCTTACTCTCCCTCATCAAGATTACCATAGGTGCTTCTGCATCCCATAAGCTTAGGTTTCAGCTTCAGCCTTAGAGAAGACTTCCTTTTCTTCCTGATCTGCTCTAGGGTGTGAGTGGAAACAAATATAAAACTTTGCATTGGAAAGAGGACAGGAAGTACAGATTAATATTTCTAATTTCTTAGAGAAAAAAGAAGGTGAGGATAACGTATAGAAGAGAACAAGAGAAGGAACTCCAGCACGACTCTCCCAAATACGGAAAAGACGATTCTGCTCCACCTTCTGTTGGATGGTTGGTTTGACTGCCTCCTTAAAGCAGGTTTTGCTGCTGCAGTGCCTAGGGAAGTGAGTTATCTCATTATTTATGAAGAAGTTAATAACCTTTAAGTAATTAATATGTGTGCAAAACCAGTGTCACCATGATATAATTCTGACGTCATGCCGTTCATGATTTACAGCACTTCAGCTGCTTGAGGACTATTTCAGTGTTAAAAAAAGTATCACAGAAATGTGTATTGAAAAACAAGCAAAGAGAAGGCTAACAGAAAGACCAAGTTGTTTAGCTTTTGACAGTATTCAGTCCTGTGCAGACACAGACTGGAGCAGCCAGGTCATACTTACCTCAGATGCCCTCTCTTCACTGGGAACCATTCCTAGATGGCCATAAATGAGGACTGTAATCATTGCTGCTTTTTTTTTTTTTTTTTTTTTCTTTTTCCCCTCTAAGGATTTTATGGAAAAGGAACTTTTTCTGGCTTACACATCTTCAGTAGTACATTGACCTATAGTTAACTTGCTCTTCTATTCCGAGAAATTACCCTTGCTTGCTGCCACTGTCTTCAGTAACGTCTCTTACTAAAATAGATGTATTAGGCACAGCCTGAATGTGTGTTTTAAAATACACTAGATTGAGCAGATTTGCTGCTGTTGGAGCTGTATCTGTGGACATCTTGTTAGACAGTGAGAAGGGATCCCCCTGCTCTCACATTGCAAATTAAAAATAGCTTAAATTTCTCCATGTGAATTAAGTGCTCTGATATGGCTGACTGAAGGACTGAGGTGGGGACCCATGCTGCACGTTGGTGTCAGGAAATGTTTAATGTTTTCCCACTTTGTTGTGCCATGGCTTCTTTGCAAAACCCTCCACCCCCTTCACCATCCTTCTTCCCTGAAAGGAGGTGGGCAGGTAAAAACACATCCCTGAGAGTATGGCTGCAATAGCGAGTGGGAAATGTTTCTTGGGTAGAAAAGGCAGTTCAAGCAGCTTGGACACCACAGAGAGTACAAGAAGTAGTTCCTCTGAACTTTGGATTTCTTTGTTGATCTGCTTCTTTTGGCTTTGTTGTCATTCAAATTTATATTATTAGATGACAGTTCAGGTGATGACAAGCAGGAGGCTGCCAAGTGGTAATCCTGGCAAGTGTTAACCCAGGAACACCTGGAGGAAGTTACCTGCAGATTGGAGAATTCTAGTCCTTCATGCTTTTTAATGTTTTTAATAATAGTATTGCCCTTTCTACAGCCTAGTTTGTCTTGTAGCTTTCTTTTTTATGTATAGTTACTGGAAAGGATATTGATTGCTCAGTGCTTCTAAATGGTTGAATTCAGGATGCAGAGGTAGGATTCCACAGTGCCTGCACCCTATATGACACAAAGTTAGAAGTGTTAACTTTCACACCTGCATGTTGCATTTCCATACTCAAGCTGTGATAATCTTGGGGGTTTTGTTCAACACTTTGCAAATTGCTCAAGCCTCTAAGTGAGGTGTAGTCTCCTCTTGACATCAGCAAGCAAGTCTAGCTTGCATGGCTATTGTGTATGCATGCCATTTTGAAGGGAAAAAGCCTGCTATGTTTGTCAGGTTCTATCCTGATTGCTCTGAACTTAAAGGAGTTTGTTCCAAGGTATCTCTGGCAGCTGTGGATTACTGGTCTCTATTCTGCAGCATACAGTGTTTTCGTATTTATGAAATTAGGAATTCTTACTTGTCACTTGTTCCAATGTAATTTTTTGTGTGTCTTCCTTCCCTCAGGCAAACATCTGTTTTGTGGAGCTGATAATTCTAACTAGTGAGGTCAGCAGATTTGTAATTTGGAAAAAAAAAACCAGACTCACCTTGTTTCTGGTTTCCAGTTAACATAAGCTGTTAACTGGAAAGGCTGAGCAACAGTAACAAACAGTGTAGGTTTGTAGGCAGAGTGTCAGGGGAGTGACCTCCTTTCTTCATCCATTTCTGCTGGCAGTAATGGAACTTGTTCAAATCTAAGCTTTGTTCTTTGAATGCTGCCTGTTTCAGATCACTCTGATGTGTGGTACAAAGCCCTCTACCCCTGCTGAGGTTTCAGTTCTAGGTTGGATTAATTTTGACCACCTGTTTTCTTCCATCCGCTGTCTTGTCTTAGTGAGTTATGGGGAATTAGTTGCTTTTTAATCTAGTTTCTGATGGATGGCTATCACCTGCATGCTCAGAGATAATTGATGCACACGTGCCAAATGCGTGCAGAGATGGTATATATTTGTTAGGTGGGAATGTGATGTCTCCGTGGTTGATGAGAGACTCCAGTAAAAGCCAGCTCTTTGGTGGCAGTTTACAATTGCTGCTGGGTTTTGTTTTATTAAACTTACTGGTTACTGCTGGGAATTTGTCACCAATTAGGTTTTTTGATCACTCAAGTAATACCAAATTGAATGGCAGCATGGACACTTCAGAGAGCACTGAAGAATTAAAGAAAAGCAGAGATTATTTGTACCACAAACAGAAAAATAATCAGATTCAATTTAGAAAAATAATAAAAGCTAATGCATTTGGGAAGAAATTACATTCAGTGAGGGAGACAAATGCACAGAATATTTCTGTGGTAGTCAACCAGGAGCAAGGCACATTTTCAATAAGAAATTACAATCTTGAGCTATTTAGAGAGGGACTTGGTCTCATAAAGCAGAGGGGTAAAAATCCCAAGTTGTGCTTGAGTATATTTCATTGTGAGGAAGGCAGCAACAAACTGCAGTGCAGTTAAGGAAAAGCAATAAAATTGATCAGGGCGCTGTAAGGGCTGATTTGGGATAACAGAAAGGTAAGTGAGCTTACCTGGGGTTGTTTGTATACAACCATAGGAAAGGTAAAAGTATAAAAGGTGCAGAAGACACTTTTTGGGGAGTCAGGGAAATCTGATTGGGACTAAGGGGATGATGCTGACGGTAAGAAAATGTGAAGCAGAATAGGAATGTTTACTGTCAGAGGCTTATCTCTAAGACATGCTGTGTGCTGGTTAATAGACTATTATCGGGCTGTAAAGAAACCTTCCAGGAGATGTTCTGGAAGTCTTCCTTACCAGGAAACGTTGAAAACTGGGTTTTGTGGTATTTCAGAATTTTTATTGTTGCAAAGAATGAGGTGATGTTGCAGAGATGGAGGTCTAGTTAGGTAAGGTCTTGAATCCACCTGTAATTCAGACAGCATCTGGTAGTGTTGTGAGTCCACCCATGATCAGCCTATTTAGTGAAGAAGCGGGACTTTAGCAAGCATGTTATTTTGGCACCTCCACCTTCCAAAATAGAAAAACTCTAGTGGAAAGCTAAGCCATTGTTTAAGAATTGTAGTAATAATAATAATAACAATAATAACAATAATAACAATAATAACAATCCTCCAGAAAAATCCCAAACCAACAACACAGCTATGAAAGCTACTCCATGTTGTATCCCTTGCTGTACATCTGTGCCATGCTTTGAGATGATGGTGTACTCTTCTTCTGATCCTTTTAGAAATAGCTGGGAAAGAGGAAAACAGAGGAAAAACTCTCGTCCCTCTTGTGGAGCCTTCTGCTGGAGTTCAAGAATTTCAACAGAGTGATCTTTTGCCATAAACTGTTTTTTCAAGAAACATTCCTGCCATTATGAATGAAGTAGCGATAGTGAAGGAAGGCTGGCTTCACAAACGAGGTAAGTGACTCTTCCCTTCTGGACAGTAAATTGACTCCATATCTCTCTAATCTGGTGTTTAGCAGCATGTCCTCAAATAATCCATTATTTTCCTGTTGATCCTAGTGGGAAACAGCTCATAGGGAGCATGCCTGACTTTCTTTCAAGCTTTAGAAAGTGCATGTATAAGGGGTTTTCTTGTGTGTGTGCATGTGCTCACCACCAACCGGTGTCAACTGCTTTGAAAATGATGATAAAGGTAGCAAGTGAAGGAATTGCTACTTAGAATGTTAGAGGATAAACTGTAGTAAATAATTTTGTTTTATATGTAGGTCTGTAGTTTTCCTTTTTGTGCTAGAAGGGAGAATTAAGATGAGTATTTTTGAAGAGTGAAAAATACGCCTGTATTTTCTGAGCAATTCTGTGCTCTTGCAGAGACTTGCTAGAGAATGTGCTATTCTGTTTGTGGCTGAATTGCTCTGGGTACCAGTGTCCTGGACAGGAAGAACAGCCTTTAGTTTGTGCACTTCTGTTCATTTCAGTTGTACCACTAATGACATTTGATTTTTATAAAAAGTCTGTATTTTTGACAGGGTGGCAAAACTGAAAAAACGATCGCATGTAACGTTACACTTTTTGCCTTCTTTTTGCCAAACAGTGGGCTTGTTCTTTTTTGGGGAGGTGTTCATTTTCAAGCACCACAGCATAAATTCTATACAGTACCTGACTTACCTCTTTCTTTGTATTCTACTATTGTTTCTTGGAAAGGAGAGAGCAGTGTTAGGTACTTTCCATGATAGCGTCATTTTTTTGGACCAAAAACAGAATCTGTGTGCTCCAGCAGTAGGGAAGCTTACGTGGTTCTGCAGACTCAGGATTTTTCTAGAGGGTTTGCAACAACTTGCCTGAAGGTGAAAAGGTGTAGCATAATTATTTATGGAAGAAATTTGAAATGCATTATCATAACCTTGGTAAAGGCTGGTGGTTCTTCAGCAACAATAAGACATTTCTAGGAATTCAGAAAACATGTTGATAATGTGTATTTTAAAAGGATGGAAGTGTATATTTCTAACAATTGGATATGTAGTGTGGTTTAGCAGATTGATACTTGATGTACAAATATTTTGTTCAACTTCTTTTAGGGATGTGTGTGTGGGGTTTTTTGTTAGGGTTTGTTTCAGTTGGAAATACCTTTGCACTCATTAGCTTAAATGGCTCATTCAGTAATTCCGCTGTACCCAGGCTGTGTTGTTCTGACAGAGTATTTGAGAACTATTCTGTGTTTGGATTAAATAGAAGAAACAAACACAGAATTACACTTCTCATTTCCATTTATGAATCTAGAAACTCTGCAAATCAGAGAGCTTTTTTAATTATAAACAGTGTTTTCAGGCTGAGTGGTTTTAACCATTTGTTGTTGCAATTCTTCCTGCACTTACCTGTAATTAATTTTTTTTTTCTATTTTGAGGAGCACTGTACAAAAATCTGAGGGAGAAACATTTATTTTAAACTGTATGGAAAAGGCATTCTTAGGATGATTCAGAGGGACATGTGTCTGAAACTTTTAAGCAATCATATTGTATTTCAGGTTTGTCTGTGTTTTCTTTTGGGAACTGAATTTGTGTTGTTTCTAGGATTATGATAAAGCTACTTTCAAGTAAGGAGACCTCTGGAGGAGGTCTTAGTAAAGGATGCCCAGATCTCCTGATCTGGCTTTTTTTGTTATTTTAAAATTGCCTTAGAGAAACAGATGATTATCTCTGATGGTTTGCTGATAATATTATGATGAGATTATGTGCTGAACACATTTCCATTTTCAAAATGTTGCTCTGCATGTTCCACATATTTGATGCTACAAATATGTGCCCAAACTCCTAAACTGTTAAACAAATCTTGGCATTTTTTGGATGCCAGGTTTCCTAATCTTTTTAACCTGTTTCCCAATGCCTTTTTGCCCTCTTGGTATGTGCGGTGACACCTATTTCATTCCACTCCATTGACTTGTAACTGTTAATTCAGTGTTGTCCTTGTGAGGAGGTTTTTAGAAAGCAATGCTCTATCTTCTCGTCAGCCCACCAGTGTGTCAGCTCTGGGACTCTCTTGGTTTTGTAGCTGTTTAGGAATAGTTTGACAAATTCAGCTCTTTTGGCTCTGTCTTTGCTGAGGGATAACTTATCCACTCTGTGTGTGCATGTGTTTTGTTAAACTTTTTTTTTTTTTAAAAAATCTACATTTATTGCCAGACACTATCAGTTAGCTGGCTCTGCTAGTTTAAGTGCTTCAACCACAGGATGTTTCCAAAACTGATGTCTGATACGGTGAGCTTCTGAAGTCAAGGCATAAACAATAATTAGTGCAGGGAGGGACTGCTAAAGGGGGGGGATCTCAGATATAGGAAACATATGTGTATATGTATATATATATATAGTTTTTCTTTTAGATCATTTATAAAACCAAAGGTTGCACTGTATATGTTCTTTAAAGATCCTGGGGCTTTCCACATGCAAATGTTTTAGGTAGTGACTAGCCAAAATCCAGACTGGACAATGATGTTCTCTTAACCTAACGTTCCCCATGGCTTTGGTTAGATATGGTGTCTTAGTTCCTGTCCTGAGCAGTTGAACAGTGTGGCTGTGTGCAGTTAAGCAGTTGTTACATGTCACCCCAGCAGTGGCTTAATTTTGGTGGTTTTAATGATTTGCGTATGTATAAATCAGGCTGCAAAGTGCTCTGGAGCCCTTCTGGATGGCAGGTGTAAGTAAGCATAAAGCCATCATTAGCAGGAGCAGGTGTTTCAGCCTGGCAGGGAAGTAGCATGGCTTTCTAGAACTGTGGGGCTGTTTTCTTCTGTCAGCATGCTTTACATTTATGTTTTTGTTTCCAAGATTAAAAATACAAATGGAGAAATGAAATTAAACATTGCTGCCTGACTGAGAGCTCTTGGCAGTTCTCTAAGTCAGTCACTAAAGGAAGCTCTACTTCCAATAGTGCAGATGTTTGTTTGTGCAGGGGCCAGTCATGTCCATGACATGTCTAACCTCAACCAGGCAGAAGTAGAAGAATTCACAAATGAACTTTGCCCTCCCTATCCCTTTCCCCATTGGCAGTGCTTGGTGCTGCTACTCAAATCCCAGTGAGAATAGACTCTTGTGTGAGGACAGTAGCTTGTGACCACTCTTTGGTGAAGTGCATGGCTGAACTGTTCCAACACACAGGTGGGGTTGTGAAGGAGCTCAGGCTTGGGGCTGGTGTGTTGTGTTTGTACATCCAGGGTATGCACTCCCTGGTTGTGTGATGCTGAAGGTTTTGTTTAGTGGGAAGGGATGGGGGACATGGTTCGACGCAGAGGTGTAATAATTGTGATTGAATATGAGGGGAGAAGGAGAAAATTATCTGCCTAAATTGCTGCTTGCTGAGCTCTGAGATTATAGGTTTTATGAATGTATGTCATGAAGATCCTTAATTTTGGTTGTGTGTGGGGAACTTTTTGGATAACAGAGGTGTGCCCAAGTGTATTTTACTTGCTTTACTGTTCCATTTTAAAGATCTCGTTGGACTTCTTGCATCTTTCTGCTCTGGTCCCTGTTTATAAAGGTCCTTCCATTGTTTTCAGTCTTCATCCTGTTTTTTTTTTTTTTTTTTTTTTTTTAAGTCTTTCTTCATGGCTAACAAAGAGGGGATTGTGCATTTTGATACTCTGTCATCTCTGTCCTTCCTAGTATGTCCGGTTTTCTTAATAGGGCATAAACTTGTATGAAAAAAAGGAGTCTTTTGGAGGCAGGGAAAGAGGGGGAGGGAAGAACATATACTGACGTTCGAAAAAGGAAATAGAAAAATCTTGATTTCTCAGTCTGAGAAATCAGAAGCAATTATAAGGAGCTGGAGAGACCTGTGTATTCATCTATTAATATTTAGCAGGAAAGGCAGAGCTTTTGTTTTCAAATAGCATATTGACACCACATAGTAATTTTAACCATGAAAACCAGAACATGTCCTCTAAATGCCAATTTTTGTGGACTTCAGGCAAGTAAAACTATTTGACTGATAGGGTCTCTGCCTTACAAGCTGATCAAAACTAATAGAGGCCCTTAAATGAAAAATAATACATAAGATACTCAATTTCTGGATCTAATACTTTTTTTCTGTTTTGGTTAAAGAACTATTTCTGTAATGAATGGAGCGATACAGATGACCTAATAAATAACAAGTGGCCCGTTGTGATTTGTCTTCCTGTAGCTTCACTGCATAAAATGGGTGCAAGATCCATATGTAAAATACAAACCAGGACTAAAATGCTGATTGTTGCTCTTTTAACTTTCTCTAGCAGAATAGCACAGATGGTGAACTTTAGCTTTGTTATTTTGAGCACAGGTTCATACTTTCAGTATTCTGTTAGTGTGAATCAAAAGATGATTTTACAAGATATGACCAGATACATTTTTAAGTCAGGGGGTCTCTGGTGTTGCTGTTTTTCTTCACCGCTTCTTTCTTCTCTCTTTTCTGTTCTCACCATGTTCCCTACCTCTTTTTCTCTGTGTGTGTGTGTGTGTGTGTGTGTGTGTGTGTGGTTTATTTTGGGGTGTTTTTTTGTTCTTACCTTGGCTTCTGTCTGTCACTGGGATGTAGTGCTGCACTGTCTTGATGGCCTGTGTAGTCAGAACCTTTGAGGTTCAGATTAGTTCAAGGATCGTCTGGCTTTCTTGGTATTTCAAAGACTGGCTGTGGCACTTGATGCAAAGGATCCTAAGAGCCATCTGAACTCAGAAGATACCAGCTATAGAGGGCACAGCTGCTTCAGAGGAAAAGCTGGGGGGAATGGAAAGGTAAGAAACAAGATAGGGGCTGAACAAAAAATGGAGTGGGGGAATTTGTGCCAGAGGGAAAAAAGCTGGTGCTGTTTCTAGAGCTGAAGGGTTGGGTTTTTAGGGAAATCAGTTGCTCTTCTTGTTGGAAACAAAAGATAAGCTGTGTCAGTTTGTGGTTTTCCTTGTGTGTCTCTTTTTCAACACAAGGGGCAATAGTTTTGCAATTCTAGCTCTTGGTTGCTTTCATTTTGCTTGTCATGTTCTGGGAAAAGTGGGCTGGGGAGGAACCAGGAAATTGTCAACCAATAAATCTGACCTTGGTGGTAGGCAAGATGCTAGAGACATTAAGAAAGGATGAGATCACAAAACATCTGGAAAAATATGAGCTGATAATGGCTAGTCAGTTAGACTTTTGGTGGGTAATCTCATCTGATGGAATTATTTGTGGAGAGATCATAGGAAACAGGCTGGATCCAGTGTACTGTAAAAAGTTTGCTCTGGATGACAGGGTAAGTCAGAAGCTGAGAATCAGCTGGTACAGTGTAACTGTACTGTACTTCATCTTTGAAAGAGGTGGTGTAGCCTAGAAATGGCTCATCTTCCTTTCACAGAGCAGACTACTTGTCTTTGACTCTCTCTCTTACTTTCCAGCATCCTTTCAGAAAACTTTCTTCCAGAACCTTTTTGCATTGAATCCATTCTTTAATCCACAACTTCACATTTTTGAATGGTGACGTCCAAATGTTTCTTTTTTCAGTAAAAATGACTCCCAAAAAGTCTTTATTCCAACATCTTCACTGAATGCTTTCAGTTCTGTAGAGAAGTGATGCTGGGTTAGATGTGTTTCTCATTGTAAACTGACTGGCACTTACGTGCAACACTCAACACTCTCGCTTGAATGGCAAAGAGGAAGAGCTTGGATGTTGATGCCCACGTTATTTATGTCAGTCCTAGAAGTTTACTTTCATATTCTGTTTTATTGCACATCAGAAGGGAAATAAACTAGGTTTCAATTTTGTCTCTAAAAGTGGGATAGCGTCATAAATTAATGTTACTTGTTGTTAAAAGGGATTTGAGAATGAGGGATCTAGGACATTGCTAGCCCTGTAAAAGTGAGCTTGGGAACGCTTGATACAGTGGATCATGCAGAAAGTGCCTGTATTGGCTTTGATTTTCTTTTTCATGGTTCCTTCCTTTTCAAAAAGGGAAAGATAGGTCTCTGCAAAAAAAAAAAAGAGCTGTCCATGTTTTCTGTTCTTTTTTTCTCTCAGTAGGCATATTGAGAAGTCATCAGGTTTGGATGTAGGAAGAAACAAGTACTGAGTGAGTATGCTATTTTGGGGTAAAGAGAGAGCAAGTGAATAAAGCTTGCTCGTTGCTCTTGCAGGAGTGGTTTTAGGCAAGGTGCTGTGCAATACATCTTAAATTTGGCACTTTGTCCTAACTTGGAAATGTCTTCCCCTGCAGCCCCTGCATGGATGCCAGAAGGTTCCTTCCCTTCCAATTGGTGGTACTGCCCCTGCATAAGCACCATCAGTTACACTCCTTGTCTGTGCTTGTGGCTTCCCCTGCCAAACTTGCTCCTGGTTAGCACTCCTTGCCTGAGACTTTGCATCTGAAAAAGCTGGTGAGGACTTTGATGCTCTTAGAGCAGTACATGATGACATGTGGTGTCTCTCGTTTCATGAACTTCATATGTTACTAATAATTATCTTAAAAATTGGGGTTAGTCAGATTCATTTAGGAAGCAGACGTTGATATTGGAAAAAAAATTGCTTAATATTTGAACATTTAATTTATTTTATAAGAGAGTGAGCGCTGTAAAACCAAATACCTGTCAGCTCTTTGGGGTTTTTCCCGTTTTACATATTGGAGTAGCTGGTTTACTAAGAAAAAAAATTAGTTAGGTCTTATTTAAAAAGTCATCTGTCATGGGGGGAAAGACAGAGGAGTGATTATTATATTCAGATGCATTATATTGTAGGTACAATGTGCTTCTTAAAGGGGGAACAAAAACCAGGAAACTATGTGAGGAAAGAGGAAGAAAAAGAATGGAGAAAGAATAGTACCATATTAGGTGTGAAGTAGTGTGTTTTTGTGAGAAATACTTACTGCAACTGAAAGGGGGAAATAATGAAGTCCAACTCTGACTGCAGTTGGAAAACGTGTTACAGACCTCTGGGATTCTTCTCCCACCTCTTCAAGTGGAGCCAAAAATATGAAAAAGATAGCTGGTCAAATAACATTGCGAAATTTGTCAATTTATTCAGAAGTGCATGGTCATATTTGAGGACAGCCGAGGTAAACAATTATAACAGACTGTGGTCAAGTCAGTTACTGTTTCCCCAAGTCTCTTGGGTAAGTTGGGAGAGTATGTTTTGAAGTGCTGTCCAAAACCTAGGCCTTTGGTGAACTGCATGTAGAAATACACTTCAGAGTTCTGTGCATGGCTGCAGTGGTATTTCATGCTCGTATTGAGACTGAGTGCAGCATCTGAGTCATTTATGGGGCTATCAAATCAGTCTCCACTGCCTGTGCTTTACTAATGGGCTCTTAATGAGGACCACAGGGTGAGCATGCCAGAGAAGTGGGCTTTGCTGGTGGTGAACCACGGCCTTTACAGGAGATACCTGTTTCGGGAGGGAGCTCCAGCCTTAGGATGGTTGGGGACCTTTAAAGATCATCTAGTCCAACCCCTGTGTCATAGGCAGGAACACCTTGCACCAGACCATGTTGCTCAAAGCCCTACCTAGCCTGCTCTTGGACACTTCCAGGGGTGAGACATCTGCAACTTCACTGGGCCACCTGTGCCAGTGCCTCACCACCTTCAGAGGGAAGAATTTCTTCCTTACCTATTATGTAGTCTAAATCTGTTCTCCTATAGTTTAAAACCATAACCTGTCAATAGGCCCTGATAAAAAGCTTCTCTCAGTCTTTCTTGAAAGCCCTTATTATGTACAAAAAGTGAGCAATAAGGTATTTCCAGAGCCTCTTTTCAGACTGAACAGCCCCAACTCTCTCTGTCTGTCTTGGAGAGGTCTTCAAGACCAGCATTTTTTGCTGATGGAAAGTCAAGAGGTTGACACTGGTGTGTTCCTTGAACTGAACTTCAGTTGCTGATGAAAGTCAGGGCTGCTTATGGCAATTGCTACCAGTTCTCAAATTGTAAGTGCAGCCCTTATGTTTATGGTGGCTTTATAAATCGGTTCCCCCCTGCAGCAGTCACAAGATTTTGAAAGTTTTGCCTGTTTTTCTTCCTGAAGCAGAGAAGCTTGCTAGTCCTCATGATGTTGAGAAAAATGGGAAAAGACAACCTGAGTGCCTGCTTTGCAATTTAGACTAAGCCGAACAAAAAGAGCTGTTTAATTTCTTGTCACAAAAAGCCTGAAAATACAGAGGATTTGAAGTAATTTGAAGTGTGTGTTTTTATTTTTCTGGCCTCTTAGCCTTAGTAGTATTAGCACCCTGCTATTTCTGCAGTTGTGTCAAAGGGTCTGGGGATCACAAAACACATCCTGATTACACTTCAGAAAGCAAGCAATATGAAAAAATAAATTTCTCATTATCTTTAAAATGCTTGGTGGATCTAATTGTTCATAGAAACATAGAAATGAAACAGTATTTGAACTGCTGTTTTGTTTATTGTACTCCACTTAAATTAAATCTTAAGATTTAAGACAAAAAATAATTAATTAAAATTTTTGCCATGTCTTCACATACGAGCCTTTTTATATGCCATATTATAACTGACAACATTGCTGCTTTGTGCAGAATGATGTGGTTAAGCTGGTGTGGAAAGTATCTGCACTAACTAGGATTTGTTCCCAGAATTACAAGGCTGCACACAATTCTGTATATTTTTGGTTTTATGCCTATGTTGGGGCTTCTCAGTTGGAGTATTAGTAAAAGGTTACACCCTTGAACAACCTGCTAAGCAGCTCAAAATCCATTGCCAGGCTTCTGCAGGGTGGGAATACAACCTTTTATTTGCTGGTTGCTTTTCAGGGGCTTCCAGGCATGGATTGTCTGGACTGGTGGTTTTACAGGTCACACATATCCCTGCACCTGTCTGTGGTCAATAAACCACCTATAAAAAGCAATCATTTAACTAAGTGGAAGTGTTTTCTTTGTAATGCAGATTTTTCTTAGTATTTTTTTATTATTTTTAACTTTTGATCATGCAGTCTCCTTGCCTTCCTTTGCTCATTAAGTAGAATGAAATTTTGGGAACACCAAGGAATAATTCAGGACTTGACTTAAATGTGTAGTTGCGTAGATTTAGCTGTATTAAATGTTTATTATTCTACTGGAAATTTATGCATGGGGCAGTCTGAAATCCAGTTGTGATTATCTGTTGTGACAGTGCTGGTTGTGGGATTTGGAAGTAGTTTTCTAGGTGGACATGGATTTCTGGGCACAGGATATGAGTCCTATGCCACTATAAATTCACTAATCAAGTCATTGGGAAGTGCTCTTCGTGCTGATGGGGCAGTGTGTTGAGAAGACCATGCTTTAGATCATCATGGGGTTTTTTCCATATTTTTTTTTAAAAGAAATCCTACCTTTTTACATGGTTGTTAATAGAAAAATAGTTTATGTCCTTTAAGCATAGAATGGACTGAGTTGGAATGGACCTTGAAGACCATGTAGTTCAACCTCCCTGCTTTGGACAGGGACATGTTCTATTAGACCAGGTTGCTCAAAGCTGCATCCAGGTTGGTGTTGAACACTTCTAGGGATGGAATATTCACAGCTTCTCTGGGCAGTTGGTTCTAGCACCTCACCACCCTCAGCCTAAGGAATTTCTTCCTACCATCCAATCTAAATCTGTTCTCTTAGTTTGAAACCATTCTCTGTTGTTCTGTCACTGTCTGCCTGTGTAAGAAGTCACTCTCTCTTAAATCCCTCTTAAAGAATGAAATCAGTGACTTTAATACTGCCTTTGGTGTTATTTTCCAGACAGTGAAAGAGTAGGATAGTATTTGTTTTTTTTCAATTTGAAATTTTCTTTGCATCACGGATAATCTTAAGTCTGGTCTTTCTTTTCTGATGTAGGTATGTTTTTACTATAGTGGAACATTTGAAAGGTATGTAACTGTATCTCCTGATGTGGAAGTCAAAGTTGCCTTATTACTTGCGTGATAAGAAATGTATTTATTTTAAATAAGAATTAGGGGGAAACTGTATTTTCATTTGTGGAAAACCAGTGCAAACTTGCTGGCAACTGTCTACAGCTGACTTGCAGTATCTTCATACTGCCTATTGAACACTTGTGACAGCTTGTTTCTGTCGTTTCTGCTGAAGTTTAGCCTGTAAAGTCAAGATATCTTGGTCTGAGAGATGGGGAGATGGTTAAATTACATCATCATGGAAGAATAGCAGCATACTTAGCTTTAAAGCCATTCACCACTACATTGGCACCCCTTTGTTATACAGTGTAGCTGAAAACGAACTGCAGCAATAATGAACCAATCCATCTAAATCACAGCAGCTGAACAACTGACTGTTCTATCTCAAAATGCAAATGCTTTGTGGAGAATGGATTTAATTGTAAATGTTTGCTTAGTAGGGAATATGAGCCTTTTAGTTTGTGACAATAATCGTGAATACAAAGACCCACAGAATTTTAGGGTTTACATAGCTTGTCCCTGTTCTCATAAAAATATTTCAAAGTCAGTTTTTTAAAATGTACCATTTGGCTTTTTTCTAGCCAGTGAATAGAACTCTAAATGCCCGATCTCCCAAGTGGTGTTTTGGAAACTGAGGGATAAATTTAGCTCTATGTACTTAGATCGGACAAAATTTTCTGTTATATTTCTTCCAAATCTATGTTAGGACTTTTATGTAGCTTCAGATAACAAGAGGAAAAAGTACTGACTTTCAGAGCTTGGATTTGTTTTGTTGTGCAGAAATGCCGAGTGTAACTTAGAGTATTAGCACTTTCTGTGAGCTTCTACTAAGGTGCCTCTCAAACAATTAAAAGGTTACTGTGAGGAATTTCTTTTCTTGTCAAACAAACAAGCAGAATCCCTCAGTATCAAAATCTTCATTCCTTGTTAAATTCCTGAAGCCTGACTGCTTGAGTGCAACTCAAGAGGGTGAATCTCTGTCACTGATTTGAATGAATTAAAATAAAGCAGCATTGTTAGTTTTGGGGGAAAGGAAAAAATCACCAAGCTTCATGGAAAAAAGTGAGAAAGCAAGAATACCTGCATCCAGGCTGTTCTTAGGTATCTGTGTAAGGAAAAACAGATACAACTTGGAAAACAGACCCACACACAAAATGTGCATGTTTATGCTTCTTTTGGCATTTTGTGTATTCTCTAATAGCCTTCACATGTGGATTAGTCCTTCTGAAAAAAAATGCAACCAAGCCCCCTGAAGAATAGGCCTTTGTGACACTGGAGAAGTTTACTGCGCCAAAGTTATGGTAAGAATTTGTAAATTTTGGCTGCTGAAGTACTTCCTTCCTCTGCTGTGTTTTTGTGTTGGAAACTTGTAAGTGTGGAATAGAGGGTGTTTTTTGGTTTGGTTTTTTTTTTTTATGACAATGCAAACATTCATTTCACAAACTAAACCGCCCGTTCACATGACGCTGCTGCTGTATATAAACACCCTGTTGATCTTGTTCTGCAGAAGTGTTTGTTGGACTTCCTGAGTCATACGGAAATGCTCCACTGCTCTTCTTGGGCACTTGTGCTGTGGACTTAGGCTGTATCTGCTCAGATTTAATTTCCAAATTATTGTCCCTGAAAGACACGTTTTTACTTGGAACAGGGCCCTCAAAGTGGGGTTGTTTTTCTATGCCTCATTTTCTCTCTGTGTAAAATTTTTCATTATGCTATATTGGGAATAGGTTTTGACTCTGTTAAAGCTGAACATTTTGGGTGCTTCATAGTTGCAAACCTCTCTTCCTCTTCCATTTATGATGTTGTTTCTTCACATAGGTCTCAGTCTGTGGCAGGCAGTAAGTCAGGCTGAGAGAGCTGTGCAGAGCACACAGGCCCAAGAGGATGCTGGTGGCTGCACTGCCAGGTGAGCCTTCCTGGCAGCCTGGGATGCAGTGACGAGCTGTACAACACTGCTGACTTCACAGGGGTTTTCTGAAGTAACCAAGGGCAGAATTAGAGTCCAAGGCTAGACTGTCATGGTGACAAAATATTTAGAAAACATTTTCTTGCTTGAAACAAAAGCTTGGATTGTGCAACACAAAGTACTGTCCCAGTGTAATAAACGATGCTGTATTTTTAAAGGGTTCTATGTGTTCCCTGACTGTCAGCTCTTGCCAGATTCAGCATGTTCAGGTAAAATGAGGCAGTTTTCCTCCAGACTGTTTCTTTTACAAGCTGGGTTAATTTTCCCCCTTTATGCAGTGGACTTGCAAAGATATGGCAGCCAAATGTGACCTCACATTTTGAGCACAGTGGGACAGCCCTGTTAAAAGACAGAAGCAATGGAGCAGTGTCTTCTCTTCAGCCATGGTGGCTCAGCTGCCTTAAGAGCAGTTGCTTAAAACTTACACCTTGTAATTGGCATAGACTGATCTGATTTCTAGTGTGCTCTGTGACAAGACTTGGTGATTGCTTTTATTGGGTTAGAATATGCCATTTTTACTGCAGTAGGAACTTTTTGTTCTGCAGGTG
This sequence comes from Lanius collurio, assembly GCA_020086605.1. NCBI lineage: Eukaryota > Metazoa > Chordata > Aves > Passeriformes > Laniidae > Lanius > Lanius collurio. The sequence continues at coordinate 3,439,367 of JACBWW010000004.1, forward strand.
TTTCATCCTTCCGTAATAACTCATGTAACTTTTTTTTTGTTAATGGCTGAGGTTTTGTGATGACCCAGTCTTACCAATATCTATGCTCTGACTTGAATGGAAGCCACAAGTCTAGAGAGTCTGTAGAAGATTGTTCATTTGGAATAATATAAAATGATTTTAAGATGAGCAAACCTATGAGAACAGAAAGAAGACTGCTAGCCTACCATGTTCAGTTCAGCACACTGCACCATTTGGAAGGAACGCATATTTTTCCCAGTCTAATCTGTGTTTCCTGGGTAATACCAGTTGTAATTTCACACAAAGCATGATTTTACACGTATCCCACCTTCTCTGCTTAGAGCAGCAGGTGGCCAGATTTCTTTCTGAAAAATAGGGATTTGTCTCAGCTTTACAGCAGCTCTAAGCATATTGGCTACAGAGACTTTTTTAATTTTCAAAGTTTCTGTACTTGTTGGACTATACTTCTATTCTTGAAAATGGAAAACAAAAGAAAAACATGGAGGGGGGGATATACTTTTCTAAGGTTTGCATCATCTTGCATCTTTGTATGCTTGGCATGTAACTGTGTCCCATTCAGAGAGTTGCTCTGAACAGGGCAGAGCTCGTTCTTTGGGCTGCTGCTTTGTCCCTACCCCTAGTTCCTCTGCTGCATTGAGCTACAAAACCAGCTGCTTTTGCTTTTCATACCTATTTTTACCATCTCTAATTTGCTATTAAGATGTTAACTTCTGCCTCCCGTTAGCCTAGCATGTGTCTATACTGTGTCTACAACGTAGAGAGGCAGGCAAGCACTTACATGCTTTCTCTTGTGCTACCCTTTCACACTTGGGAAATGGTCCCTGTAAACAGCTGCAGTGCTGCTTTATTATCCTCTTCAAAAGCTCTGGCTCCTTGTGTTGCTTATGAAAGGCCCCAATGAACTTGTAATGTGTGTGTACTGAGACTGCTGTTCCTGGCAATGCCCAGAATTGGTCCCCCTTTTTGTGTGTGTCTGTGTCTGGCTTTCCATTGTCCCTGTCCTGTGACAGTCAACTCCGCAGAACAGGGACTGTCTCATTGTTCCATGTATACAGCAGGTGGCTCAGATCCAGATGTGTATCTGAAGTCGCTGTGCACTGCAATTACACAAATCATTATGTTATAGAAAGCTGCATCTAAAATAGGGGGGGAAAATTCAGATACACTGTAATAAGTGTATAAGTGTAATAAGTGTTTTAAGGGTTGAGGTTTGACTTTGTCTTTTTATTAATCCTCTAACATTTTACTGGTAGGATTATGCAAAAAATGGAGACATATATATATATATGAAGTTCTCTTTATATTTTAAGAAACCTTCCCTATGGCCTGAGGAAAACTTTGTTCTCGGGAGCTGCTCCAGGCTGCTAGGAATGGGCTACTTCACAACAGCTCTTGTTGGTTTCTTGGAGAGGTTTGTTTATTCCTGTGACTAGTCTGGGTGTGCTTATGGCAAAACCTCATGTTTCTGGAGACTTTCCTCTTTTCAGGCATTATTTTAGAAACAGAATGACATGCAACAGGATGTGTGGTTGTAGATATATGTTCACGCTTCAGAGGCCCTGCATACCTTTGTGACCATGCACAATCCTGTGCTTTTTCTCTCATCATTCATGTGGTGAAATAAACCATGGAGGAACAGTGAATTCATTACTCCTTTTTATGCCCAGAACACACAGAGAATATATTGATACTTTCTGTTGACTCTTGGAATGCTCAGATCAATTACTAGCGGTAAGGAGATCAAATGAGGACCAAGGAGGCTTGAGATTTTCTTCCTCAAATTTGATTTGAAAATTGCAGTTGGATAAAGTTGCATTTGTTCTCTTTCTTGTGTTTGTATTTTTTAAATTCTGAATTACCTACATGCAGTATGAGTGTTTGGATTTCTGTTGTAGAGTTCTGAGTGGCCCCACTTTGGGAAGGGTGATCAGACCAGATCACCTCAAATGGCTCTTTTTGACATAAAGTATTCTGTGATTCTTCACCATTTTAATATTGGGATATTGGGAATCTCATGCAAAGCCCACCTTGATTTTGAAGGAGAATAACAACCTCACTTACAGAGGTGTTTTATTTTTGTAGAGGTGGTTTTATTTTTCATATTCCTTGTGATGGCCATCAAACAGAAAATAAATAGCAGTTCCTCAGTTGTCTGGAAGAACAGGCCTTTTCATTTTTCAGTGTTGGCTGGTCTGTTCAAATACAGAAGTTGAGATTTTTCAAGGGAAAGGTTCAAAACTTGGAATAATGAGCAAACTTTGCTTATTTACTACATTGTGTAAGTGCTCTGGGTCTGTGCTCTGAACCCAAAAGTTGCTTTTTTGCTTTAATTGCTAGAATAGCTAGTTTACTAAGATTGTGGTGTAGCTCTGAAGCTGCTGGAAGTTTTGCTTTCATTTGTTTATTTATTTGCCTGTTGTTGCTGTGAGGCTCACTGTCAGAAAGTAGAAATGTTTCTAACCTCATCTCAGCCTTTCTCCTTCACTTTTTTATAGTCCTGGTATAAAAGAAGGGGGAAAAAATTGGGGGTAGCAGGGTGTGTGGTGGAACTAGCTCTGTTCTCTCTGGTCACCTTCAAGCAGGGCTTCTATTTTGTCCCTGGTAGAAGTTGACTTAGGGGCCTTCAGAAGAAGCTGGTTGGCTACAGCTCCTTCAGACTGGCAGAGGTTGGCTGCAGCTCCTTCAGACTCTGTGACAGAGGAGATGTGCTTTAGATGCATGTTGTGATGCTGGTGGCTGAAGTTTACACCAGCAGCCTGCTGTAAAAGTGAAGGTCTGGGCCGTGAGGTCCAGCTTATCAGCAGCAATTGACAGAATAGTCCATGGATAACAGAGGTGACCTGGAAGTTCATCATGGCTGATTAGGTGCCCTCAGCTATCACCAACTCACAAATTTATTCCTTTGTCCCAATCCTTGTGTCATTCATCAAGGCCTGTTCATGATGGTTTAGTAGCAGTCTTGTAATTTTTGGCCATTAAGATGAGCAGTCACCTTTTGGAGTCAGATTTGACAGATCCGGTCATCCATAGTGTGATGGATCTCTGCTGTTTGTTCCAGGGTAGTAAACAGTCACCTCAAACAGTTGACATTAAATGCTGCTTTAGGAATGCCCTTAAGTTGTAGATTATTTCATAACTGGTTCTTTGGATGGCTGCAACTAGAGTCCCAAAGGAGAGAGTAAATTTTGGACCTGATGTGCTGTTTCACTTAGAAAAGAGAGCCTTTGAGGGCAGGGTTGAAGCCTGGCTCAGCAAGGAATGGGAAACCTTGAGCAATGTGCAGCCTCTGGAATTTGTTTTATCTAAGACGATATTGTTGTGTGAAGTCTGGAGCCAAGGTCTCCATATGAAACTACATTAGACCTGTGTTTGGATCTGCGTCTGAAATGAGATAACTGTAGTATCAAAGGGACTTTTTTTTTTTTTTTATTTCTTACTGTTCTATAACCTAAAATGTCTAGACCAGGGAGATTCTTGAAGGATGCATGTCTAATACCAGCTTCCTGTTAAACTTTCACTAATTATTTTAAAATTATATTTAGGATCTGTCATGGATGTTTGTAATTTTCTGCTTTGAAAACTTGATACATCTTCCTTCCTTTTCCCACAATACCAGGATAGTGGTGGTTATTTTGGAAGTTGTTTTCCTTGTTCAGGCTTGGACTTCTGAATGCAAACAGCCCTTACATCTGATACCCTCTTCCATTTTTCTGGGGCTGGAAATGCTGTTGGTAAAAGCCATTTGCATTCCCCATTCCTTGTGGCGCAGGGGAGCTTGGTAGGGCAGTCAAACTGAAGGCAGAGCATCTAGGAGCTGAAGAGGTATCTGGTGTATGAGGAACGGTGTATCCTGGAATGGAGACTCAAAGCCAGTCTTCCCCTGCTCTGCCACGAACTTCCTCCTTATACAATCACCTCGGAGAGGGTTATTTTTCTCCCTCTGCCCCAGTTCCCTATCTGTGAAGTGGTGATAACAGCACTTCCTTACTTCACAGGGATGTTGTGAGGACAAATGCAGCTCAAACTGTGGGGCTCTTGGGTACTGTGGTAACTGGGAGCGCAGATGGAAGATGGGAAATGCTCCACATAAAAGCTTTCTGTTCTTTGAGCCCAGTGGTAGATGATGGCACTAATGTGAATGTGGCTTCCACTGGAGTCATGACTTGACTGGTGCCATGTCTTTCCTCTGAAGGTTTCCTTGCTCACTCCTGTGTCCCTACAAGGAAAGCACTTAACATCCTTCTGAATGTGATTGTTTGGGTCCTTGGCTACAGGCTCTGTAAGCTCTAGGACCTGGGTAAGTCTTGCTGTCTGTTTTTTGGCCTGGCCTGCTCACAGTTGCTGAATGGCGTGTGTGCTTCTGGCACCTGCCACCCAGGGCATTTCACAGACTAACTCACACTCTGGAAGGAGTTAAAAATATATAAGAATGGATTTTTCACTTGAGAAATCCAAACTACTGTAGCAGTTACTCTGAGCAAGCCCTGGACTGCAGTGTGACCAGAAGAAAGCAATTGTCCCTATAAGTGGTTAAATTTCATAGAAACCACATCCTTTGTGTTGCCACTGACAACATAACATTCCTTAATGTTTGATTTCAAGTGAAACTTTATTACCCAGCTGTATGTGCAAGCATACTTTCTTCTGAAGATTTTCTGTCCAGAGTCACCACAGAGTGAAGCTCTTTCCATTTTAGTGTGGACTTCATAGTCTTGTTTATACAAGCAGGTAAGAGGCAGGAAACCTGTCTGCTTAACATGTACATTGTCACATATCTGAGGGGAAGGAGGCAGTGAGTTTAATATTTGTTCAGTTAAATCTTGCTCATGCAAATGAGTTTGGTTTTGGGAGTTTTTTGGGCCAGAAGGTGAAAATATACTTAATTTATTGCTTGCTCCTTGGAACACGGGGCTCATGTCATCTTTCTTGTTCACCTGCTTTGATAAATTCTATATTTAGTTGTCTCTGCCCATCCACTTGAACAGGACAAAAATAACTTTAGTGTAATCCATCCTCTCTATCCTTTCCTCTCCACCCCTTCCCTCCCCTTTCCTGCTGCTAGGTTTAGGGCATTCAGTTGTTTGGGAAGTGGTGTTTGTTTTGCCTTGTTTCCTTACAAGTAGGGTGGGAGAAGACATTTATACTCTGGCATAAAGTTGTTGTGAAGAGTATGTAAACTGTCAGAAGCACTTCCTTCTCTCTTACAACATTTGCTGAGGGGTCAGAGTGTGTGCAGGGAGGTGGAGCAGAGAGGTTGGGAAATGACTTGCATGTGGCATACATCTGTCTGACAAAGAGCCAACCATGCCAGGGGATAAATGGACAAACAAATAGTGTTTCAATTCTGAACTCAGAGGTTGAACTTAAAGTTTGCACAGGAGCAACTCTACAAATAAGTTTCCAATTGGACCTTGACTTGTGTTGTACAAACATGTAGTAGCTAGCACAGAGGAATCTGTCCTCTAAAGCCCTGCCTGGGAGAGGATCTGGGCACAGGCTGTGCTTTGCATAGCTTCTCCTGTGTCCCACAATGGCCATATATATAAAAATATGTATTTGTGTGTGTGTGCATATATACCTGGTCTAACACAGATCAACACTGGCCAAAACCCCCAGAAGTATTTGAGCCTTAACTCCTTGCCTTTAGCATGAGTTAAGGTGAAGTAGCATTTCTGTTAATGGGGCTGTGGACATTGGCTATTTTTGGATTGGATAAAGAATGTCCACTGAACTTAACAAAACGCTTGCTGTCTTATGTTATCTGAAATATTATTGTCTTCCACTATTAAGCTGATAGGGATTTAAGGGAAACAGTATTGTTTTGGTGAAACTGCTTTGAAATACAGCCTGCCAAGTTCTTGTTTCTTGAGCTGAGTGTTGGGTATATTGTTGTTCCTGACAGACACATTGTCTGGAGATGTAGGGGGACTGATTATTCCAACAAAAAATGTTGCTTTTTGTAACTCAAGCATTTTTTTGATTAAAGATGTTAAAGAGCGTGATGAAGAGCAGAAAGATTGAGGGAAAACCCTTTAATTGATGCCCAGTAAAAGTCAAGTTGTTTTTTCATTAAATTTTTCATTTCAGTGTCTTTTCAAAAGAAAGTGAGGCTGAGTTTTTTTCCTGTTTTTGCATTCACAGACTTACTGCAGGACAGAAAGAACAAAGAGTTGGTTTTGAAAATTGGTCATGATTTTAAAGATTAGAATTCTTTGTTCTTCCTCCTCTTTTGTCTATGTGCCAGTAAAAGCCCAAGCCATGTGGCAGTGTCAGGGTGGCAGTGCAGCCCCATTTTGACTTGCACCCGGAGTGATGGAGGTGTGAGCTAATTGGAGGACACTGATCGTGTAGGATCTTCTGTGGTCTGAATTGTGTTGGGCAGTACAGTGGAACCACTCACCAGACTTGGCTTGCATTTAGAAGCCAAAATCCTGGTTTGAACTCCCCCCACTGTGGATTTTTAACAGGGCTCCCTACCAGAGCCCACCTCCCCTCTGTGTGGTGGTGTTTGATTGCTTTGGCCCCCATTCTCAGTCCTGCTTTTAAAGCAAAGGGCACTTGAGTTTCTAGGAATGTTAATTCCTTGCTTTGCAAGCACAAATACACACTCTGGGTATTTGGAAAGGAGTGGGCCCTGAATTTAGAGCTTATGCTCTCAGGCACGGTGTAATCTTGTTAGGAGTCTGGGCTGCTGCGATGGTCCCGGGCAGGCCCTGCTGCCTCGCAGGCATCTGCTTCTCTGCTGATTTAGTCAAGTCAATATCCTCAAAACTGTAATTTACACTGTTATGATGGATTACACTTGTCATGGTTTACGGAATTTTGTGTTGTGTGTTTAATAAAAGAAAACACTTTCTAATGCTTATTATTTCTGAAGTCCAATACATCTGAACTAAAGCTCAGTGTATGCAAGGCAAACTATGCTTTAATTTTACAATTGTCTGATGGGACTTTGCGATTTATTTGTTGTTACTTCCTTAATGATGTTGCAGTCAGAGGCACTGTTTTGCTAAATGTTGTGTAAAAAGTAAATTGTAGCACAGCAGATGTTGGTATTTGGATGGATGTCGGTGCAATGGGGGGACAGCAACAGTCATCTCTGTCAGCTGTCTTCAGGCTCGGCAGGCCTGCTGCGTGGTTACTTTGGTGTGTAAAAACAGCTCGTTTTGCAACTGGGAAGTTTGGCATTACATTTGGCACTGAGCCATGTAGCTGGGTTAACACAAGTGTTTATCCAGTGATTTTCTCAAAATTGGTAACTTGGAGAGAATGTTATTAAACTTCAGTACAAAGGAAGGGAGAATATGGCTGGATCTCTTCTTTGTAAGAGGCATTGCTGTTTATAATCCTAAACTTCATTTTTAAAAAATCCCTTTATTTCCCTCACCCCGTCTTCTTTGCTTTTTCATCATCATCCTTTTTCCAGCTTACAGTTTACAGTGTTTACAGTTTCCTTTTTGAAGATTAAGACATGGAAGCATACCTGATGAAATGCCATAGCCACCTTTCTCTCCATCCTGTGTGCAGTCATGAATTAGGTGCAAGGAATAGAGGACTGCAAATGAAGCTGTTTAATTGCCACCACCCAGAATTTGGTAGAAATTCCAACTGCAGCATGAAACGAGAGCCTGCCTGTATGCATATCTGCAGAGCAGTTGATTTCTGTATGATCAGTTACTGTAAATTTTACCTTTGGGTTAAATACAATAATCCTTGCAGGCCATCAAGAATTTTTCATAGAAATCCCATTAATATTGGATATATTTCTTTATGGAAGTAGCAATTTAGGCTGCCTTTTCAGTAAGGATGGCCAGGAGAAGGTCATAGTTTTGCAGAGCAGCAGTTTCAATCAGATTTTATACCTGAAATTTGGAACTTGTTGATTTAGTGTTCACTGGGAAGCTTTATCATTAAGGATTAATTTTTCAAAACCATTTAAATGTTTACTGTACCTGTGATTAAATAGCTAGATATTTTCATTGCTTAAAATGCTTCAGTGTCTTTTGGAAATGGGAAAATGATTAAACTAGGAAATGTGGATTCTCTGATGAGGGGAAGAAAAGTACATAGAAAAACATTTCTCAAACCGTTGGTAGGGACCCAGTAGTGGACTTGTGCTTAGTTAATCTTGTAGTTGAAGCTGCAATTTTACCACCAAATAAAATACCAGGAGAGTAGTTTTCATTTGTGTCCTTTGTTCTCTCTCTTTTTTCTTTTTTTTTTTTTTTTAAGTAGAGAGGGTGTTACCTGTACTGTCCAATTTCTATAGCCAATGTGTCTTCATTTAGAAGACACATAATTTGCGATAAGTCTGCCCACAACCAAGGTTCATTGAGTATAAGGTGGATAAATGAAAATTGCAAGTGTTCAGTGACTGCTTTTTGGAAACATTTTTGTCTCTTAGTTTGGTACTCAGGCTATAATTCTGAAGTTGAAAAGGTTTTCTCACGGGGAATGGGGAAATAAATGTTCAAAAGCATTAACATGGGAATAATCTAAACCTTATAGCTTCCCCAGACCAGAGGGTGGTACAGTCTTTGTGGCCAGTGTGACATTGGAAGATTTTACTGTGAGTGTTGGCTGTGCATGTGAAGGAGCAGGGTTGGTGCAGCAGTACGGTGCTCACAGCCAGGCCCCACGTTAGCTCTGTGTACCATACCTAGGTGTCTGTGTGTATCTAAAGGATATAGCTTTGATATTTAATCTTGCTGGGTTTGGCTGTATGTCAGGAATGAGGTCCTGAGTGAGGAGCATACCCTCCCCATGGACTGGGCACAGCCTGCACTTCCAGCTGCCTGCATTGGTGCTGGCACAGGAGCTGGAGAGGACTGGTGATGGCCACAGGTACAACTGGCATGGCCTGGGGTGGGGGTCAGGCTGTGTGCTCAGCCCAGTCAGCACCTTCCCTTGTGCCCATCAGCTTGTCCCTTTGTCAGCACTGCTCTGATGCAGCAGACTTCAGCCAGAATTGTGGACATATCTTAACTCATGTCTATCACACTTTTCTGCCTCCCAAAGGTGCCTCTATCCTCTCCCTTTCTCCTCCTGCTCCCCTTCCACCTTACTGGCAGCAGCAGGATTTGCAGGGTGGCCTTGCTTGGCTTGGCCCCTGGAGTGGCAGAGGAGCCCCCAGCAGCTGCCTCCTGACCTGGCAGTGCCAGCTCAGGGACCAGTGGCAGGAAATGCTGTAAAACAGAGCATGTCCTACGCATCAAGCAGGGCTTTTCTGTACCTTTGTCTGTACTTTCCTTGCCAGAAGTCCCTGAGGCACAAGGAGCGAGCCCCAGATGGCCTTCAGGAATGTTACGCCAGGTGACCTGTAGGGCTTTTTCTCTCTCCTTTCTTAAAAAAAATCATCAACAAGAAAAAGCAAAAAGTTGTCATATGCATTTAACACTTTATTTATGGTTTTCTGGTGTTCTCAGACTTGGAAGTGTGGCTATCTGACTGTCCTGGAGAGCTGTTGTAGTCGTTGCAAATTCTACACCTTATGGGTAGCTGTAATGCAGTCAGGCATTACAGGGATGCATTTTGCAGTTTGATTTGCTTCTGTTCTTTGTGGACATACTAGTGAGAGTGGGAATATGGAGCTGCAGAGAGTGGAGTGTGCTCAGTTATGGGATAGGGCTTTAAGGATTCGGGTGGATGAAGGAATGTGCATGGTGAGGAGCAGCTTTGTGGTGTGCTATGCTTGGAAAACCAGGTGTGGAGGTAAAGGTGGGGCCGATGCAGCAGTCCCTGACCTCAGAAGATCCAGTGAGGCAAGTGCCAGATTTGATGCCCACAGAAACTGGTGTGAGTTTAGGGCAGGCTGGGGGTGTAGGAGGTGATGTTTGTTTTTCCCCTGCTTATAGGAGCAGTCTGAATAGAGAAGATTGGAATTTTTGCCATGTCTTCCCAAAACAAAAGTATGAAGCACTGCAGACTGGAAAGTGCAATTCAAGCTCCCGTCTTTTGTGTCCATCTGCTGCCCAGTTCTGTGTGGGGTATACTGTTAATTTTTTATTCTATTTTTAGAATCAAAAGTGACTTTAGTGTAGCAAGATGCTGTTGGCAACAAGAAAATTAATTTATGGTAGCAGTGTCAAGGTAGGTGGGTCTTTATTGTGTCTTTTTTCAGGTTGGTCTTTATTTCTTTCTGCCTTGTGTAAGAAACAGATCTTGTGACTGACTGAAATACGTCTCTCCTGGAGCTTTTGAAGCTGTTAGGGAGAAGTGTAATGAGCTTAATATAACAGATAACTTCGGGGTTCAAAAGATAGTTGTGATTATGTGTATTTGTTTTTAGTTGCATTTTAGACATGTATCCATGTTACAGGGCTGAATTCCTGCTGCAATCCAGCAGGAATTTGCTGTTTGATTGTATTAAAACTCAACATTTTTACTGTCTGTTATAAAAATAAACGAATTGTAATCATGTGTCTGACTGAGCTTGTGACCCTGTTGAGGCAGCAGTATGGATTGTGCTCTGTTTTACAGTGATGACACACCTCAATCCAAGGCACAGAAATCTTTGGCAAAGTTTCTTACGCCTGTGTTACTCAGCTAAGCTTAGCACCAGAGCTGCGGTGGCTGTTCTGCTCTTACACTACTCAGTGGTGAAGTTGCTTTAATAAATTCTCAGCATGCAGTTAAGTTCCTTTGCAAAATTCCTCTGAAGTGAGGCAGCACTCCTGTTATCTGGAGGAGATTTTCCTTGCTGAGTTTGTGGTAGTGACTCAGTAAAACTTATCTGTGGAATACTAAATTTGGAGGTGTAACCAGGAGGTTGCCATGATAACAAATATTAGAACTTGCTTTCTGGGAAGTGCTTCTAATTTTTCCATTGATGGCCATTAAATGCCTCAAGACAAATGAAATTTTTTATTAGTACTAACGTGATCTCCTTGTGCTCCTCCAGGATTTTGTAGACTTGCTAATGAGAAAATGAAGAAAGGAACTCCAAATTAACCCCAGCCCTATAAAGACACTGCTTCTTTTTTAATGTTACTTCTTATTTTTTCCATTGAAATGTTTGCTTAACTTAGCTTTCATTCATCTTTCTACAAAATATTTACCCAGTAACTGTTTGTATAAACATGTTTAAAATTCTACATTGATTTTATTTTCTTGGCTCTTTTAAGAAATTTCCTGATGCACAGCATGGTCACACAATTACTGGTAGAGCTTTTATTGTAAGTGGCCAAAAACAACTCCATGCATTTATGTTGAAAATTAGGACTCAAACCCAGAAGCTAAAGGATAACAATACAATGTGTTAATTTCTTACTCTCCATAAATTGCTTATTTATTAAAGTCTGTGTTCTGCAGCTTAGTTTTTACAGAGAGCTTTTTTTTCCCCTTTTCATACTGCCTCTGAAGTTGGTCCATATCATCTGTTTTAGAAATGCTGCTGTTTCCATAGATCTCCCCAATGTCCTTTAGCCTTTTTTTTTCTCCATTTCTTTACAATTCCCTGAGGTTTTGATTCGCTTTGTGAATGACACAATGATGTGGTAATGGGAGCCTAGAAGAGCGAGCCAGGGACTTAAGGAGTGGTGGATGAAAACATCCTCGATGTGGATGTTTTCTGTTTTCTTCACGACTGTGTTCTGCTTTTTCCCTCCCCTGCTCTTGCTTTCCCATGGGCTACCCCCCAAGCTACCAGGTCCTCCCTCAGCAACTTCGGGATTTTAATGAGGAGCCTCTGCCGAGTACTTCTCAGGTTTAATGTTAATAAACCAAATAAATACATCATAAACATCGCTCTTGCCCGAGTCTTTGGCTCACCTAATCTTTTTTTAATGGGGCAGAGTGAGGGAAATGACCTAAAATCATTTGTAATCAATTAATGATGCTTTTCCTGAACATCCCCTATGTTTAGGCCACTTGAGGAATACCAGTTAAAAAACTCTGATTTCTGTCTTAGTTTGTTCTGAAAGAGCTTTGGTTTGTTGGTTTGTGTTTGTTTTTTTGCTTTGTGTCTCCTCAGACACTGCCAGTCTCTAGATAGGATTTACTGAAGAACAAAACTGGGTTTGTGATACTCAAATCAGGCGTGTGTTCTGATAAACACAAGTCATGGCTAAGTATTCTTAAGCAAAGAGGTAAAATACTTGAATCAGCTTTCAGGTGCTGTCTAGAAAAGCCCATCCTTGTTCAAATACACCAGGGTGTGGTGTGTTTGGTGGTTTTGGTTAGTTTTTTATTTTTCTTTGTATTTGTAGTAGACATAGAATCTTTGGAGGACTAAGTCACACTGTTTTTATAAGTACATGGGGCGTATTTAAGAGCCTGATTTGCAGAAATATTCAGATTGAGCTTGAGGAATAGTTGTAGCTACCTTCTTCCTCTAAGGGAAGACATTTAAAAACTTGCAGAGGCTTATTAGCTTAAGTGCCTTGTTAGCTGCTTGTGCTATTTTCCATCATAGTCAAGATAAAAATTACTTGGGGAGAAATAATTGTTCTAAGTATGCTTAATTCAGTTCAGTGAATCTGACACCTCCTCTGTCATTTTTATTTATTTATAAAAATGAGAGCGAGTTTGGCAGCTGTCAAAAGCAGAGAAATACATGATGGCGATTTCTGTTACAGGAATGTTTTATTTTGTTAAAAGGCTGTAGCTGCTTGCAAGTTTATTGCAGAAAAGATTCCTCTAATCGTGTTGGGACACCTCATGGTAGTTTTAAGTTCTTTTGTTCACACCATGAGGTAGTGAAGATGCAATTCACTCTGAGATTGTTTTCAGTATAGCTTAAGAAATCACTTTATATTTTCCTGTAATTTATGTAGCTATCCTTAAAACTGCTGTTTTTAATGAAATTTCATTTACATCTTCTCCCACCGGAGACAGCTGTAGGTTAGGACTAGTCTGACTAAGCTGTGCCAAAGGTAGGAGTAAGGAGTTTTTTACATGCTGATTAATTCTCTTTTGCTCCTTTGGGAATATCTGGTATTGCTTAAATTGATTGCTGTAAGCAATATGGCAACATTTTTGACCTTCTAAACTGAAATTCAGCAAAAAAAAAAAAGAAAAAAAGAAAAATATAAACCTCCATGTTTCAGTTTTACATAACTATACAGTTGAAGTATAGTGGTAAAAAATACAGAGGTGTCATCTTCTGCAGTGGTGGTGTTGGCTGGTGATCTCAAACCCTTTGGCAGAGATGGAATCTGAGAATGTGGTAGTTGTCCATCCCCTGCATAGAGAGAGTATTGGGTGAGAATCTGTTTTTCTTTATCCATAATCTGATTTCTCATCTCTCCCATGGCCAGCTTTGTGAATCAGAGCACTCGTTGCTTTCCTTAGGTGTTTCCCACCTGTGGTATTGTTTAACTAAAGACAGGGGCAGCTTCTAGTACATTTACTTTTCTACATAGCATTGTGGGAAGCCCTAAGCAAAGGCTCTGTGCTGCTTTCTGAAGTTAATTTACAGATGTGGGGTCCAGGTGACCAGGAATTGTCCTCCCGCGGCTCCCTTTGTTGCTCGAAGGCCAGACGGCTCATCCGTCACCCTTTGCCCCACCTCCAGCACCCTCTCCCTGCCTTCCCCATATTCCCCCAAGATATGATAATGAAGCAGGTGCCCTGGATTGCAGCTCTCCCTGAGCGTGAGAAACGGCAGGAGGTTTAGAAAAGCTGAAACCGAGGAGGAGGAGGCGGCACTTGTCCTGAACCTGTTGGCAGTCACGTCAGTGCTGGCTGTGCACCCCACAGCCGTCCCACTGCCCGCGGGGAAAGAACGTGGGGAACCCATTTGTCGTGCCTTGAATCAGCCGGTTGGGACTGCGGGACCCCACTTTAGGGCCGTGCCGGGCACAGAGGAGCCCGTTGGGACTGCGGGACCCCACTTTAGGGCCGTGCCAGGCACAGAGGAGCCGGTTGGGACTGCGGGACCCCACTTTAGGGCCGTGCCGGGCACAGAGGAGCCTGTTGGGACTGCAGGACCCCACTTTAGGGCCGTGCCGGGCACAGAGGAGCCGAGCTGTGCAGCGTTGGCCATGCCCAGAGGAGGTGGAAGAGCCAGGCTGTGCGGTGTTGGCCACAAAGAGGAGCTGAGCTGCTCCCACAGCACTGGCCTGGCGCAGTGGCCGTGGGCTGCGGGTGACCTCCCCACCGGGGAGCAGCCCCGGCAGCAGGCCCGGCCACCTCATTGAGATTCCAGGCACAGGGAGCGCCTCTGCAGCTGTACGCTGGAGGCGGTGGCCGAGGAGGCGTCCAGAGAGGGGCCCAAAAAAAATCGTCAAAGAACCGGCCCCTTCGCTGCGCCTCTGAATAGGCAGACAAACCAGAGGTCCTCCTCTCTCTGCCAGCGTGTTGGGAAAGACATTAACATAACCTCTTTTTTTTCCCCTTTCTTTTTGATTTTCCCAAGCTACCGAAAATCTACTGTGTTTAAATATCTTGTTCTGACAGTTTGCTAAGGGGAGTGAAGAGTGGTGCACCAGCCTGGTGGGTGTCTGTGCAGCTATTTTTATAAAAGACAAAACATATTTAAGATGAGAGTTTTCGTTCAGGTCACCCTCGACTTAATTGTTTGGTGTCAGGTCGTTAAGATCCAGAATTAGCTCCCTGCACTTGGAAAGGGTTTGCTTCCGAGTGCTTTAGAAATGCAAAGGCAAGTTTTCAAGCCCGGCTTTCTTTTTCCAAATCTGTTTTGATTTCAGCTGGTTTTGAAGTGAGTGGACACTTACCTAATTTATTCAAGCAGTGAAAACTAACTGTAAATCCCCATCCCACTCCTCAGCAGGAACTAGATGGCAGCTCCTGAAAGCTTCACGTCTTTAAGGAAATTGGCATCTGTTTTCTGAGTCCTTATTAGGCTGACAGGATGCAGACCACTTCTCATGGCCATTGAGGCTCAGAAATGAGTCACTCCGGCTTTGACGGGTGGCACATTAGCGCTGCGATTGGCATAACTTTCATGCTTCCTCGGACAGGAACTGGGGCTCTACAAGCAGGGAGTGTCGTACATCATCAGAGTGTGTGGGAATGTAGAGAAGGCTTGCATAACTCAAAAGCTCTAATTCTTTGAGTGTTAAGCTTAAATTCAATTAAAGGTGCTACTTCTGATGCTCAGAGCAGAAAGTTTAATGTATTATTTATCCGTAGATTTGTGGTAGCCTCTTGACTGCATTTCTTGTAACTGAGACCTTGTTTTCAGACAGTGCTCCTGGGCTTGTTACTTCGTTACTTTGGGCCGTAAGAAAGTTAATAGTTGAATATATCAAGGGTAGCATTGGGTGCTGACTTGGTTAACCTAATGATTTTTTTTTTCAAACCATTGGTATGTATGAGTTGATTAAAAAAAAAAAAAGCAGAGGCTTCTTAAATATAGTCTGTTCTGAATTAAAGGGTGTGGTGTTGGCTTTGAATGAGCTTGATGCAGCAACAAGCATGCAGCAGTTGGTAAATAAAGATGGATTTTCTTTTGTTCTGCTGGTGCTTGCTGCTCATTATTCTCCACTTACCCCGTGAGCTTCCCAGGGAGTGGCAGCTGTTTCTGATGTTAGACACTCTATCAGTGGTAGACAGCTCCAGATTCGGTGAGATACTGTTGTAGGGAGGAGAGGAAAACAATCTAACCCTGCATTATTGTAAATCCTCAGCAGAATTAACTTTTCATGAACCAAAGGAGTTTTGTGTTTAACTTTTTCTGAAATATTCAGACGTAAGTGTGCTTTACAGTATGTGTTACAGCAAAAAAGCTTTTCTGGCATGAGATGGATTTACATTCTAAGTGTGTGTTAAGTATTTTAATGTGCAGTGTGTGGGGGCAGACACAAGGCAATAAAGGGAAATCAGTCTATAACAATCTTTGTGTATGTTTCCAGATATATACAGTTTGGGAATCTTTGCAATTTGGAAATTGCTTGGAGTAAACAGAATGGTACATAAAGATTTTAAATAATAAAGCTAGCAAGCTACAGAGGAGTCTGTTTGGTTCCAGGATTTTATATGTAGGATTTATAACCCATGCTTTTGCTTTCCTGTCTCTGCAGTGTTAGCATTCTGTTACTGAAAACAAAGAAGGCTCTGCCAGGGCATTACACAAGCAATGAATCACAGAGGAAAAAATGTTTTGCTTTGTAAATTGTTCACTTTTCCATGGTGGATCATTATTTTTTTTTTGTGTTGTCTGATAGAATTTGCCACACATGCTTGCATTTACTGTACTCGGTACAGTTCTTTCTAGTGTGGCTACATAACTGCTAATACTAGGGACTTGAAGTAACTTTTTCTTGTGATTCTTAAAAACAAAACCGCAACAGGAACAAAGAATACAGGGCAAAAATTGAAACAGCTCAGTTCACTCTTGAGGCATGACAGCTTGCTGAGTATATCGGAGGAAGGAAAAGGTGTTGATGTTTTTCAGACAGCTTTATCCCAGCAGTTCCACATAATTATTTTTTTGTCTATATTGACAAACTCCTTTTCTGCCTCTAATACTCAGATTGGCTGTCACCTTTTGATGTGGTCTTTGTAGGCTGTAGGCCATTTATAGTCTTTTAGCTAATCATGAAAATATAAACTTGTTTCTTAAGAATATGCACTTTGTACATCTTTTTGATGACTGTTGGTGAACCTGTGTGTCCGAGCTTCTGCAGAGGAACGATAGCTTGCTCAGGCTTGAATGTAAAGTTATAGTTGGAGGTCATCTGTTTGGGAATTCACACATGAGGCAGTGTCTTGCCACTTTTTTGCAGGATGCAAAAGTAAAACCTCAGTCTGTTATATAATAAAAATTTATACCACAGATGCTGCACTGTGCCTCATATTTTCCTTGGCAAGAATGATAATAAATAATATGTCAGATTGCCGTATTACAGTATTCATTAAGTTCCAGACATGTGGAAAAAATTTCAAATAAAATCATGTTAATTATTTGCAAATTGCGAAGGTGGATCAGGAACCGTAACCAGCTAAAGCAATGCTTAAAGGAAGATCCAAGTAGAATGATCCCTGCAGAAAGACTGGCAGTAATGAAATCCTTGATTTTTCACACAGAAAGAGTGAGTGTGGAGGAGGATGCTGTATATATATGGAATGCACCATTTTAAAGACTGTGATTAATCCTGTTAGAGGATGTGTTTCTAACAGAGAAGTAGATTGGTGGGATAAAGCTGTAAGAAAGTACGAGAGCCAAACATAAGCATCTAATCTAAGAGAACACCTCCTGTGACAGTACAGTGTAATTCTGTTTAAAATTACGTATACTTCACTGAAAATAACCAGATAATAATTCAAGAATCTGCTAATAATTAATGTCCCCTCTGTAAATTCCAATGGAGAAGACGTGTAGCATAAATTAGAGAGTAAGGGAAGTGGAAGCTCTCTGTCTTGTCCCTGTTCAGATATTTTTTGTCCCATCCAATCTGGATTTAGTCCTAAGTGCATGTATGATGAGGGGTATGTGGTGGTTCTTAGATCTCCTGGATGTGCTTTATGCAAGAGAAGAAAATACCAATGAGTCAGGTATGTAACAGCATGTTCCTAAATCCTGAGAGTCTGGGCAGCCACCTACCCAACCTGCTTACCTGGCAAATCTCTAGTCAGGATTTGGGCTGAGTGTGCCACGTATCTTCTTGTCCCTGTAGTCACATCTGTGGTGTAATAGTAATGAGATTGGAGTAATCTCACTGATCTGGGCCGAGTTGGACTGTTAATTTAAATGTGAAAGGCTTCATAATCTCCTGCTGATCCCAGAAAGTTTTCAGCATTTAATTAAGGTCAGAATTAAAGAGATGATGACAACAAAACCTTCTACATTTACCTCCTTGCTTATAAATGTTAAACCATGACAGGTGAGTTTTTCTGAAATTCCTGGAGTGATGATGACACTTTCATAAACCCCTTAATAGGTTGGTGTAACACTAATAGCAGTACAGCTGTCTCTAAAAAAAACACTGAGAAGGTTTGTGCTCCTTTTTCTCTCCTCTTTCTTGCCCCATACCTGTTTCATCAGTTTCAAGTGGATATTTTATGCAGTCACGGCCACTGCATAGGTGGCTCTGTGTGACTCTCTCTAACAGTTCAGTAGCTGCTAGTTTTCTGCTTTAGACTACAAAATTGAAAGCCCAGCAAGGACTAAAGAAGTGAAAGCAGCTGGTGGGGGCTGTGCACACCCTTGGCTGTGTGGTGTGGGCATTGGGCTTGCTTCTGCTTCTCTGTGCAGGAGCGAGAAGGAATGAGTGTGAACGGAGAAGTGACACAGCTGCTGCCAAAGCAGGTTGAAACTGCACCGCAGACGGAGAGGAGGTCTGTGGGGAGAGGAAGGAGACAAAGCAGCTGCAAGGGAGTTCCTGGGGCAGGGTGCACTTTGCTGGGAGAGAAATTACCAGCGGAGGAAAGCTGAGCAGCAGGAAAGGAGGAGAGTGTGAGAGGACCCTGGGAGAGCAGGAGAGCAGCAGAAGGTTGCCAGAGCCAATAAATCTGATGAGCCTTCTCCACTCACTCCTCTTGGTTGTTTGAAGAGCTAGCCAGCAGGTGAACCTGTGGGTACTGGGCACCAGCTACTGCAGGGCAGCATCACAGGGTGCACAGGCATGGTCCTGCTGTGGCAGGCTGGAAAGGAGTTCAGCTCCTAGTGTGCTCCCTCATGCTCTCCCCTGTGTTAAACAAGTGAGAAACCACAAGTGAGAAGGGAGGAAGGTATGGTTGATGTGCAGATGTGGGTGCTTTGCAATTGACCATTTGCTTTTAAAATTTTTAAATCAGTTGTTGGGGTGAGCAGAATTGGAGAAGTGTGGCCAGTACTGTGACCCCAGCAACATTCAATGGCCATTCAATATCTTGAATGAGATTTTTGTGACTCAGTTGAGTAGAAATGTTACTGCGGGACCTTGTAGGACCTAGAGGGGCAGCCTGGCACCATGAAAAACTATTTGAGGTTCTTGAGAGACTGCCTCAGAAAACAGTGATCTGGTCAGTAAGCAAAACCTGGAGCATACTGACAGTCATCCAGAAGAGCCATAGGTGGGACCTCTGTCTTCCCTGAAGACCAGCTTAATAAATCCAGTAAATAACTGAGGTTTTGATTGTCTTTTCTTCTTATTCTACTGCTGGACATTTTGAATGTGGCTGTAATACAGTCGCAGTGTCACCTGTGGAGGTTGCTCAGATGAGCAGTAGCATGGTGTGAGCAATGGGTGTTTCTTCAGACAAAGAAAGGTGGCATATCTTTCAGAGTAGATGTTTGTTTTCTGCTTTGTGGTGGCTATACATCATCCAGTGTTTTCCCCTTCATATTGTGATATATCATCTTGTGTTTCATGCTTGAGATGTTGTGTGAGAAGTGAGTGATGTTATGTAACATAAGCAGAGAATTATCTTCTTATGGTCTAAAAGTGACTGTTCGTTTGATAAAGCAGTTGACTAATTAGTAAATTACCCATTGTTGTTTAAAATACTTGCGCTGCAAAATGTAAATGAAAAAAATTTCTCCACTTGTCAGTATGAAAAATGACAATAGCAAAAATAATACATAGGACATCTGCTCTGATTTTTTTTAAAATTTAAAATGCATTTAAGGCAGATGTTGCAGAATTTGAATGGAAATGGAAGTGGATAGGAGAACAAAACATAGCTGTTTACCTTTTATGAAGTCCCATTTTCATGGCTAACATCACTATCAGTATGTGACTCAGTGCGTGTCTTTTTCCACTGTTTGTATCAGACTGAACTGAATGTTCTTAAAACTGCCTCTGTCAGGATGACATATAGTTTCAATATTAACAGAAATTATTGGTGTACCAGTATTTTGGGGTGTTTTCTGATGTTGTCTCCCTTCTCACATCCTCTCTTTCCAGGAGAATACATCAAAACATGGAGGCCGCGGTATTTTCTGTTGAAGAACGATGGCACCTTCATTGGCTACAAGGAGCGACCACAGGATGTTGACCAGCGGGAATCACCTTTAAATAACTTCTCAGTAGCTCGTAAGTGTTTTTTGCTGCTCCCTTGTCCAGTTTAGGGGTTGATGTCTTCTTGTAACATAGCTGGTAAGCTGCATCAGTGACACTCCTGCCCAGAGCAGTGAATCTAAACAGTTAAGCGTGTTTATTTGAGCTGATAAATCCTGCTGTGTTTCTCAGGAGTGATTTGTGATGTAGAGGTTTGATGCTCTTGTCTTTTTTTGTCTTTCTTTTTTGTTTTCTAGTAATTTTCCCTATCTGGTTATTGAATAAGATGGGTTTTTTTGTTAATATTTTGTGTGTATGTTACTCAGCAAATAGCTTTAAAGTAAAAATTCACCCCAGGTGCATGTGCTTGGCAGGCAGGCACAGTCAAAGCATTTCTGCCACCAGATCTGGATTCCGATGGCATTGATATAGGTCAGAGTTATTTAGTTGTTAGCATAAAAGAATGCAGAGTGAGCACAGATTTTAATGAAACACACTTGTTTTTTCTTAATTTTGAACACAAACCCACAGTTCTTCTGTCAAAGCCAACAAAAGGGTTTGGAAATAATAACATCTCCTAACCTCTGCACTCTCTCCTATGCAAACATTTCTAACTATGCTCAGGTACTGCAGCACAGGATGTGATGGAAGACACTGAAGATTATTTCCTTTTCTTGCTCATGTTTTTAACCTTTCACTGTATACTTCCAGCTTTTATTTTCTCCTATTCTTAATCTTTCCTGTCTTGTGATTTGCCTGTGTCTCGTTCCACCACTTAAAAATAGATCATTGTGGCACCTGTTATTAACAGTGATCTGTTCTGTGTTCCTGGTGACTACTGAAAGCAAAGCTCTGCAGAGAGAAGGGTAGGGGCTTTCCCTCTTCATTACAGGGTAGCTCGAAATACAGGGGGTTCATCTTTTGTAGCTCATCATTAAGCAGGTATTTATTTTGCAGCACCCTGTTCCTGGAAGAGGGCTGGGCAGCAGTAGGAGTTAATGGAAATGTTCATTATTTTTCCTCCAGTAGCAGCATATACCTGTTCTGAGTGATGATGGGAATAAATAATGGATATGCTGTTGCCTGGTGCCTCTGTGCAGGATGCCAAGAGTGCTTTGGGACTTATTGTCTTGTTTTAGAGAGAGAATTGCCATAGTGTTTTCATTTCAATAATGACATGGTACTTTCCTCTTTAGACTGGTATCTTCTGACAGATCAAGAAGGTAAAGCAAAGCAGCAGAAAGCCATTAATTCATAAATTAATTCAGTACTTGGTCTATAGCCAGAGGCTTTTAACAAATGCACTTTCTGGAGGACACTTCCATCTTCTTGCTGCTAACTGTGTTACTTGGGCAGCTCAGTGCTAAGGAGTAAAAATGTGTCCATCACCTTTTCTTTGTCTAAGTTGCCTTTAAAATGGGTTAACTTAAATCAGTTTTCACAACAGGAATATGTGCTTTTTTGGCAGATTGAACCCATCAGTCTCAGCATTTATAGATAAACAGGTTTGTTACCATGGCATCAGAGCATTGTCAGAGAAGACGCAGCACATGCCTATAGATGAGTTGTAGTCCCTGTAAGAGGCATCGTGGGCGGGGTGGTGGGTGAGAGGATGTTCCCAGCAGTGGCTCTTGCCTGGTGAACCAGCGGCAGGTCGAGAAGGCCTTGATGACTGAAGTGGGACCTCCTTTCTAGAAGTCATTATTGTGGATTTGGGCCCACAGAAACAGCTGTTTCCCCACCAGGATTTAATTTCTCATACAGGCAGTAGCAGGCAGGGCTGCCAGCACTTCTGTCCCTTCTTGGTGCCCTCCACACTTTCACAGATTCACAGAATATTCTGAGTTGGATGAGACCCACAAGGATCATCAAATCCAGCTCTTCAAGTAAATGGCTCGAATGGGGATGGAACCAACAAACCTGGTGTTACTAGCACCAGGCTTTAACCAGCTGAGCTAATCTCAGGGATCATTGTTTGGATGTATTTTGCACCACAGGCTTTCCCTTTGAACCTGCTTGCCTGATCCTTTCATTTAGGTGAACATCTCAAGTTAGTGTGAATGAATTTGAGCTGCCTCTGGAGGAAGGCTTAGGCCAGAGCACAGGCCTGTAGAAGCCTCCTGCCAGTGAAAGGTGAGGGGAATGTAGATTAAATATTTTGTGAAAATTAAACCTTCTGTTTTCTTTTCCTCCAAGAGACCATGATAGCCCTGACTTTTTTTTGTTAATTAGTGAACCAGATTTTTTTTTTTTTAATGAGATGGCAGGCTGTCTCTCTTTCAGTCTGTTCTTTGGAAGTGGTCCCATGTTTCTGATTAAAATCTTTACCCTCTTCTGCTGTAAAATAATGTAGACTTTTTTATCTTTGCAAGTAAAAGAATTTTTTTTAAAGGGAATTTTATTACTTGTAGTGTAAAATTCATATTGAGTGATTTTCTCGGCCCTTGAGAAGTAGAAAATACTCAATTAGTGGGAAATCAGTGACAAGATAACAACTAATGGTGACCTGTCTTTTCCCTTAATAGGTATGAAGAAAGTATTAGCAATAAATAGTGTGTGATTTCCTCGAGCTTGGCAGTCTTTTCTTATGCACTAGCCTTTTCCTTTTGGTCTGTGAGGGTTTTGATCATACATTTCTGAAAACTTATTTCTGAGCCCCTCTAGCTAAAGAGAGGCTCACAATTCATTTTAAATAACTTTTTCACGACCTAATTTTCCTTTTAAAATAGCTGTATATCAATGTTTGCTGTCTTTAAGGAGATTATTTTCTGGGGAATTTACCTATTGGTGATTTATTAAAAAAAAACAACAATAAACAAAAACAAATCCAAAAGAACCCAAATTAACACTCCTGAAAGATGTTACCTGAATGTTTAAGAGATTTTTGAGTCTTATTTGTGTTTGTGTTCTGTACTTTACCACTAATAAGGTAGAAGGAATAAAAAAGTCTGTACCTAAAAGTTGTGCTCCAGAGCCCCTGCGGATGAATAACCAATAGAGGCTGTGTTGTAAATCTGTGAGATAAGTGATTGTAATCTGGGATTATCAGGTATGTCTCCCTATTAGGTTATAAACCTTTAAAACCATATAACTGAGAAAAGCAGTATATTGTGAGAAACCACATGGAGAGAGAGGCTGTTCCTGTTAGAAAGGGATTATTTCTCCCAGCTGTCAAAAAGGAAGATGGACTGTGGTGGTTTTGTTGTACTGCTGAAAACATAATTACTCAACAATACGAGAGCTCCTTTTGGGACTGGACTGTGTGTCTGCAGTCAAGCATTTATCAGAGGGCACAGGATGGCCAGATTAGTGGTTGGATTTTTTGTCTGCTGTTACCAAGAGCCACCTTTGTGCAGGTCTGTAACTTGGTGCTCCTGGCCCCTCGCTTTTGCCATGCTGAACAGTTCAGAGTTGAACCTGTCCAGTGGTGTTGGCAGAAAACAAACACTTCAGCCTAATATTCCTTTTTGTCTTCTAAAAGGTTTATTTCTTCATCATTCTTTTTTCCTCATTTACCTTTTTCGTTTTTCTTTTTTTTTCCTGTTTTTTTCTTTTTCTCCATATACTTCCTTAAAGAAGTCAAATCAGGAGTAGGAAGGATTCTTCCTTGACATTATTAAGTGTGATGTCATTATATAGGGAGCAGAGTTTGACACTTTCATCGAAAGTAATCTGCCTTTTAGTTTAAGTGCTGGGAAAGCAAATATTGTGACATTTTAGAAAGTCACTGGGATAATACTAAGTGTCTTTCAAATACAAAATGGTAATTTCCATTTGAATGCCTTGGTGTCTATTCCTGTTAGGAACAATTTCTCTGTCCTACTTACTTTAAAAGACCAAATGCCAGGAAAGAATCAAGAGGTTCTTCAGAGCAATTTAAATAATTTTTAACAGGCTGCTGTTTATACTACTTATGCTGGTGCAAATGGGGAATACTTATGTTGGCCTGTTCCGCAAGAAAAACTTGTTCAGTGTGGGTAAACGACCCTTTGCTCCTATTTGAAATGTGACTTTTTATAGCAGAACCTCCAGACATGCTGTAAATTATATCTAATACTACACAGCATCTGTATCTTTGCTCTGCTGGAGTGGTGTATATTGAAGTTTGTGATTAGAGAAGGTGAATTTGGTGCTTCTCTAACTTCTCAACTACAGTGAAGAGCACACAGTTGGGTTTAAAAATAAGGAAGGAGCTACTGTTCATTTGTTTCATTGATAAAGTCCATGTGATTTTCATATATGGTGAGAAATAAGTGGTAGTTTCAAACTTTGTAGAGCCTATGTGGTACAGCACTTTGGTAAAGCAATTTAAAAGTAAAGCCTTCTGTATTTCTTGATATGTGCTGTTATGATTGAGCAGGGTAATTAGACAGCATATTGTTCACTAAACAAAACAATTCTGGGTGACATTCTTGAATTATAGTGGTTATTAACTGACAAATCTCTATTATTCATCTTGCTGTATGCCTTAAAGATTGCTGGATCAGCAAGCTTAACAAATATCAATGGACAGTGCTGATTTAGGGGGAGAGTGACATTTAATTGGTCCCTTTCTATGACAGGAGAAGGCTTGTGTGGTTTATTGTGCTGAAATTAAATCTAGTGTTCATGGCTAGTTTAAATATCTGTGCAGCTACTTCAGAATGTGAATCTAAAGTGTTTTTAAAATCTAAGCAAAACCTCTCTGTTTATTTCTTTGTAGCATTGTAAGTATGGGAGAACAGCTCTGGATTAGCACAAGGTTAGGAAATAGCCTGATGTTGTTCTTCGAGTCTTCAGCCAGATTCAGTGTCTTAGGGCTGCATTGTGCAGGCTCCTTGAGGACAAACGCAGCCTTAATCTAATCATGTTAAGCAGATAAAAATGGGAGGCAGAACAAACAAACAACAAATAAAGAAGGGCAGCTAAACTGAGGTGGGCGGTCCGGGCACAGGCGTGAGATCTTTGAGCAGAATTTATCAGCAGCAGGCTCTCGGGGCTGCGCCAGCCCGGGCACTCTGTTTGCCTTTCGTTGTCATTCTGTGAGAGGCCAGAGGTGGCTGCGAGGCCGAGTCCAGCGTGGCTGCGTGGAAGGCGTTTAATCTGCGTGAATGAAGGAGTGCCGTTTATCGCGCAAAAGCCTTTGCATGACTCATTAATAAACTTTCTCTTATCTAATTGGAGTGCTTTAGTAGGCTGCAGTATAACCTCAGCGTGCTATTAAAGAAAAATTATATTTTCTTGTCATGAAAAATGCAGAGTTACTAATTGAAAAGCTTATCATTCCAGCAGCAAATGAGGCATGAAATATATTGCCAAAAATACGGCGCCCAAAAACACTGGCAGTAAATATTTTATCTTGATGATAATTAAGAGCTTGAACTTAAAACTGAGCATTCTAAATTTACACAATAATGAAATTAACCTAATGGTACCAGTGTGGCCGTAATAACATGTACTGTTATTCTGGTGGATTCTGTCCTCGACTTGCATGTTGCTGATGGTGGAGGAGGTTCTCTAGCAGTAAACAGAAATTTCTTCTTGTCTTCATAGTGCCTTTTTATTTACTTGGAAGTCGATTTAGAAACTGAAGAGAAATAACAGCAAGCTTGTGGTTTCATTAACTGCAAGGAAAAGAGTTTATTGCAAGAAAAAAACTCCCACAATTATATTCTATTTTTTTCCCCTGCTCCCTTGGTTTCTTAATTTGACTTTCCTCTAGCAGGAGCTGTTTAATTAATTAGCTTTTCTATTAATGTTTATCTAAAAAATGGGGTGGTTTGGCTCCTGTTGTTACTTCACTGATTTTCTTTTGTTTTTCAGATCTCTGTTAGTAGAGCTAAAGTGTAGCCTTTATCAGGTGCATTTTTCTGGCCCTAATTTGAAGGATAAACACTTGTAACATCCTAAGAAGCTTAAAGTAGTAGATGTAGTTTAAAAACTTACAAAAATTACACTCAGCTCTCCACAGAACATTTTGATGAAGGAAGTGGTGGCTTTGCATGTAGCTGTACTTCTGTAGCCTTTTTAGGTTGTGCTTAAACCCTGCCAGCGATGGAAGCTGCTCGCTGTGTGTCCCTGCAGCATCCGACTGTGGCAGCTCTCCTGAAGAACAGGGTCTTCTCAGGGGGTGCCTTTGCAGTTTGATGTTCCCTCTAGTGTTTGAGGACTGGAAATGCTGAGTCTGATCATCATCAGGTCGCTGCAGAATGATCAAATGCTCTCTCACAACTCCCTGGAAGCCATGGACAGGGTTTTAGGAAGGAAAGTCAATTGGAGGGAATCTGTGGGCTCGACTTTACTTTCAGTGTATGTAATTGCTGCATTATCAAATGACTTCCCGACCTGCCACTGGTTCACCAGGTGTATCAGATGTGCTGTGCTCTGAATGACCTTTAGAGTATGAGACCTGAGTCTGAATGGCTTCTGTGTTATCACATCCCATTTCTGCTTACCTCTATGGGTGGACCAAATGTGGAACCTTTCAAAGCAGAATTTGATTTTGGAGCTGCTTAGATGGCTATCTCCCACGCTATTTATTGGTTTCATCAACACAGTAAATTGTCTAAAGTCTCCTAAAGAAGTACTTACAGAGATTTTTATGGCTGATTAATTGCAACAGTTTGCTAGATAAGAATAAAGACAAATGATTATTTAAACCTGCTTATGTACCATGACTCTTTCTTCCTTGATTGTGGTAGAGTGCCAGCTGATGAAGACAGAGCGACCTAAACCAAACACATTTATCATTAGATGCCTCCAGTGGACCACAGTAATTGAAAGAACATTTCATGTGGAGACTCCAGAGGAGCGGTATGTTTCATTCATATTTAATGCATAAACTCCTTGCAAAAGCAGATGCAAGTGTTCAGCATTAATAGTGAGTCCTTTGCTGAAGCTCTTATTTATCAGATGATGTAGGTCTGGACTGAGAAGTGACAGTTTTTGAGTGCCTCAGTTTTAGGGCATTTTCCAGTATAAAAGGTATTCTAAAGGGATGTTTTAGAGAGTGGATTTTGAGCAGTATTTGTAAATGAAGTGTTGCTAGGTTGGGTATCCAAAATGGACAGGTGCAGGTGTGTACTACACAGGTAGTGATTGCTGCAAAGGTAAGGTTCATTGCTCACTGGAAATGTTGTGGTAGTAAAATAAAGGGTTTGTGACCTGGGAGTTTCTGGAAGGATGAGCACAATTAAAATAGAGATTCACGCAGAGTTGAGTTGTATCAAAATAGTGACCTTTTATTTAGACACCCTGTTTCTAAAGGAAAAGTTAGTTGTATCATTGCTGATTGCTAATGTTTTATGCAAATTAGATAATAAAGGTGATCGTTATCTGCTGCAGGTGCAGATTTCCGTTTCATCTTTTAGGAAACAAAGCTAAGAGCTACATCCTGTGCTCTCATCATTGGAGAATTGATCTTCTACTTCCAGACAGAACAGTTTTCCAGCACAGCTATTATACAGTGACCGAGTATTTAAATATTTACTTGCTCTTCAGAAACTGAACTTAAATTATTCCACTACTGTTGCCCTAAGGGAGTGGGTATTAAAAACCCCAGTCCTCTCTTGATATGATACTGGCACATGTTTATTTTGAAGACCAGTAAATTCTACCTAGTATTGCTTCTTTCTTTCATAGTCTTTGCATGCATTGATTTATTGCTTTTGATTATGTTAAAATGATCAGAAGAAGATTAAGTCAAATTAAAAGCAAAGAAAAGTAAACTGGTCCTTGTTTCTTTTAGGAACTTTGTGGTCAGTGACCCTAAAGGGAGTGAATAGCAGTTTCCACTTGGGGGAAGATTGTATTTCAGCCTTGTTTTGTTCCCTCCTAGCCAATTAAGTCAGCTTTGTGACACTTCAGGGCTCAGAGTGTTAGTCACCTCTGTTGTGTACTCTTGAGACATAAAAGCTGAGGGTGAAATTCTGTTCTCCCAGAAATCAAAGATACTCACTTCAGGAGGGCTGAGATCTCAACCAACTCAGTAACAAAAGAGATATGAAGGTCGATATGCCTTTAGCTCTCTTTGTGCCTTTAAAACCAGTGTTTGCTTTTTTTAAAGAGATGGAGAAAGTACAGAAGGTTTTTTTTGTAATCATTCTGAATATAAAAATATGACTAGTAAATAAGGAGATGTGTTTGTGATGGTGAATGGAGTAGCTTGTGCTGGGAGTATAGGGAGAATGCTCAGAATGTTTGGCATTACCTTGCTGCCCCTAGACAGGGCTGGATGAACAGAGCACAGTTCAGGCAAAATTCAAAATTAAAAATGCACAAGGCAGGAAAGACCTTAGGTGGTGCAGTTTTTATTAGAAACTTGTGTGGGATACTTTTTCCCATGGACTTTGCTTCCACTCGGGAATGATCTGCCTCTTCCATCCATCACAAACTGAAACTCACGTGTTCAGATATGATTTTAAAAAAACAAACAACTTCATAGGACCAGTGAAAAATTGGACCTTGATAAGGATGGCATGGCTGCACTGCAGATTGTGCACGGAATTGATCCACATTAGTGCTGCTGATCCTGTTGTAGGAGCAAAATATTTTACCTGGGACGTCCTTAGGAGAAGAGTTTAACCAGTGCCTAGAAAACACCAGCTAAACCACCACATCCTGTTCCCACATACATGAAAGACAATAAACATGTTCAGGTAGTCCACTGGATGTGTCTTCAGCCCCTGTGTGTGTCTTAAAGCCCATCCCTGGAAGCCCTTGTGAATTGTATTCTTTATGTTCAATAAATTTGCAGTGAAATCGAGTGAAGGCCAGGAACTTTCACTTCAGTAGCTTCCAAAGGTGTGAAATCTCCCAAAGGACACTGGAGTGGAAGTGGACTCTGTGGGAGCTGAAGGGGTCACTGTCAGAGCACCTATAGCTGAAACAGCTGTGGAAACTATATTGTAATCAAGACCTGTGCCTAGGATGAAATGTCACTGCTTTTGCTGACATTCTGCTAAAGTTTACACAGCAATTGCTGTACTGCTGTCATCATCTTAACAACAGAAGAGTAACCTAAGTATCCTGGGCTTTAATACCTTCTCCAGGAACATCCCTTGTCACTAAAGCCACTAAAATTTGGGATATGTGTGCGAAGAGGTGCCAGTGTCCCCAGGAGCTGGATGTGTGTTTCAGTGTACCATAGAAACGTAGAAGATGTATTTAGTTGCTTTGTACTTCATGTAAGCCTTTTGCTCCTTGGTTTCAGCAAGTCTGTTTTGGTTATGTAAATCTCTGTACCACCAGGTTGTATCTTGAGCTGTTGACTGAATGCCCATTAGAAATTCTGTTATCTGAAAAGCCTTGTATTATTTCCAGACTGGGTTTCTAGTATGATTAATAAAGATATGTGATTAAAAATGCAATTTTACAGTGCTTGAAAATGCACATAATTCATTGTATCTTCCATTAATTCATCAGAGAGCATTAGTGACTCTGTATTCCTTGGTGATCTTTGCCATGGCAGATGGTAATCTAAAGCCACAAGTAATGAATGTCTTTGCCTATATTTTGCCAGGGAAGAATGGACAAAAGCCATCCAAACAGTAGCAGACAGCCTCAAGAAACAAGAGGAAGAGATGATGGATTTTAGATCTGGCTCTCCCAGTGATAATTCAGGTGCCGAAGAAATGGAAGTTTCTATGACAAAGCCAAAACACAAAGTGGTAAGTGGGCACACTGGTTTTTAGGTCTTCTCAAATATTGACAAGAAATAGCCATCAGGCCGTGTCTGTTACACTAACAATTGCATGATTGGCTGTAGATGCAGCTTCTGGACGAAACAATTGTCTGAGCTGAGCAGAGCCTGAGTCTGCCAGGGTTCTGAGTTCACATGTCCTCACTGGATGGCTTTCAAGGCCAGTGCAGGTCTGGGTTTGGTTTGCCTGTTTTCCTCTGGTACAAAGAGTGAAACCAAAGCTCCTGCTGGACCATGTGACTCTGTAAACTCCTTGCAGGCTGGTGCAAAGGTATTCTGGTGGATTTGGAGGATTTAGGGTGGGTCCAATGGATTTAATTGCTCTGGATAAAGGGTTTAGGCTAACTCCAGCCAGCCACTGCAGTGTCTGTCCATAGTGCTCCTACAACTTAGGGGTTTTTTTTGCATTAGGCACTACATAGTCTGAATGCCCAGGACCAGGTCAGCAATGGCCTTCCATGACATGAGTATGTGCCAGAGGAAATATATGCCGTGTTGAGCCTTTATAGGCATCTGTCTTCAACTTCCCTTGTTTCTTTCTATCCCCTTGTGTTCTTCCATTTTATCTCTGTTTTCCAAAGTGTTCCCACTTGTTCCTGCAAGAGGGAATTGATGGAACCTTTTCCCATGCAAATACATTGTCTGTGGATTTTAGGTGGGCACTTCCTGGTGTCCTCATCTCACCATTGTCATCCTCACCTACTTTCAGAAGTTTGTTTCAGTTTGGGAAAACTGAGAAAGTTTTTCTAGAAAAAAACAGCCATTCACCAGTGTCTTCACTAGGCTTGTGTGTTACCACTGTGTCATGTAAGTGCTTTCAGAGTCATGTGGGTGGCTGCTTCCATGCCACTCTGAGTTAGAGCTGCCAGTAGGCTTCTGGGTCTCTTGCTGAACAGATCCTGCTCTTGCTGAGCAGTCCTTCACAGCAATGCAAGAACCACCTCATTCATCAGATGGATACATTCTTCTGCCACAGTGACTGTCTCTTCCTGGACATGTTAATGAGGATAACCAAAGATTACTGGGGTCCTGGCAGCAACAGTGTTTAGCAATTTAGCAGAAAATCTCCTCAGACTGCTCTAGGGAAAAATATGGAAAAGTTCGCTGTAGGGAGTATCTTAAAATTTTTCTCATCTGCAACCTTGTGTGCAGATGAGGCTGCAGCAGCCTTTTTTTGTGTAAGTCCTGTTGTTGCCATGTTGGCCACGATCACTGATCTGATTGTAGAGTCTCTGCTCAGCCTCCCAACACATTCTGATTCCTCCAATGATTGTCCTCCCATAGAGACAAATAAGAGCCAGTGGCTGATCTGTGAGGCAGTGTCAGGGAATGGAAGGATTTGATGTCTCACAGCATTTTGGGATGCATGTGTGTGGGAGAAGGGGCAGGTCAGGCCTTGCTCTGGTGAAGCAGTGAACTGTCCCACACCCCCCTCCAGCCTGTATCCCAGCCTGGCAGAGCTGTCAAGTCACTGGCACACCAGAGGCAGTGCTCCACTCTCCCCTAACCCAGCTCCTGAGTGGCCAAATGACCACAAGACCCACCTGGGGAAAACGCCCATGAAGGCCAAGGGGTATTTAGGGCTGAACATGAGGCCATCATCTTGTCTGGATCCTCTCTCTTCTTGGAGTTTTGATCTGAACATGGCTGGAACCTAGGAGCTGGTAGCTGTATGGGTGCTTTTCTATATATTTTCTGTCTTCCTTTCTTTTTCTTCTGATTCCTTCTTGTTGGAATATTTTGAGTAACTTACCATTGAATGAATTTAAAGTTTGCTAAGTCAAGTGGTCCAAGTTAATGCTGTGAGAAGTGTTTTATGTTGATTGGATGTTGTAGTAAACCTTGAGCCAAAGTTGCCTGACTTTCTAAAGTTTGCCAATAAACTTGTGTGTTGTTTTGACCTCATGAGAGTATCTGGTTCACATTTCTCCTGTGCATCCAACTCAGAATAAGGAGAATAATAAGAAGGTAGTTTCCTGATGTTCTCTGGCAAAAAGATTATGGAATCCTGGATATAGAAGCCTAACCTAAATTTGCTCTCCACTTGCAGAGTTTTTGGAAGTTTATAACAGATCAGACCCAGAGAGATGTGGTCTGAGAAAAACTGGCAAAAACCGCAGATACTTGCAGAGAATATTGAAATTTTGTCAAAAGAAGGGGCAAAAAAAACCCTAGTAAGGGCTCTTAAATTGCTGCCCAGAAAGAGAAGCACGTGTCTGGTGAAAGGGCTGATGAAGTTGTAAATTGCCTTGGAGGCTGAAACAATAGCTCGCCTCAGGGCGGAGTGAGAATTAACAGCCCAAAAGCAACTAGCAGCAAACCTGAGAAACCTGTTAAACAACTTTGTGGGGAGCCAAAGAGCTTTAGAGTTGCAAATTAACACCATTGAGGAAGGCGTGGAGGATGAACCAGGGTCTTCCAGCCTAGGGGAGGAGTTGGGCCTCCCTGAACATGATGTCAACCCCCTCAGCTCTTGGGAGGAGTTTGATGCAGCAAAGCCAAACCTCTCCCCAAACCATAAACTCCGCTCATCGGTAAAAAATGAGGTAGGACTCTCTGAGCATGATGTCACTGATGTCACCTCCCTCCACTCCTTGGAGGAGGGGTTTGACTCAGCAAAGCCAACCCCCACTGCCCCCCACCCCAAGCCCTGCTATCAAGAGGCAGAGCCAGTTGTGATGATATCACACTGCAACGGATTTGGTTAGTTTGCAAGGGAAAGTAGCAGTTGTCCTAAAGAAAATAAATACTGAAAATATTTTGAAAATTTCAGTAATGGGGAATGAAATAAAGCTTTTGAGGAGGGAGTGACCTATTGTGTGAAAAGTTAAAACCTGTTGGAGGGAGAAAAATCTCATTCCTTTCCACACTTCAATAGTGATAAAATTACTGGGAGAGTGTGTGAGCATGTGGGCTTCCAACCAATGCACGGGAAACAGCTGGTGCCCTGTCGGCCTTCTCCCATCTTATCGTTACTGAGTGCAAAATTTAAGGATTGAGACCAAGACAAAAAACTCTCTGCATCAGCTTCAAAAAGTGAACTGGGAGAGGGTGATGAATTCAAATACTTTGAAAAGTTCAGTGGAAATAGATGGAATTTCAGTTTCCCTGTATTTGCAGTGAAGCTTTGCCAACTCCTCCTACACTGCCTCCTCCTGGCGGCAGTGAGCATTGAACCTTGCCTGCCACTAGAGGCCAGAGGTGGAACTGCTGCAGAATTCATAACCTTTTGAAAAGGGAAGAAATACTTTTGTCATTGTACAAGTTTGTTGTTTTAGTTTTGGTAATAATGAGACATGTTTGAGTATATCCTGACCAGCCAGAAGACTGGGTGTATGTCTGGAAGTGGAATAAAGAGCTGTTTTATCAGAAGTGGAAAGGACTTTTAAGTGAACGTGCAGTTGTGAGATCTGCAGCTGGAGGCATCTAAATTATGTGAATAAAGTCAGCTCTGGACAAATACGAAATGCAGAGGGACTGTATTGGACAATATAATAAACAGTTAATCTGCTGCAGATAATGCTGCAATGAAATCTAAAATGAAATACGTGAAATGGTTTATCATTCTGTATTTTCAGAACAGTGTCCCCAGTATCCCAGCAGAGCTGTTTGCTCCAAAATTGGTCAACCATCCTAGCAGGACCTTGTACCTAATGATTATAGTAGCAAGTATGGCTTCAAAGGTGTAAGTGAGCAAGAAAGAAAAGACAGCAGTGTCCTTTTCCCTAAGGACCACTTATAGAACATCACACTTACAGAACAAATTTACATTAGTGGTTGTCTTATGGACTGGAGTCCATAAGAATTTGCAAAATTGAATGTAACAGAATATGCAGATCTAACAAAAACCATTTTGTCTAAAGTGAAAAGGTCTCAGAAGGATGGCTGGCTACTCTTACTCAAGTTTGTCTCCATGGTGCTAAGAATGCTCATCATTATTGTTAAGGTACTAGATAAGTTTCATTAGTGATGGTTGCATTTTTGATGTCTTCTAAATTTATTTTCACAGACTGTTAATTATTCAATGAAACTTTCTATGGCAGAGAACACAAGTTTGCCAAGTGCATGCTTCCTCTTTTTGAACTAGGTCTGAGTGGAACCGAGTTTTCTCCTAGAAGTGTTGTTCCATGAGAGAATGAAGTGGTGACAGGACAGAGGAGTTGCTGTCCTTCACTGCACCAAGTGTTTATGTGTTTTTATCTTAAAAGGTTTTAAGGTACTTATGTTCATGTATGTTTATATAAGTTTGCTGGCTGCAGTATTTCGAGATAGTTGTATTTTCTCTTGTTGCCATAGTGAGTGGAAAAAATTCCTCCCTCTACTTTAGTTTTGGGAACTCACACATAGGATTTCATGCAATGATGGAAGCAAATTTGTATACCTCTTCCTGTCTTTTCAGTGCAGAGTATAAAATTACTGTATTGAGGGATGTGTGCGTAGTAATGGTGAGAGATATGTGAAGCATGATTGTGCAGAAGGAGGGGATGTTGAACTGTTGGTGACCCTGGAAGGAAGGAGAAAAGGGGCTGACAGTGGAGCTGAAGTGGAGCTGGGGAGTTCCAACTATAGATGAAGAAGGCATAAGTGATTAAGAGAAAAAAGGTTTAGGGGTTGAGAAGTGCTGGAGGGTTTGGTAAAGTTGGAAGGTGTTTGGTCCAAACTCAGGACCCTGACTAAAATGATATGCTGAGGAGATTGGAATGACTGAATGTTGTTATATATTTGACCCCACTCCTGAGGCAACTCAGACTATTAGGTAGTAGAATTTTACTGAATGTTGTTTCCAATGGTGCCCACTGACCTCCTCCTCTTTCCATGGGTACAGGTTGTGGTAATCCCCCCAAACCTGCTTGGTGGGAGGGATATGGGTGGCAGTTTGGGACATGTGTATTTGTTTAGGCTGTGCTGATACCTAGACCTGTAAGAGAATGGACTCTAAACGGCAAAGTGGCCTATCTATTGATCTGTGCAGAGTTTGACAAGGAGTGCAGTGTATTGCACTAAGCCATAGAGAATCATAAATTGAACTCACCAAGCTATTTTGGAGCCCATCTTACCAGTCCAACAAGTATCAATCATAATTGTATAAAACTGTCTAACGTTCAAGAATGCCAAACCTCACAGAAGAGGAGTGCTGTCTCAAGGAACACACAGGAAATCACAGACCAAATTGCTGGACTCTTTGGGCACTGCAGCTGAGAGAATGGTTCATTAACTCTTCCCCCAGATCCTGATTTGAATCACACCTTGCCTGCAGTTCTAGAAACTCAGCAAGTGGGGAGTGATGAACTGCACAGGAGGACATTCACTAGACTTAGGCTTTGGTTATTGGAATAGCAGTTGCCTGTTACATGAATTCCAGTGTACTTTCCTGTTCTGTCCTTTCTGCTCTATTAGATTAGACCACGAGATGAAAGGTACTATTATTGTGGTCCTGGTGAATATCTTGAGCCACAAGGTGGTTGTCAGGAAATGGAAAAATTTGATGTCTTGCAACATTTTGGGATGCATGTGTGTGGGAGAAGGGGCAGGTCAGGCCTTGCTCTGGTGAAGCAGTGAACTGTCCCACACCCTCCTCGAGCCTGTATCCCAGCCTGGCAGAGCTGTCAAGTCTCTGGCACACCAGAGGCAGTGCTCCCCTCTCCCCTAACCCAGCTCCTGAGTGGCCAAATGACCACAAGACCCACCTGGGGAAAGGGCCCATGAAGGCCAAGGGGTAGTTAGGGCTGAACACGAGGCTGTCATCTTGTCTGGATCCTCTCTCTTCTTGGAGTTTTGATCTGAACATGGCTGGAACCTAGGAGCTGGTAGCTGTATGTGTGCTTTTCTATATATTTTCTGTCTTCCTTTCTTTTTCTTCTGATTCCTTCTTGTTGGAATATTTTGAGTAACTTACCATTGAATGAATTTAAAGTTTGCTAAGTCAAGTGGTCCAAGTTAATGCTGTGAGAAGTGTTTTATGTTGATTGGATGTTGTAGTAAACCTTGAGCCAAAGTTGCCTGACTTTCTAAAGTTTGCCAATAAACTTGTGTGTTGTTTTGACCTCATGAGAGTATCTGGTTGGTATTTCTCCCATGTGTCCAACTCGGAGTATATGAACCACTGTAAAGCCCTTTCAAATGTCCCATGGAGTGGGTAGATAGAGGCCTTACAGGCAGTCATTTTGTCTCTGGTTTTCAGTGCTGTTCAATGAAGCACAAGAAAACTGGTCTCCTAGAGAGGTGGGAACATCAGGAAAAAAGTGTGGGTTTATTCCCTGGCATCAGAGCAGCATGTGCCTTTTAATGAATGTCTGCACTGACAAAGAGGTCAGAATGGCTATGGATTAATATGTTGAGTGTTACTTGCACAGGTGTGTGTTGAGTCATGCAAAAGAGCGTTCTTGTTTAATTGAAAGCTTACAGTTTTCTGTAAATAGTTTGATTGATTATTTTTGGGAGTGCACTGTCATTCATTTTTGTGGAAGAATCATTTCTGCTCCTGAATTCTACTAAACAAAAGGATTAAAAAAAAACATGTGTGACATATGCAATGCATTCTCACGTGAACGAGTAATTCTGGTCTGAGAATAATATACTTCTTGTTAGATCATGTAATTCAGTTCTTCTTTATCTGTATCGTTAACAGACCATGAATGAGTTTGAATACCTTAAACTACTGGGAAAAGGCACTTTTGGAAAGGTCATTTTAGTTAAAGAAAAAGCAACTGGACGGTATTACGCTATGAAAATTCTGAAGAAGGAAGTTATTGTAGCAAAGGTGAGTAGATGGGAAACTTGGGGACATGGTTCACCCTTGATACAGCCTTTGGCAAAATCATGGGAAGGCTTCTCAGAGTATTTGTAAATAATTGCTCTGTTAGTGTTTGAAATGGACTCCTGATCTGGGGAATCACTTTGCTGATTTCCTTCTGCTTGTGTTGCAGGATGAAGTAGCACACACACTGACAGAAAACCGGGTTTTACAGAACTCTCGGCACCCCTTCCTGACAGTAAGCATTTCTGCCTCTGCTCACTGTAACTTGACATTACAACCACCAAGACTTTCCTTATTTTTTGTTACTTACCTAATGCAGCTGAGATTTGTGTTCTCAGAGTGGCTGTGTATTTTTGTACCATTCCAGTTTTGGGATGCACAAATTAAAATACTTTCTAAAGTTTTCTGATTCTTGCAGAGCAGGTCCTCAGCACCTCTTGAAGACAGTGTTTAAGGGTGTGGTTTCACTTTAGGGCTCACTTATGTAATGACTTGCTATCTCTGAGAGAAGTATCTGCTTTTCTTGTCCTTCAAATGTTTGGTCTTTGTAGCAGAGGTCAGGGTGACCCTGATCTTGTGACAAATTCAGGAAGATATAGTGGGGGGAAAACTCTTTAATTTTGTCTTTGTTGATTTTTTAAGCTCCCAGAAACAACTCACTGTGGAATCAGAGCACTGGTAATGCCAGCCAAAGGATAGTGGTGTAAACATGTGAAATGGGGAAGGGAAGAGCAGGACTGTGCTTTATCTGCTCCTTTCCTTTTGGATTGTGAAGTCAAACCATACTTTCATTTTAGATCATTTTAGTGCCATCAGTCTCTCTGGACTGAGTTCAGATATCCAAATTCTATCTCAAGATTTTGTTTCTGATACTTATTACAAGTTGTCTCTGAATTGTTTACAGCTTACTGAAGCCTCTGAGAAACTGTGTAGGATCCTGGTTGTTTCCTTTAGCTGGGTACAAGGGCTTAGCTGGAGTTCAGACCTTTTAAACATGACTTCTGGAAGTAAATATTGCCTGTAGTGAGTGTAATCAATAATGTTGACATGTCTAAAACCTGGTCCTTCATTTTTCTGGAAAATATGTGACTGGTATAAAAGTGTCACCTCTTGTAATGAAGACAAAATTATCATATGCAGTATTTTCTTTTTAATGCTTTTATAAACTCAAATATCCAGAACAAGGGCTGTCCTGAGAAGTTAGCTACAAGACTGGGTTTAGC
This sequence comes from Lanius collurio, assembly GCA_020086605.1. Taxonomy (NCBI): domain Eukaryota; kingdom Metazoa; phylum Chordata; class Aves; order Passeriformes; family Laniidae; genus Lanius; species Lanius collurio. The sequence goes on from JACBWW010000004.1 coordinate 3,476,930, forward strand.
TTGGATACTGGGAAAAGGTTCTTACCTTTTCTTACCTAGGGTGGTTGGGCCATGGAATAGGCTCCCCAGGAAAGTGCTCACAGCACCAACCTGACATAGTTCAAGAAGAATTTGGACAATGCTCTGAGGCCCGTGGTGGGATTCTTGGGGTGGTTCTGTGCAGGGCCAAGAGTTGAACTTGATGATCCTTGTGGGTCCCTTCCAGCTCAGCATATTCTGTAATGAAAAATCTTAATACTATGGCAAACAAGTTGATGTTACTCTTGTCATGGGAATACATGTGACAGGACTGTACACAGGCACCTTGTGACTGCCCATCACAGCTCCATCCGGTCTGTTCTTGTGAATTGCTCACAAATTGGTATGGGCAGTGTTGGCCAATCCCCTGGCAGGCTGTCAGCAGGGAGCAGTTGCAGGCAGCAGGGCAGAGACCAGGGGGCTGGTGTGTGAAAATATGTATGTGTTTCGTATAAGAAGCCTTGTAGCCAGTGTGGTGAAACCTTGTGCTCCAGGATTTGGTTGTGGCCTCTTATCTGAGAGTTGAACCTGTGGCCTGAGGAGGAAACTTCACAGTCACTGTTAGTACATTTTGAGTCCCTGTTAATGGGGCAGGACTTTGTTTTGCAGCATTTTAGGTGACAATAGGTTCTGCAAGGGATTTGCTTAATGTTTTATTAAATTTATTTAATGAAATATGTCTTCAGCTGCAACAGGAAAGTATAAGTATTATATAAGATTTAAGGACAGAAGGTTCACTGAAAGACAATATTACATGTCTGCTTCTGAAAATCTATTGAAAATGCTTTTCTAACTGTCACTATGATCTGTCTTCTAAGTTTTGGTTTAAATCTGTTTCAGGCTTTAAAGTATTCCTTTCAGACACACGATCGTTTGTGTTTTGTTATGGAGTATGCTAATGGAGGGGAGGTAAGGGAAATACAATAATGTTTAATACTTTAGGATTTTCCTGTTGTACTCCTAATTCTGCTTGACATTATTTAGCTAAGGTCCATTTTTGCAAGTCTAATTAATCCAAGTTGTCCCAGTTAAACAGAGCTGTTTGCAGGTTTAACTAACATTAAGAAGTAAGAATCTTAATTTTTTTTAACTCTGTTTTTAGAACATAGAGGTTTTGGGCATAGGTTCATATTTTACATGACAGTAACATATTGTAATCTGACAATTAGAAGTGCAAGAAGGCAGTGCTGCTTTCTAGTTGCTCTCCGGGCAAGTTTTAACCCTTCTAAATTAATATTGTGAGTATACTTGGAGGGAGAACTAGAAACTGCTAAACTACTCTTACAGTCAAGAAGGAAAAGTTGGAATATTAACATTTCTCTAAATCATGCATAGGCTGTAGTTTTAATGTGTAACTGTAGTTCAGTCAAAAATAGCTTTATAATTTTCTGAACCTATAAGACTGTGGTACATGAATTGGTTATCAGTCTGCATCTGTGAATATGAGACGTAATTATCTAATCATTTAATTTATGATGCTTTTTAATACATTTGGGAACACAGCTGAGTGAGGATGGGAAGGGGCTTTCTCATGGGTAACAGCACCTTCCAAGCAGGATGGCCTGTGAAGTGCAAGACATAATTCAGAAACATCTAAAGTTAACACATTATTGTTCTTGTAGTTGTTTTTCCATCTGTCAAGAGAGCGTGTCTTCTCTGAAGACCGAGCTCGGTTTTATGGGGCTGAGATTGTTTCAGCGCTGGATTACCTGCATTCTGAGAAGAATGTGGTTTATAGAGATTTGAAGGTATGTAGAAAAATCATTTTACAGGCTTTTGGGGTTTGGCTTTTTGTTTGTTGTTAAAAAAAGCAAATGATCCTGAACTATTAAGAAATTCTTTCCTGAACTGAACTTTATCCAAACTGTTGTTGCAGCTGTTGGGCTGGACTTTACAGGATGTCTAAACCCTTTGATAGTCCAAGAGGCTGCATAAGGCATTTATTGTGACTCTGGTAGCATTTCAGAGAACATGAAGGGTTACTGGGCTACAGGGGTTTGATTTTCACTTGCCTGCTTGTGTTCTGAGAGAAATCTTGTTGATGCTTCTACATGGTGGAACATAATCCTGGTTTTACCAGGTAGATGCAAATTCACACTGCGTGGACGTTGCACTTCCTTGCAGTGTGGTCACATCATCTTCAAAGTACCTGTTTGCAGTTAGAAAATTGCCTAAGCTTCAAGTTACTCATTTCTTTGGTGAGAACAGAAGGGGAAAAAAACCCCGACCAAACAAGATATCTCAGGGCAAACAAACTTGAGAAATTCTTGAGGAAAATGCAACAATAGCATTTTATTTCTTCCTGAGAGGAGTTCTCAGGACAGGATGAAGGGATACTGGTAGTTTATTTAGGGGCAGTCTGAGATGAAGCATGTTCTGTAATGTTCTCAGATGACGTCAAAGTTATTTTGGGATCTCTGCTGGGATTTTGCCTGCCATATCACCTTGATTTCCTCTGTAATGCACTTTATTGATGCACTGAGGAAGCCATCCTTATACCTGGGGGACTGTCTCAAAAAGTAGAGGCTCTGGGTGGGATGAATACCATGTGCTGAGTACATGTATGCAGTGATTATCATTTAAAGGGTCTCTCTGGAAGTGGTTCCTTAACCTTGCATATGATTTTTGTTCTATTTACTGTTACTTACTGGTATAGATTATTTCATAAAATCAGAGTAAAAGCTGGGATGAAGTCGTGTGAGGGGGAATACTTAATATACTTTCAAAAGAGCTAGTATTCTATTTATGATAATATTATGGAAGCACAAGTACCGAGTTCATGCTGTGTAATCTTTCTGTATATATGGTCAGTTACCCCAAGACTACAAATTAGCTACTTAATGTTCCCTAAAGAACTGAGGAAAATGTTACAAATGTATATTTACATTTGTGCTCTGCCAGCTACTGTGGGTCTTACGTCAGTGAGAGTGAGGTTGAAAACTGATCTCCAAAATTAATGTCTTTGATTATCTTGCTCAGGACCAGTGTATGTTACAGGTAATCATGTCTTTTAATTTGGCTTCTCTTCCCAGCTGGAAAATCTTATGCTGGACAAAGATGGACACATAAAAATAACAGACTTTGGACTATGTAAAGAAGGCATCAAGGATGGAGCAACAATGAAGACCTTCTGTGGCACCCCAGAGTATCTTGCACCAGAGGTATGTTTATGCTGGCTGTTATGTTAAATTGCTGTCTTACATGCCTTCCATGGTAGCAGTACAGGATAATTCCTGTGCCATGATGTGCTCATGCACTAACTGCTGTTATATAATTACACATACTGAGACTCCTTTATTCATCATGATCTGGAACACATCTTTTGCATAATGATATGTGATAATTTTTTGGCGGTGTAGTATCTTCCACTTGAGGGAGTTTGTAAATTTTACTGGAACAGTGCTTGTTTCTTGTATCAGATGCATAATTTTTTTTAAAAAACCCTTTTAATCATTTCAAATATTACATGATAGATTACTTGGTTACCTGTTTTGCAGCTTGCTGTGTGTTGTCCTGTTTAAAAGCTATCAACAGGACTTCACTTAAAAAGTAAAAGTACTGTCCAATTCTTTTACTATTTGAGAGCAGTAAAAGATGGCATATTTTCAGAAACAGGACAGACCAAGCTTTTTTCTGCAGTATTTAGCATGGCATGCATTAAAAGTACTGACTGTTTTATTACTATAAAAGCACAAGATACTTCTCAGTGTTGATTGGAATGTGCCAATTTCAGATGGAATAAATCCAGGCAGGGGATCTCAGTCCCCAAACAGTATGTTTTGGGGAAATTTTGTTTTGTGCAAGTATTTTCTTTTCAAGTGCAAAATGCAGATGTGCCTTTGCAGGTTTGCTCCTGGAAAGGCTCTGAATTGTGCAACACAGATGGTGTTAGAGCTGGGAGTAAGTTAGGGGCAGATCCAAAGGCAAGTTAGGTTGTAGGGGATACGCGTAGGCTCGGTGCTGCGCAGGCAGACGCTGCTTTCTGTGCACGTGCTCCAATCTGTCTGGAAGCAAACTCCTGGGTTTGTAGGGCACAGAGCCCGAGCTAAAGGGGTGTGCCTTGCATAAGGGCTGCTTCCCTTGCAGTGGGGCTTTGCTTCCCGTGGTGTTTACATTTCCATCCCGATTGGAGCACAGGCAGAAGTGAGTCTTGGGGTGCCAGCAGGTTATAGATTGTTGGCACAGCTTTCCTCTGAGTTGGGGACTTGAGCATTGCAAACCTGCCTTGAACTGAGCTATGNAGCTTTCCTCTGAGTTGGGGACTTGAGCATTGCAAACCTGCCTTGAACTGAGCTATGCAGAAGTGCAAAGTATGGAAAAATAGCATGAAGAAGGAATATTTATTCTGAGAGCTGATGTCTTTGCTGATCAGCGCTTTTGTGCTCCCTGCTTGCATAGTGGTGGCAGCATGCTCTTGGGTTTTGTTTGGTTTTTGTTGGTTTTTTTTTTAACTCCCAGCTGCTTTCAAGGGCCTCCAGTCCTTTGTAATAACGAAGAACATGGGCACCTGTCGAAGTAGCTTGCAGCAAAGAGGTGGAGCCAGTCTCATGATGACTGCCAGCTTTTCCATGGATCACCAGAAGTCTTCAGTGAATCCAAATTGGGGTCCATGGACCACAATTTGAGATTTACTGATGCAGAGAGTAATTAGCAGCATGACGGAGTGTTTATTATTCATAAACATGGCTTTTATTTTAGCTCCCCTCTTAAATCAATTGCTGAACTTCAGTTTCTCATCAAGGATTTTATGTGGAGGCTAAAAATATTTATTATTTTGGTTTTTCCTAACTTGGAATGTGGGGATTCCCTGTGCAGGCAGTTATGTTGTTCTTTCTGTTCTGTTATTTGCTATTATTTTTTCTTTTTAATATTTATGATGAGTTGACTCATCCAAAAACCCTGAAGGACAAATTCTTTTGATTAACTCAGTTCTCTCTCTTACTTGCAAATCCCACCTGTGAGTTGGAGTGTTAAATTCTGCAGGCTTTTGTGATCTGGTTGATAGAATGCAAAAAGATCTGGAAATTGTGTGCAAGCAATATTCCATTTGTTTAAGGTCATACATCCTTGAAAATAGGGGTGTTGATGCTCCTGTCTGCGTTGGTAACTTGAGTCGGGCACAGCAGCGTGTCTGTACAGTTGTTGCATCGTTGTTTTTAGGTTCATACTGGAATCTCATGCATGGATGACAGTGACTGAACCATGTCAACTTTGATGTGTCAGATGCATCACTGACTGTGATGTTTACAGCTGTTCTGCCTTCTCTTTCAAATTCCATTGCACAACAGTCTAGAGCTGCTCGTTAGAAAATTATGATCCCTTAATTTAAGTGAAATAACCTTGTTACTTTACTACTCCCCAGCTATCCAGTATGTTGCAATAAATCATGGATGAGTGCCATATCTTTTTTTTTTGGTGTATTTTTGATACTCACAACATTACTCTCTTCTATGCAATCACTAATGTGAGGGTATGCTCATTGTGCTTAAGAACTTTGAAGAAATAAGCATTTTATATTCTGTTTAAAATTAATGGAGGTGAAGAAAATCGCTCTAGTTAGTGATCTAGGTTATAATATAGAGTATTAATACAGTTTTTAAAGTAACATCTGAAGTGTTTACTGCATTTTGAAAGCACCTGTAGCATTAACTACGTGCACAACAAAGGCCTCCGTGGTTTTCTTTTTCTTTCAGTCTCTCCTATTGCATCTCTTGCAGCAGTTTAAAAAATAAAAATACAAACTGGAGGCCGTGTGAGTGTTTTATTTTAGGTAAGCCGAGCGTAGGGGAGTGCGAACAGGAAGCGCTTGTTGAGCGGGGTGACTCAGAGCGGGAACTGCATTGTCACACAATCTCTGTGAGGCTGCGATGCCTCGGAAGGACGGCGCTCCTGGAATGCAGTCCGGCCGGCAGCTGTGCCGGCCCTGTGCATGGAGGGGGCAGCTGCACAGCCAGCTGTCGTTTGGTGTGAATCATACGGCCAGGGATGCTGTAAATAGACCGACGTGGGGTAATCTAATACCTGGCAGCCTTTTGATTTTTACTGCAGGCTCTCTCCCTTGTTCAGATAATTAAGGGGAATAATTAGTGAATAAAGAGAGGCAGAGTGCAGACAGTTGTTACATGAAGTGCCTCGATGCTCCTTTTTTACGTGCAGAAAACCTTTATATCAAGATTTGGAAGAGGTTAAGATCTTTCTTTTGTTAGACTTGCACCGACTTTGGCTCTTTCACCTTTTTAATTTTGAGTGTTAAGTATTCTGAATTGCAGGAATGTAAAGCTCACACAGACACCATGCAGCAAGAAAACAGGATGGTGGTGCAGTTGTGGTTTGTGCTCTCAGCAAGAGTAAGCAGCTCAGTGCAGACCCGTGCAAGGAGTAAAGATGACAACTAAAACCTGAGAACAGGATCTGGAACATGAGATGTTGGTGTCAGCTACAGACAACTGCATAGGAGACACAAAGTCTAGAGAAGTCCTTGTACTATCCACTGCACAAGCCACAAAACTCCCCCTGCTCTCTTCAGCAACCCACTGGTGCTTAGAAATGCACTGTGGCAGGGCTTCTCTGTAGCAAGCAGAGAGGTGGAGAGCACTGCTGGGGTCCTTTGTCCCTGCACCAGCCACTGCTTTGCTAGGTAGAAGTGCTGGGGGAAGGGAGGAATGAACTGTGCTGGGCTCCTTTTGCTGTGACACCTGGCAGAAATCCACCCCACTGACTATTCCTGTGTTTGCAGCCCTCTAGGCAGAGGCAAGAGTGCCTTTGGAGCAGGGCACAGGGTTGGAGGGGAAACATTTCCAGATGATTTGGCTGCCGTTTTACAGCCTTACAGCCGGTCAAATGTTAGGAGTGGTGTTCTGGCTCTTAGTGTTTAATGTAGATTAGTCATTGAGTACTTGTGGGTGGTCATTTTAGGATGTGCAGAGCCACCCCTTTAGCATGCAGGTTGATAACACTGGTGGAAATGTTTGGCTTTTCACTTTTTTCCTTTTCAAGGAACAGGTTGATGGTCTTTTCTTTCTCTACTCTCTCCTTGGTGGGTTGGGGTTTTTCTAAAAACTTGGATCCCTTTTGGAAGAGTTTGTGATAAATAAGTGAGAGTTTAACAGCTGGTACTGTAATCTGAGAACAGTTCTTGGCCTTTGGACTTTGAAAGGTTGTGCTTATCATGACCATAATGCAAAGGAGAGTGGGAGAAGGAAGACAAGGAGGCTGCTGTAACATACCTGCTGCCTCCTTTCCCTCCCACTGCTCACCTAGGATGGTGAGCATGGATGCCAGTTCTTTTCACGTGGTTCTTCTGCAAATGCTCTGCTGGTAGATTTGGCTGTGCTGTGAAAGATGGACTAGCTGGGGTAAATTTTGCTTCTTGAGTTTTCTGGGTCATGCTTGGTTTGGGAGTATCATCTAAAGCCTTTTCCTTACATTCTGCAGGTTCTGGAGGATAATGACTACGGCCGTGCAGTAGACTGGTGGGGTTTAGGAGTTGTGATGTATGAAATGATGTGTGGCCGGCTCCCTTTCTACAATCAGGACCATGAAAAGCTTTTTGAACTCATCCTTATGGAGGAGATCAGATTTCCACGCACATTGTCACCTGAAGCAAAATCTCTCTTGTCAGGTTTGCTGAAGAAAGACCCTAAGCAAAGGTGAGGCTGTTACTTAATAGTTGCACTTTTTTAAGGTATTTGAGACAAAATTGTAATTTAATTTTTAATCCATTCAAAATGATTACCAAGAAGCTGCAGCAAGTGGATCTACTAATTTATTTTTAACTTTTTATATGAGCTCACAGTGTGATTAGTGATATGAAGCACCTTTGGTGCTGAATTTCAGAGTATGATGGGTGCCATTAAAGCAAAACTATAGCCTGGGAAAAAGAAAGTTAACTCTGCCTTTGGCCATAATGAATCCAGTGACTGCTGTGAATTATAAAGTGCTCTACATAAAATGCTCTTATCTTCTGTCTCAGTTGAGATTGCTGTCCCTTTCCTGAATCTTTGTCTAAGTCTGTGCCAGTGATTTAGCATCCTGCTTTGGACAGTAGGTGGTGATGTTTGTACCATGTTTGTGATAGAGTTTATAACATGCTCAATTGACTTTTCCTATTTCTTCCTTTTGTTTTTGTTTTTCTTTTATTGCTGTATTATTTAAAAAATAACCCTTGATTTAAAAACAGAAAAAAAACACAAAAAAATCCCAAGCCCGTAATGGCTAACAAACAGAAAATAGAACAAGATCCAGAAAGGATGTTGATCTTCGTACAAAGATAAACATCAGTTTAAAAACCTACCATTTTGTCAACCCAGACATTTTTAAAACAAATAATATTGTGTCTCTGCCTCTGATCTCCTGTCCTGAACCTTTCACTGTTAATGGGCCCCAAATGGGAAACCTTTCATGTGAGGTGCAAGCAAAGAATTCCGGTTTGCTTTCTGGTGTTTGTTTAGTCTCCGTGCATGTGTGTGCACATAGCAGGAAAATGGGGTTTGCCACTACCTGGATACTTGTAGCAAGGATTTCTGTCATCACTGTCGTCTGTTTCCTTCACCATTTTTGGTGGAAAATCCTGTTGAGAGGCCTTGTAATGCAAATCCACAGTTTATAATGCTGGAGGATTCATCTTGATGACGACGTGGGGAGTGGGGCACGGCTGCAGCCCAGAGCATGGCCAGCCTTGTACAAGGTGGCAACAGCTGCACCTCCTCTTGAAGCCAGCCCCTGCAAGGGGACCTCCAGGAGAAGGTTGTGTAATTGATGAGCCCCCCAGCCTGTGTGCTCCACAGGCCTGGCTGCAGCCCCTGCCAACAGCATTCCTGTCCAGTAAAGCGCTGGGTTAAATGCGATTGTGACCCTTTCGTAGCTTGTTCAGGTGGGGCCTTTCAATCACTGGGAACACAAGCTGCATCTGCTGCAGTCTGTTCTTAAAGGAGCATCTCTGATGAACCAAAATGCAATTTGTTTACAAACAAAGTACACCCACTCATTTCTAATTACGAGATTTTTCCCAATGCCAATAATTACAATATGCTCACTTTATACAAATAGCCACTTCTTCACATGTATCTTCTGCAGGCTTGGAAGCAGCGCTGCTCTGATCTGGTGGACAGATGATCTTCATGCTGCTGATAGAAATAACTATTGACTAGACAAGCCTGCACACATGTCTTACTGTAATTATGCCTATTGACACTGGTGCTTCCCAAGCTTTTTTGGATCATGGACTGTTCTTAAATACAGCTCTCTCCCCAGTCACTGTTCACACAACTTTTTAACTGAAGTTGTGGTTTTGCTAACCCCCTGCACTTTGTGCCATTTCAGGCAGCATGGAGAACTGGTCTGGAAGCACTAGAGGTGGAAGTCCTGCATCCTGCCCTTGTAGAGTTATGTTCCTTCTTCTGGGTGGTCTGGGTGCTGGGGTGGGCAACTGGCATACTTGGTGGCTGACTCACACTGAGCTCATGGAGCCATACGGACAAAAAACAGCCAGAGAGCTACTGAAATACATTACTGAGAAGTTATAAAATGTGTGATAGTCTGGTGCTTTGGGGAGCCACTGTGTAATTTAGCAGAAATCCCCTCTTCCATAAAGCCCAGCGGTGGACAGAAGTCAGTGCCATTGTAATGTTTGTGGCAGAAAGCATCAGGATTGGCAGCATAACTGTGGATGAACTTCAGAGTGAGATGGAGGAGGCAGCCTAAACCATGAGAAAAAGGAAACTGGGAAATGTTGTCACTTCCCCTAAAATCATCAAAAAAACCAACCAACCCAACAATAAAGGTTGATATAATGAAGCTCAGTGCCAAGGATAGTTTAAGTTAAATATCATGGAGCTAAGGAACTCTGATCTGTGTCAGTGAATTAAATCTTAAAAGTGACTTCTTGTACCTGAGTTGGATTTATAGAGGCAGTGTTAGCACTCTGCATTTTGTAATACTAGTTCAGTCTCAAGCTCCCAGGCATATGGAGAAAATGTGAAGAACAATAAATTGCATTCTGCTTTTAATCATGCCTGTTTTCTAAATTTGGTCATATGAAATCCATTTTGTAAGAGAAAAGGAATTTTGAAGTTTCTTTTGGGATTGATAGAAGTTTATTAATCTTGTAATGTGAGCCCTAATTTTCCTAAGAAGGAAAAAATCTATTCTGTAAATATTTCCTGTTAATGTGACCTGAAATTCCCCTTCATTGCTTTGTGACATAGATCAAATGAAAGAAGGTAACCAGAGCATTTTTTCCCCACATAAAACAACAGTTTTTACCTTTTGTTGTTCTTCCTCTGGCTGTGGAGATTGCAGCTTGTGAAAGTGGGCATGGATCAGAGCACCCCATGTAAGCAGGCTAAATTTAGATGGGTGGGTGGGTTTATAATCAGTGTCTTGCAAGCTCTGAATCTTGGCAGGCTTTTAACTTGAAAGAACTTCAGGATGGTTTAATCTGAATTTTAATCATCAGATTTCACTACGTGCCTTAGTCCTTGTCACAGGCTGCTTTACCTGCCTCTGTGGTGCTGTTGGACCTTGACATTCAGAAGAATGAGAGGAAGGTGATGCAGAATTTCACAAACTGGTCAAAGATCTAATGACTTCACAGAGTTATAGTTGTGGCTTTGAAGAGCTGAAGGTGCTCCTTGGGACTTGGTGGTCAGTTCTTGCAGCCACATAGAGATCTGGAACTTGATTCTTCCCTAGCCATGGTGGTTCTTTCCACATCCAGAGTGCAGCTTTGGCCACAGATGTTCAGGAATATCCAAGTCAATGAAGCCCTTACTTGTATGAAAACCTAACTCCTTGTTTTTTTCCCTTGTGACAGGAGATTTGTAGTTAAGCTGTATGTCTGTGTCCTCTGTGGTGCTCTGCTACAGGAAGGTTAGATGGCTCTTGAGCACCCTTGCTCTTAGGCACAGGAAGGTCTGCAGCCCTCACAGCCACTGCTGGAGTTGGAGGTGACATTTGTGGGGATTTCAGGGGCCTGCTGGTGGCCAGCAGGAGGAGGTAACCTTGAAGAGCTGATCCTCCTGGACAGCACACTTGAATGCCTTGTGGCCTTGTGTAGAGTTTTGGAACTACACGTGACAGGTGACTTGTGTTTGCTCTGAAATGTGTGTGCCTTGAGTAGGAAAGTGCTTCAGCCTCCACACAGCTCCAGTGTCCCATGTTTCACCTGAACTGCAAAATGCTCAAGTCATAATGTTTAGCCAGGTGCTCTGAGACAGACTGAGATTTAGCTGTTGTGTGTGATAATTTTGGTCTAAATCCATTCTGTCCACAGTGATTTAGACAAACAGTCCACCCCCAGAGATCTAAATTGAAGCTGAGAAAAACATAAAAGACAAGTTTAAAGATTTTTTTTCTCCCAGCTTTATAGAAGCCACTACTTTAGAGACTTCCCAAGCTTCAGCAACCTAAACATGACTCTTGATTACTAATGTTGGGAAGTGGGAGCTTTTTCAGTGCCTTTTGGATCTACCATGTTTGTGTTACGTGGTTAATGAAGAATTGGGGAAGTACAGCTCAGCAAAGAGCTGGGAGTTACCTGCATTAGGCTTTCCACAAGCTTTAATCTCTGAGCAGGAAAGCACCCAAAAACTCTGTGTACAGGGCTTGGGGAAGAGTGTGGCTTTTTCCTTCCAAATCTGGAGTCATCAAATCATGCTGTTCTGAGAGCCACAGTGAGCTTCTCTGTGCTGATAATGCCAGTCACAGGAAATTGATGTGGACACAGTTCCCAAATCCTTCCCTGTGGCTATTAGAAGCCTCTGAAGGTAAGGGCCATAGTAAAATAAGTTTCAAGTTTCCATCTTGACTGTATCAGAGGAGAAATAGGCGTGTCTGTGTGCTCAGTTGTGAACACCAACAGCTTTTGCTGGGCTGTTGTTCTTGAGCCTGGTGGGAATGTTTGTGCTGTTGTAGAACCAGGTTTACTGGGAGGGGTGACTCAGAGAAATCATGTGAAGACAGGGCTAGAAAACTAGAATTGTACAGGTTTCCTTTTAAAGAGCTGAGAATGGACCTGGGAGCTGAGCACTGTTTTCTTTTACATGGGCAAGTAGAGATACATTATTTTTCATGAGATCCACTAATTGCAGTCTGCCTATGTATTTATACACTATGTTTATATACATATATTAAAAAGTACAGTGTAGTAAGTTTTAAAAATATTTCTACATGATGTATCTGTGGAATGATGGCTGATTGCCTTTGATTTGTGGAGCACAGACGTTTGTTATTAAATGGTTAAAGGGACTTGAAAGCAATTTCAGTTTCTTAAAAATTTAAAATGTAAAAATCATTTCAGTTTAATATTGATGTTTCACTTTATTAATAATTTTCTCTTTTGGATTTAACTAAAATAAGAAAGTCTCTCAAGTAGATAGAAGTTGCAATAATAACCAGAATTCTTTGGCAGTTAGGTTTTGAGGGATGTTTTCTCTTGTTTTTCCTTAGATTGCTTTCTGGCCTCTACACTTTCTATTAGATTTCTTTGTATACTGTACATTTCTGTGGCCTCTGCTTTGCAAGCCCTGTATATACTATTTTTGGTTCTGTCTGAAGACAAGAATGTGCAGAATTTACCTTTATTATCCAGGAATCTCTTCAGAGTTCTTATTTGTGCTGTATTTTTCTTTATTTATTGCATGTCCCTATGAAAGACAAACCTGCTGCTCTTTACATGATCACTGGTGCTTAACCATGATTTTTGTGTTAGTTGCCAATTTAATTTTGTTCTCCTTGAGAGGGACCTTTCCTACTAATTCTGGAAAACAAAACTGTATTTTGGAATAAATCCATACCCAAAATATTAGGTTTCCATCATTTTGCTATTCTCTTTGACTAGATGTGTGTAAATTTTTAAAAGGCAAGTAAAACATCTGGAGTCTTTCCTGGCATTTCCCTGAGTATGTGTTTGCCCTTCATGGAACAAAGGCTCGTATTAGATAACATATTCTGCAAAGCACTTGTACGTGGCTGCAGCCAGCCAGCCTTCCTGCCTGCTTCTGCAAAACACCACTCAGGTGCTTCTTAGCTCAGAGTCACTGCTGAACTCCTGTGTAGTCTGTGGATAGAGGATTGACTCCACCCTCTTCATTGGCCATCATCATCTGTGCTGTGGGAGCAGCAAGGAGTCTGGTAGAGACTTGGCAAAGCCACTAGACCTGGGGGGAACCAGCCGAGAAATGATTACTCACAGAGTTTGTTTCTGTTCCCAGGCTGCCCTGGAGTTTGTCTCTGTTCCAGGCTGCTCTGCAGCTGTACAAAGTGCTGCCAAGGCAGATGGGAGAGCCCCTGTCCAGCTTGGTTTGACCCCTGGGACTCTAGGGTGGGCTTGGGTTAGTCTTAGAGCTTACCTGGTGAGGAGAGAATCACCCAGGTACTGGAAGGCTGGGGGGCTCTTCCAGTGCACATTTTGTAAAGGATGATAAGGAGCAGACCCCTTAGGTTGCTCTGGCACTGAATGGAAGAGGGCAAGGAAGCAAGCACAGCCTCTGGACTGTGGTACCTCTGCTGCTGGGTTTCTCTGGTGCAGCTGTAACCTCTGCCAGTGTGCTTTGTCTGCAGATGGTGCTCGGGCATGGCTGAGGGGTTGAGTGCATCAGGATCCATTCCCAGTCAGCACCTGAACAAAGTGTTGCAGTATTTGACACTTTCCATGCTGAACTATCGTCCAGTGCTGTCCCAATAGCACTGTGCCTTATTCTGCATTCCAGAGCATGTAGTCTCAGGCTGTAAAAGTACCACTTCAATGGGCTTTAGCACAGCTTTCATATTTTCTCTGCTACTTCGAACCAAATCCCTCCCCTCTATGCCCAGATAATTATGGACTGGGGCACAGGGTTACTGCTCGTGGCCCAGAGAACGTTCAGGGCCAGATGTTGTGCACCAATGGATGAGGCCTGGCCAGGTCTTGGCTTCAGGCTCAGAGAAGTGGCCTTGTGTCCCTGATGTCTGCAGCAGTATAGCTCTAGCCTGGGTCTTGAAGTCATTGATTCAAGCTCTTGAAACAGGGTCAGTATCTCAGTTTGCCAGTGGCACCAAGCATGGGAGAACAGGCAGATCCTAGAGATCAGCCTGGGTGAACATGGTAATACCTCCTGTACCTGAAATCCTGAGCATCATCTTAACCTTGTTACCTGAAAGGCTCTCCTGCTCATTACCCAGTATCTGTTTTGTTTTCTCGGTGCCTGCCTTTGCTTGCAGATGTGGTTCGTTCTTTTAGAGAACATTTTAACCTCCGCAGCAAAATTTAAGCATCAGTTACCTCAAGATTTCAGGTAAACTGATTTCATCTATAAGCTGTGTGGACAGTTTTATTTTGGAATAAAAGTGCTTTATCTTGATATACCTCAAGTCAATAAAACACCCTTTGTGCTTTCCTGAAGCCAAGGAGGAGGAAGGATTTGCATATGCTGTGATATTATCACTGCAGTTGTCAACTGTTTTCTTTAATGGAAATTTAAATCAGGTTGCATAAATCAGTTTGCCTTAAAAAGCCTTGTCTCTCTTTCACTTCAAATTCAGTTTTACTGCTAGCATCACTCTGCTCTAGAAAACTGTAAGGGGTAGTTGCATGTTAATGTAGAGAGAAGGTTCTGGGGCTCAGACCTTTTACTTTACAGGCTCTGCTGGTCCCTGTCCCCAGAACAGCATCTTTCTTGAAGGGCAAGTCTTTTGAATTGTGATTATTTTGTTTTTTGCTTTGTCTAAGAGGGATCTTTGTTCTAATTCTGTTTGTTAGCATGTTTTTAAATCTTTTAGTGGAACTGTGTTGAAGCCTAAAATAGGCTTTGCACAAAAATCCAAACACATTGCAAATGCTAGAACTGCTCCCAAATGCATTATATAAACTCAGAATTTCTTCAGTACACTGCAATAAAAAATGTATTAGAAAAATAACTGTACTCAAACATTTAATTACATATTTTGCCTCCTACAGGTTAGGTGGTGGTCCTGATGATGCCAAGGAAATTATGCAGCACAAATTCTTTGCTGGCATTGTTTGGCAAGATGTATACGAGAAAAAGGTATTTATACAACTGTTCTCCCAAGGTGAATTGTAGCTGTGGATATAAATGTTTCAAATTTTGTTGCTCTCCAAAGGTAAACAGAAACCTGCCACAGAAAAGGTTTGCAGTTGTTTTTAGTAACAACTTAAAATACTGTAATCAGTTTAGTTCTGGATTTTTATTTTGCAATGATAGGAGTGTCTCTTAATGAGAGACATGGTTTTATGGCTGAATAAATAGGATGTAATCAAAATATCTTCCAAACTTAGAGAGTATATAAGCTTTTAAAATGGCTTTTCCTGTGAACTCTTGTTGCCATTTCTTGCTCTTGAGTGATGTATCCCTTGTGGGCCCAGAGTTATTGCTGGTTCCTGAGCATCTGAAGCCAGACTTCCTAGAAGCAGTAGTAGAAAACAGGCTCTTTTTTGCCATTGCATTTTTCCTGCCTGTTCAGTCTAATGTCAGCATGCAAGACAAGTCCAGACAAGTGTAGTCTTTTACATCAATCCAAGCATAATACAATATTTTGTGTGTGTCAAAGAACTGATATGAAGTGTCTGCACTTCATGGTTTTTCTCATGGGTTTTCCTTAAGACCATTGAGTTTGTTGGCTTTTTAGTGGGAGCCACTGAAGCCAGAAAGCCCAGCCATTCCTATAAGAATGTGGTTTTTTGCCTCACTGCCCTTTCCTTCTCAGAGAAGTATTTCACTCCTCCAAGATGCCCTGCTTTGTGCTCAAAGGGTGGTGTCCTGTTGGCCTCTCACAATTGATTCTCACCAGCCACATTTTGGTAACACTCATGAAATGCAGCCAGCTAAAACGTGGGTCTGCACATTCAAGGTTCCCATCTACTAGTGCCACACAATCTCACTTAATCCCAGCCTTCCCTGATTTCCCTCCTTCCCCCAGCAGTTCTTCATGGTATCAGATCTCATTTGATCTCTAAATACTGTTTAATTGTCCCTCCAGCTGGTGGGAGCAGGTAAGAAACTTGGCAGAAACTGAATTCCCATGTTGTAATGGGAGAATTGTCCAGTGCCTGTATACAGCTACAGAGAGGCCTCTGTTTCCTTCTCTTCTTTCACTTCTTCACAGATCTCTGTGGCTAAAGGGAACTGAAAAATCATAAACCAAGTTTTTGTGCCTTGAAAGTGTAGATTGGACTTTGGACCTCAGTCCTTTCAAAGCATCCCTTGAGGGAGAGCTGCATGCAATCATGAGGGCAAGAGAGTTTCATGGAGTTTATTCAGTATAACATGAAAAGTAGATCTGAATTCCTGTTCTAAACAGGAAGTTGTCCCCCTTTTCACCCAGCTGACAAGCTGCATGCTTGAGGGTTTGCTGGTTTCATGCAATTTAAGGCAAGAAGCTGTCAATGGGGCTCAAATGTTTTCAGTGAAGTTATTTGGTATTTGGTGGTAGTCCCAGTTCTCTGAACAGAAGAGAAATCACACAAGGTGGAGGCAATGTATTTATTCATAGGACTGAGAAAGCCCTTTTAAATTGTCCCATAGTGGTATTAATTCAGATTATTCTGAAAACTATCAGGAAATTCCAGATATTCACATCTTTTGGAGAGAACTGTGTGCTGATTGAGATTTTTCCTGACCTTGGTTTATCCAAGGAGTCCAGATCCTGGCTTTGCTCATGTCCCATTAGTGTTTGCATCTGAAGAAGGCATGCTGTGCAAATGGAGAGCCTGTAGGTAGTTGCTGCCTATATTCTGGGTGGTCCAAAGAGAGTCTTGCACCATTTACCTGAAGTGCAGACCCATGGATTAAAGCTGGATTTTGTCAGCTGCCGAGAGGTGTTTGTGTGCTAGGCTTGGTTACCCACCATCTCCAGTAATGCTGAATGTGTATATGAATATGGGTTTGGGTAATCCAGAACATTTGCTTTGTAATTAAGCTTTTTGGAAACACAGCTTTGCTTTAAATTATAAGGAGCTTTGAATAACTGGGGTTGTCCCCAAAACTTAAAATGTTTATTAGACTCACCTGGAAGAGTGCTGTCTGTCTCTGGTGCAGAGAAAGGTGCAGTTTAATTTGCAGTATTTTGCCCACCCACAAGCAAAACATACACAAAGAGATTTTAATCACACAGGGTTTTTTTTCTAGTCCTTTTTCTCTCTTGAACCAGCATGAGCCTGTGGGTACCAATGCTGGTCTGCAGCCGTGGGAGGCTACAGGTGGCACCTCCCCACCAGTTGAACTGCAGAGCTATTGCAGTGACAGCTTTTCTGTAAAGCGACATATTTGCTTGTTAAAGCCAGCCTTGGAGCTTTCTGTGGCTTCCCCTCTGTTTCCAGCATAGCACTCAGAACTTGACAGCTAGGGGGAAAAAGATGTCTTGTGGGTGCATCATAATCTATCTCAAATTGCTTTTAACAGATACTAAAATAAAAAGGAAAGTGATACAGGCAGCACTAGGCCATTCCACATGTGTGCTGGCTTGGGGTTGCTGTTTTGAGTTGTTCTGGAGTGCTCAGTTCAGGTGTCTGCTGCAGTGCCCAAGTCCTAAATCACCCCATGCTGTGCACAGCAAGCAGAGCAACCAGGGGCACTGTCAGTGCCAAAACCACCATTAGCTTAAAAGGACAGAGCTTCACACACATGCATGCACAGCCTGTCAAAAACAAACCCAGGTTTGCTTCAAGGAGTAGGCAGAGGCTGCTGTAAGGAGAGAGAGAACAGAGTTACATGAGGAAGAATCCTCGTGCTCCACCGGGCTTTTGCATGCAATATGTTGGTGTGATTTGATTGAGAAGTGTTATTAACATTATAATGTGAAGCATTCCCTTTTCAATAGCTTCAGGAGGAATGCAAGGCTCAGAGTGACTCCTGCCTTTGGGATGTCCTATTTCCTTTTCCTTTTTAAATTCAGAACATAAAAAACACTTCTAAGGACCTAATATTTTTTGTTAGGCTAATGTGCCCAGCTCCTTTAAGCCATTCTTGAGCACAGAGAATTGTGAGTAACTAAGAACAAAAGATAATGAATATACACCATAATTGTGCTCTCTTATACTAAAAAGAGCTTTTAGGTCCCTAAATTTTTAAAGATTGATTTTAAACAGTAAATGCTTCTTTGTATGTGGGAATGCTGCCATATTTATAGATTACATTTCTTACAGTCTTTACACTGGAAATGAAAGCATTTTATTGGATTGTTGTCTGTATGACAGAACACTCTTAGGTGCTCTCAAAACACATCAGAAAGATGATCCTGGTGATAGAGAGCTTGAAATCAGTGCTTTTCTTATTTGCTGACTTGACAAACTAATGATTCTTCTCATCCAAGCAGGAGGGAAAGTTGGGCGTGTGGAAGAGGTGTTTTGTATATCCAAGATTTGCTGATATTTCCCAGGCAGTGATTTCTGTCGGTGTCGTTGTTGTTTGTGCAAGTGCAGAAGTGCACGTCTTGGGGTCAGTGCATAATTCCAGTTGGAGCAATGTACTGTCTGCCTTGCTAAACCTTTCCCTGCAGTTTGGGTTTGGAAGCCCTACACTTCCTCAGTCACGCTCCTAAATTGCTGCCCGGTGTGGCTGTGTGCTATTAAAAGATGGCCACACGTAACCCCGGCGGTGGGCGAGCGAGATCCCCGCGCTGCTCCCTGTGCTCAGGAGGGCTCAGAGCCGCGTTTGCATCCCGGTTCTGCCGCCCCGTGCAGGGGGAGGTGAGCAGGGTCTGAATCGCGGCTCTGCTGCCCCCCAGAGCTGTCCGTGTTCCAAGTGTGTGCATCTGGATGCAGCCAGCTCCCCATGCCGCTTCCCAGGCGCGCTCCTCCTCCAGCCCCAGCCAGGCAGCTCCGCTCCATCTGGAGCTGCTCTTGCCGGAGCCTGCCTAGGTACACATGGATGATTTCCAGCCTGTCTGCCCAAGCGAGTCTCAGGAATAAACCCCTGCGAGCGCAGCCCCTGCTGTAGCAAAAGGAGGATGTTCGCTGCTGACTGGGCTCGGGGTTTTGTAAGCACTCCAGGTGTTGGAAGTTCACACTTGACATCAAACTGCTTTTGGGGACCAGGAGTATTAAAGCTTAATGTTGCTGCTGCCTTGGCCTAAATTCTCCAGGGTTGGTCAGACCTCTGTGAGCTGCATGGGCAGAGTAGCACTGTAGCTGAGACTTTTTGGTGCATGTTACAACCCTTATGGTGATACACAACATTAGCTGATCAGTTTAGTATCACTGAGCATGCATCTTACTCATTTTCATCCTCCTTAAGCATAAATATGACTAGGTGAGGTTGACAATTTCCATATAATTATGTGGGGAACCAGTATGTGTTATTATTTTTAAACATTGGTCAGCATGTTATCACTTGAAGAAATTTTAGGATTCTAAGTTTTCCTTTGCACAGTTAAATCCTAGGGGAAAAAATGCCCCATAAATAGGAAGTGCACACCTAAGAAAGTATTTCTTACTATATATGCTTCCTTGTGAGCTGGTTTTTAGACATTTTAGGAATGTAGGAAAAGGCACTCAAGTTTATAACTACGTCAAATTCTACTTGTTTCAACAACAGCACTGCAAGAGCCTGTAAATGGACACTTTTTGTTTTGTTTTTCATAGCTTGTACCTCCATTCAAGCCACAAGTTACATCTGAAACAGATACAAGATACTTTGATGAAGAATTTACAGCACAGATGATAACAATCACTCCTCCTGACCAAGGTAAAGTTTGTCCAAATGTTTCCCACTGTGTTCTCCAGACCACCAAAAACAATTTGCTATGATGGGTCTCTTCAGCAAATATGAAAAAGCATCAGTTTAAACTTGAGGGTTTTCCATATGTATTTGACCAAGAAGTTGGTAAATTGAGGTGAAACTTTCTACATCTTTTCAGCTGGGGAATTGAAAAACCTGTTTTATGAGAGTGAAATTATTTGTCCTGTTGTCTTTTCCAAATCTGCTCATTCCCACTGGAAATCAGTGATAATAATGAGTTTTGCACATTTCCATATCCACATGCACTGTATATATGCAGGCAGTCAGTTGAGCACAGGCTAATGTCCATATTCAATCAAAATATTATATTTTTGTGATAACTGAGCATGTTTGATGCTCTCAAATAGCAATTGCCAGAAATTCAGAACAGTGCATGTGGATTTAAGCAGTGCAGCTCCTGGCAATTTTAAATGGACATCTGAACAACTATTTTCTGAAATAACTGTACCCTGCATTATCTTACTGTTGATTTGCTGAAAATAAAAAAAGGTGGCATATTTACCTGATGGTTTTTTCCTCTTTCAGATGACAGCATGGATTGTGTAGATAACGAGAGAAGACCTCATTTTCCTCAGTTCTCCTACTCAGCCAGTGGAACCGCTTAATGTTTTGCCATTCAGAAACAAAACAGACTGCATTTTGGGGACCTTACTTCAATGGACACTAGAGAACTTTCTATATTATCGAGTTACAAACTGTGTTTGTATTACGACTTAGGTGAATTTGTAGGAAGCCTCACAGATTCTGTATTTAAAACAATTCTTTGATGCATTTTTGAGAAGGAGAACAAATCCATTCTTAAGTATTATGTCAAGGCTTTTATGCTGAATGACCATAGGTTTTTAAGAATATACATCAAAACTGTTTACTTTAGAAATAATTAAGGTATTCAACATATCAGCAACTCTGACCAGAAAATCCCCTTATTTTATTTATTTCATACAGTTCGTTATCTAAATACAGAATCTGCACTCTGAACAATTAGATTTATATAGGAAGATATAAGACTTTAGTAGCTAGTGCGATAATATAAGCAACAAAGTGAACAAACTCTGGAGGGTTAAGGTTCAAACTCATTTTGGACAGCAGTGAAGTGTCATCCAGCTCCAGAAAACCAACTATAGGAACAGCATTAATGGCCTCAGTGAGGTAAATCAAAAAGCAAAAGTTATTTTTGTTATAACATCTGCTACAAGACATTACATATCAAACTGAATCCGGTGGGACTGCCACGCCGTACAGATGAGTATTTCATTCTAGACTGTGCATTTAATGATTCCATTTGCATAGAACTTAGGAATACTTCATAGGATTGGCTTCTCAGAACCTAGAAAACGCTTGATTTACCAATCTAATACGAAAGGCAACAACACAAAATCACCCACTTCCACCACTGTACAGAAATACCACACAGGTCTAAGTGAGAAATCATGCTCATGAGCGAGTCGGCCAGACACGAGTACATTTGGCACTGAAGTAATGACTTGTTGCCGCTTTTTTTTTTTTTTTTACGAAAAGATATATGAATATATATAAACACTTAATGATTTTTTGCATCATGCCAGATCATTTCTTCTTTCTTGAGTGTGCATTAAAGGTATCAACCAACAGTTCATGGTGCCTTCTCACTCTCGAAGATTCAGTTTAACAGTGTTTCCCATGTATAAAAAGAAAAAACTAGGTTGAAACTTCATATGTGTTTGAATAATAATGGTGTTCAAAAAGTGAACTTTTTTTTTTGTTTTTCATTTTTAATCTTAGTGGGAAATCCCCCACACCCTGTTTTTGTTGTATCATGTTTCTTTGTAATTTTCATAAAAGCAGTCTTATTCTGTCTCTGCTGCGAATAAAGTTATTCCATTGTAGGTTGCGTTCTTTAAATTGTGCCTTTTTTTTTTTTTTCCATTCTCTTGACTGTATAAAAAATGATGACATGTATTCCAGTTAAGTAGCATTTAATATTTTTATTTGAAAGGAAGTATATTATGAAAACCCTCCCTTCCCCTCTCCATCAGACACTCTTGTGCTTGTACAGAGAGCCCATCATCTTGACTTTTTTTTAGCAACATTCAACTCTAGTATTTTTAATCATGATATGAAAGTTTCCCTCCAAATACTTAAATAAAATTTCTTTAACAAGTTAGGTTCTTATTTCTTGTGATAAGAGCCTTCTGAATTTGCAGAGATGCAACAACTGCTCCAGTTTCTCAAGTTTGATGTGCGTATCGCTGAGGGATTCAGGCTGTTCTGTTCCTTCTCAGTTGTTTCATCTCTGTGCTGATCATTATGCAAAGATAATTTTGGAAAACGCTTGTTCAGAGAAACACACCGTGTGCCAGGAATAAATTGTCTTGAGATGAATGAGGACTGGCCTTGTTTTGCTGCCCTCCTGGTGCCAGCAAAGGCCCTGATCTGCAAAGGTATTTCTGTTCCACCGCTGGGGCCAGTCTGTGCTTTACAATCTCTAACACTCTCCAGGCTCTAATGTTAATCACAGCTGGGAGGTGGTTACAGAAGGCTGGAATGTCCATTTTCAAACAAGAGTATAAAGAACAAGATATGAACATCCAAGAACAACTGCAGTGTGCTTCAGGCTAAGCAACAGGAGTTGCAACTGTAGTAAGCCATTAAACGTCCAGCACGTTTTCTGGTTCAAAGAAAAAGCTGTAATTCCCAGTGCAATTTACTGCATGTTTTATGCAAGGAGGGAAGGGGAAAGAAGAGATCCATGTCTCTGTAGGGACTGGTGCTGGACAGCCTGTCCCATTTGGCCAGTCTGATCTAACTGCTCTCCTTCCTTTGCTTCCAAGTCTTCATCTGAGTCTCCAGCCAGCCCAGGGATGAAGTCCAAGGAAGCTCTTCTGCAAGTCTACAAGTCTTGACAAGTTCTGAACTAACTCAACTTCGTGCATCCAAATATAGGCAACATGAGTGAGCAAAGGTTACCATAATCTGCCCCGGGAAAATCTGCTCTGTCAAGTGCAGGAGCAGGCATGGATCAGGTTGTTTTGTTGAGGCTGATTATGTCTCAGTATTTTTCTGCCAGTTGTTGCTAATGGATTGTTTTAATTCCCTTATATAAAATGGAACTCAAAAAAATAAAAAAGCTGCCAAAGATCTCTGAATCTTAGTACTGTTAGCAGTTGAGAGCTTTAAGGGCCATGCCTGAATGTTGGGTCTTCTGGACACTTTCCCTCATTTTGCCAGTGATTGTTCTAAACACCTTACCTGTTGTCCATAATTGAATGGTTATGGCTGTTACAGCTGCCTATCTGCAAACATAAAATGTGTTCTTTACATTCTGATTTAGCACAGAAAATCCTATTGCAAAAACCTGTGACCTGAGTGGTCATTCACCTCAGGTTGTTTTTGTACTATATATGCACAGACTGCTTAAATCTTGCATGTTTCTTTAGCTCTTTGATTTGAAACTTCAGAATTTTTCTAACAATCTCTCCAGCCAAGACCTCCCCATTCTTTCTTCTGGCATTGAAAAATGTCACCTTCCTCTGGTGTTGCACATTGCAGCAAAGATGTTGCATCCCAGGTTCTGAACACTGGGAATGTATCTGCGTTACAGCCCAGGAACTTGGTTGTAAATTCAGACTGAGAGAAAAACAGGAAAAAAAGCCCTTGGCAAGAGCACGTAAGTTCTCTGTGTGCCTGTGACTGCAGTCCGGAATTGAGGTCAGCTGGGCAGTGGTTGTAACAGACACTGCTCTGAGTGCTGCTCGGGGTTAAGAGACATGGGCTGGAGCCAGGTAATTCTGCAAATTCCATTTTGTATTCTCTGGTGTAACTGAAACATCCAGTACAATCCCATTAGGATATGTCAGGCTGTTCTCCCTTTAAAGTGGATGAAGATAACTGTGGTTCATAGCATTCCCAATTTTACACAAACTGACCTCTCACTGCCCCCCCTGCCCAGTAGAATGAGCAGCTTTTTCTTCATTTTTCTTTCTGCACCATCACCCCTCCAACAGGTGACCTCCACCTGCTCTCCAGCTCTCATACTGTCCTCGAGTGTCCTAGCTGCTGTTTGATTTTGTTCCCAGTTTTCCACCTGAGAAACAAATTACGATGGTTTTTGGAGGTTTGAGGGCAAAAACTTGCCTGGATTGTTTGAATTGGATGGTCCTTGCTTTAAGTGATGGTGAATTTTTTTTTTGCTGCTTTGGATTGTGTCTCTGTGTTGAAGTGCTCAGTATAACAGCACTGTGTTCTCATACTCCTGAGTGTTTGTGGGGCCTTTTCAATCTTTGTCAGAGAAAATACTCTTTGCTTCTTAGAGAGCACATGCCAAACTAGATTTTTATCTCCAGTAGCTGCCTGTAGGATGGTGGTCTCAGACCAGAGGTCACAGCCCACAGTGGGAGTGCAAACTCCAAGGAGACAATTGCAGAAGAGAAGCCCACACACAGAAAGTGTCTGTGAGACTCCTGAGAAGTTTGGGAAATGATA
This sequence comes from Lanius collurio, assembly GCA_020086605.1. Classification (NCBI taxonomy): domain Eukaryota; kingdom Metazoa; phylum Chordata; class Aves; order Passeriformes; family Laniidae; genus Lanius; species Lanius collurio. The sequence goes on from JACBWW010000004.1 coordinate 3,501,142, forward strand.
ACGTAGCAGGTCTGATTTATTTCACTGTATCTAGAAGAACTTCAGAGGTAAAAACAGTTGAAGAAGCAGGCAAACCTAAAGGATCTTGTTTCTTCAGTGCTGCAAATGAGTGTGTTTTGTCTTCCACTTTGAGCACAGTGTTTTTACTAGCAGGGAGGTTAATTGCTACGAGGAGTAACACGCAAGGAACACACAGTGCCTATAGCGAGCAGGAGCTTATTATCCCCCTGCAGCTGAGCGTGCAGACGTGTGCCCGCTGTCTGCTGCAGCATATGCTGCATTCTAATCAGGTGATGACTGCTTGCTCTGTCTGAAATCATTTTAAACAAATGCATTTTGTTACAGTAGTTCCTGCTTGACACTTTTTTTAGTTACTGTAACTGCTGGTCACCACCCTGGTTTTTTGAGCGTGGTGAGTTCTTGAGGACCAAATCAAGGTCTTCGTGTGTAAAAACTCTACTTCCCTCTGTGGTTTTTCAGCCTGCACATAGCTCAGTTCTGTTTCCCCTTTGCTGAAGTGCTGCTTCATATGGGGTTTTTTTGCCTGTAACTGGGTTTTGAGATGGGTTTTGTGTTAAATGTAACCCTGTTTTCCACACTTTCTTCACGTCTTCTGTGAGGTTACTGTAGCTGCTTGTATGTTGCATTTCATCAGAGTTTTGAGTTTGTTTCAAGTGGCAACACAGACAGCATTTTGCTGTATTTTCTGGATTCTGAAGGTCTCTCAAATTCTCCACATACAGCACATTCACCCTGCAGAAAATACAATTATTTTTATGCTAGAGTGAAAATTCTTCACAGTGGACACACAAACCCTACCCCAAATGTTGTGATCTTTAGTTATTGGTAAACTCCTGTATCTATTCCTTTGTGCTGCTGTGTCCTTACAGTACTGATGCTGTTGGCCAGGAAGTTGTGTAGTAATGAGAAAATCTATATTAGAACAAAAAATAGTGATTGTGATCTTCAGCAGAGTGCCTGAGAGTTCATCGAAATTGGATTAAAATGGGAATGAAATCCATTCTTTAAAATGCTGGACTTGATGATCCTTGTGGGTCCCTTCCAACTCAGCTTATTCTGGGATCCTTCTCTGCATTTGGACTTGCTGCACTTTAGAGACTCCTTACTGTGAAACTGGGTTTTTATTTTAATTTAGTGGGGCACAGATCTGACTTTGCAGAACAATTCCAACACCTTCTCCCACACACAGGGTTGGAGTCAATACAGCATTTGAGTGATTTTTTTTTTTCTAAATAGCTAATGAAGTTTTCTCACATATTTGCTAAATCACTCCAGTGACTGTTAAAGGCTTTATGGATGTGCAGAAAGATTGAACCATAAGCCTTTCAATGAACTTCCAGAAGAAAAAATGGAGTGATATTATTTAGATGGTTGCAGCACATAGTAAGTTTTCCGTGTGGTGTGTTTAGCTGCTGTGATTGTTCCTTATTCTGATGTTACTGGGAGAAATGAAACTAAACAGGAAGGCAGGAATACCTGGTGACCATTCAGTAATGCATATAAAATGAAACTGAGTAAAAACAGAGAGAACAAAGTCTCTTGGAGCAACTGCAGACTGGAAAGTTGCAGAGGAAGGGAAGAAAGCGGAACAAAATGTACTTATTTACACAGGTGAGGTCATAAATTTAATGTGTAACTAAGATAAAGGGATTAAACTTAGTATCTCCCTTTACTTGATTGTAAAACTTAGAATCAGGTTAGCTTTGCAAAGTTTTACTTTCTGTGATGACATGCTCAACACGAAGGAGGTGGAGATCAAAGGTGGCTAATGGTATTTAAAGTGACCTTTTTTTTTTTAAATTCCTGTAAGCAGCAAATTGAGTCGTAATGAGGGCGATGCTTCCTGGACTGCCCAGTGGTTTTTCAGGTAACTTTGAGAAACCTGTCATAGCTGTGCCTTGTTTGAGGTAGGAGAGGCATCCAAGCAATACAGGAAAGCCCTGAGTTTGGCTGGTGGTCAGTGTGTGAGTGGCTCGGGGCTGTCTGGGCTTCCCCTGTGCAGAACAGTCGTGTCAACCTTTCCAGATCACTGACAGTAACTCAGCTTTTATTGGCAATCTCTCAATAGTAAGAAAACACAGATACATGTTACAAGAAAGGAGAAGTCAACAAGGACACCTCAAACAGGAAGAAAACTCTGGATATAAATCCATTGACTTTCCTAAGGGGTTCAGCTGCAGCCTTCTCAGTGCTGAGCTGCACAAGTCTGAGCAGCACCAGCTCCGGGCATGCAGGCTGGTGGAGCCCCGAGCACTCGAGGGCTGCTGCACAGGAAGGCTGGAGCAGCACAAAGAAGCTTCCAACTCCCCATCTGGAAAAAGCCCCCACAGGAGCACAGGCAATGGCAATGCCATCTGTCTTCTGCTGAGCAGATCTCCTCTCCTGGGAGCAGGAAAAAAGCTGGCACATGGAGGTGGTCTTTCATTTCCCTGCTGCACGATGGTTGGATGCAGATTGCTGGGTGGTACCTGTAGAGACCAGTCTGTACTACTGAGTCCCTTTTCCCTTTTTCCAGTCTGTTTTTTTTTCTGAATTCCAGTTCTCTTTATTTGCAAAAGCCTTACGATATCATTCTCCTGTCCCTTCCCAGCAGACAGGGAACAATGGATTCCTTCCTCCTCTTCTCCCTCACCTTCATTCTTTTTCTGTGCCTTTCCCTGTTTCTCATCTTCTGCAGTCCCTTCTAGAGGGTGTGTTATCAACTGACAGAATATCTTTTAAAAGAATTATTTTCCTCATGCTGGATGCTCTTTAGGTCACTGTGGAGACTTTATCTGACCCAAATCCATAGGAACACTTACACTGTCTGCACAGACCCATGTCCTCAAGTTTCATGAAGACCCTTGACTGGTGTATTTTGGCATAAAATACTGGCCTAAACAAAGAAAAAAGCAAGTCTCCCATTAAGTTTTAAAGTGATTTCCTATTCCTATTGATATTTTTAATACCAATTCTGCTACAGGGAAGAGGAGGAGATAAGTGCCCAGCGCCTCTTGTCACACACTCTTGCTCCTTTAGTAGAGTTAGAAGGGAATTGATTGCTTAAAAAAAAAAAATCTGGCTACCCCTTACTGTGTGGCATCCATTTCTGTTACAGGGCATACCTAAATTTGTGTGGATTTCCAGCTGATAAATGTAAAAAACCTGGGGAAAACAAAACAGAAAATTTGTCTGTCCTTTATCTTGCTTCGGTTTGCTTTGTGGTATGAACTATCAAGTTTAACCGATCTAGAGTTCTCTATAAATGTAGAGTTAAGTACCTGATAAGACACTAACTGAAAATTGCTGATGGAAAATATTTACATCTTCTCTTTAAAACTCTTAGAAATGCTTAAGAACTCTTTAAAATGTGGGAAACTAAAACCAAGCTACTTCAGCATCTTCAAGTTCACCGCCTCAGTCTGCAGCCTGTACATCCTGAGACCAATTTATCCACTTTTCTAGTGGTGTGAAAGGCTTGTAACAACTCAACAATATTGATAAAACTCTTGCAACTCAAGACTTAATCATGTCTTTTCCCATCCTACTGCAGAACCATGGAAAGCCTCCCTTCTCTGGCACCCAGCCCACATTGTCCCCTGCGTACCCACTGATCTCATTTTCTAAGAGGAACTGAGGGGGAATTCCTGCCAGGCAGCTCTGGGGAAGTTGCCCAAGAAGTTTTAACACCCTATTCCTGGATGATACTGTCCCATCCTTTAGTTACCCTGCTTGGCTCCAGCTAGTCTGTAGATGCAGGTTCAAAATAAACCCAACCTCCATTCTGCTCCCTCCCCCCTTATTTGGGCAGCTAAGTGAAATCCAAACATATGGACTCCATAAATTCTTTGTAAATGGCCTCGTGTTAAACACTCGGCCAAAGCAATGGTTATCATTAAACAAGTAAGGACACCCCTGGAGCATGACACAAAGGACACACAGGGGCAGATCCTCAGCTGTGCAGCCCAGTTTGCCCAGTGACACCAGGCTGATTGACACTGGTCCCTTGGTGTTGGTGCAGTGAGCTGCCTGCTACGAAACCAACCAGGAATCCACACAGGCCTTCTGTGTGGTGCCCTTGCAGTGCCAAACTCTGACTGAAAGGAAGTTCTGCAGCATTTGTGGAAGAGCAGGATGTGAACACCAGAACAGGCTGCCCAGGGAATGGTGTAGTGACCCTGCTGGGAGTATTAAAAGCTGTGTAGATGTGGCATTTGGGGACAGGGTTTAGTGCTGGGCTTGGCAGTGGTGGGTTAATGGTTGGCTTTGATAATCTTAGAGGTTTTTTACAACCTAAATGACTCCATGGTTCTGTGACAGCAAATTTTCAATAAACACAGATCATAATCAAGAATGCATCCACAGCTAGGCAAACCAGAGTAAAACAACTGAAATAAAATACTGCTGGAGACAGGTTTAAATATAGACTGACTCGAAAGCATGTGAAGAGCTGTTCTACTGCTGGGGCAAACTGTCTCTCAGTAATATGAAATGCCACAGGGAATGTGTCATAATAGTTTGCTACAACAAATAAACACACACACCCCCAAGCCCACTGAATTTTTTCAGTAATTATAAACTCTTACATGCAATCTAGGTAGTCCCAAAACTTTCTGAACAGTAATGAAACAGTGGAGCATGTTACATTAAAATACATATCAAAATAATCATCTTAAATTTATGTCACACCTTCCACAGAGCTCAGTTCATCACACTTTTGCTTGTGTGGCATCTGACCAGATTGTCAAAACCCATTCTTACAGGGTGCTGCAGGGTACTATAACTTAAGTGATTCATGCATGCAGCTGTTGGAACTGCTTGTTGGGTTGTGAAAAAGCTCGTGGTGCCAAGTGCTGATCTAGGAGAACTCAGATCTCCATCAGCCGCCTTGGCTCCGAGTTGTTACTGAACAACAGATGGTAGCAGGAGTTAAGCAAACTAAGAAAATATTCTAAGTTAAAGGCCTCACAAGAACTGAAGTTCTTGAGAAAATACAGAGAACAAATGTTGAGGTTTGAACTAGTTTTCATGTCCAAGTGATGTATGCCACTGAACTTTAAAGGGTACTCTCATTTCTGGCAACACTCATTGTGGTGGAAGTTTTCATTTAACTTGGGCAGAAGTGACCATGTGTGGAAGTAACACCACAGACATTTGAGGCACAGCTCAGAGCCACGACTCCTGCACAGGAAGCTGCACTTGCCACAATGCCTGGCACTAAGGAAAAGGTGAAAGAACCCCAAATCTTGTTGCTTTGCAGTAGATTACATGCAGCACAGCAATGAAGGGACAGCATCATGAGCACTGATGATTTATTTCTTCAGCAGAACAAGGACAGCACCGCAGTTCACAAATGGGAAACTTGTTTGTGCTAAGGGGAAGAGAAATGCACAGGCTCTCACTGTGTCCTTATCAGCATCAGCACAGAAGGGACAAAGTCAGTGCAGGATGTAAGAAAAACTGTTCTAGCAGTGATCCTAAACATGACATGGGGTACACGAGAGGGCACAGAGTAAACAGAGAGTAAAGTCTGACACCAGTGTAGAAAGAAAGTCCCTCCATGTTCAATAACTTCTAGTTCTTGGTCTCACTGAGACAGCCCACTCCAGTATGAGATAGGGGAGGAACAAAAAGTATTTTCAGGACTTGGAGAAGTTAGTGTTCAGCAGTGCTGATCCAAACTCACAAAGCAGTTTTCTGTGGTACTTCTTTACTCCGTGCCCTAGCTGAGCAGGAAAGCTCCTGTGTTCCTGTGACCCATCTAAGTACACAAATTTCTTCAAACCAGCTCTGTAAGCAGCAGTACGGGTGACTACACCCAACTGAGACCAAAGTTCTTCCATTTTCAGAGAAGTGAGGACTTTCAGAACAACCTGGAGTTAAACTTAAAAAGAGGAAACAATTTATGGAGGAAATATTCAAGCTGGCTTTCTTTTTTAATATTTTTGGGAGGAGACCATGAAAATCTGCACATTGACTACATATTTTCAACCTTACATTTTACTGTACTTTAACTCCTTATATTGGTCATGCAAACTGATCACAGCCACAGGTTCCTAAGCTTGTTTTTACCCCACTTAAAAATACCTCAGAATCTATTTTGGGGCAGTAAATAATTTTGCTATCATGGAAAGCAAAATCAGAACAATCAGATTACTCATTCAGGGAGGTATTACTCAGTGCAAAAAAGCGTGGGAGAATCAAGCTCCAAAAATGAAACTCACTGGGACAAGATACATAAAAGTGCATTAAATTTTGTATGTAAACTACTTGGTTGAAAATGGAGTAATTTCTTTAGGCTCAGGAATCAATATTCTGCAAAGTGCTGCACTCTACAGCACATCCCACCAAAACACCTATGGCTATGAGTAAGTTTGATTGTATCAGTAGTTCTAGCAGAGTAAACAGGATGTAAGAGTGGACACACTCAGGCCACATAGCCTTGGACCAGTTCCTCATTTCTGCCAGCAGCACTCAATGTTCAGGAGAACAGAAGAAGGCAGCAGATCTTAGAGTGCTGAAGAGTTTCAATTGTACTATAAACTCCTAAGTGTAAACAAAAGCACCTCAATACACAGCCTGGCAGTCCTCAAAAACCATGAAATCCTTGTGCTTTTGGTAGACTGAAGAGAACAGATGTGCCCCATGTGTGACCTGGAAGTTGCCAAGCTTCCTGTTCCCTTGTTTCTCTGCAAAGTGCCACTTTCCCTTGTTTCTCCAGGGCCACTGATGCCTCGGGAGCAGCAGTAGCAGCTCTGGATCTCTGGCACAAAGGGGGGCTGTGCTGCCCCTGCTTTTGCAGCCCAGCAAGGTTTGCCTTTCCCCTGGTGAGGACACCTTCATTCCTCTCCTCTCATCCTCTGCTGCTCATCTCACCAGAAAAGCCAGCAAGGTTGGTCAGATGCTACAGGTCCTTGATAAATGTGTGTGACTGTTTCCAAATGTGTTCTCCCCCTTCATGTGTGTGGATGTAGAGCCAGACACAGCTTTTGTGAGGATTCACACTGTAATCATCCTGGGGACTGAGGTCAGACTGATCAGCCCATCATCCCCCAAATTGTTCTCCTCAAAGATTGGCACAATTCTCATCTTCTCTCCACCACGACCAGGACCATCCCTCAGGTGCCAGTGCCAGTCAGCACCCCACTATACATTTCCTTGTCCAGACTTACATCCTGGCTCTTGGCATGGACATCACTGTACTCTTTCATGCATTTATGAGAAGGAACTTGAGTAGGATATGCTAATTAAATGCAAAAAACCCGTGTAATAGGAATGTTCAGTTTGGGGGTTTTTTGGAGGGGGTTGTTTTTTGTTGTTGGGCTTTCTTTTTTAAGAAAAAAAGTGACATAACTTACCTGTTTGCATATAAACAACCTTATTTGTCATACTGCTATGTTAGAGTCCAAAGAAAAAAATAATGTGCTCAATTTATGCTTTTGCATTTGATTTACATTTTGCTCTTGTCTGCAGGCACCAAAATGGTCTGTTCTGAATTTCAGGCCATATTTTATGAATGGTACAAAATATTTGGGATTAAAAACACCAATTAAAAATCTATTTTGGGAACATTTGGTTTTGTCCAACAGATTCATGAGGGGAATATTTTAAAATACCTCCCAAAATCTGCAGTCCAATTATTCCAGTATCAATCGAACTTTGAGGACTTGAGAAAAAAAAAACCCAAGAATTTGGGTAACAATGGACACAAAACCAATATCGCGCTGCCACCCCGTGGCTTGGAGATGAAACTTCTGCTGCGAAGGTTGGAGGAGGGATTATGTTTTATCTTAAACCTCTAATCAGATTAAAGAGCACTTCTGCACAAGGAGCCGCTGGCAGGTGTTGGAATTCAGTGCAAGTTTTAGGAGAAATCGTACAGAACAGATCAGGACAGTACCTGGTGACACCATCGGGTTCTGACATGGCTGTGTAGGTTATCAAGGGGACACCCACCCTCAAAACCTACAAATATGTCTTTGCCAGGGCAAGAAGAAACAGAAAAACATCTGCATCTTGCAGAACAAATGAAAAGGGGAGTGTGATTTAAACTATTACACTTGAGCAGAACAATGTAAGAGAACACAATTAAATAAATCCTAAAATTTTAAGTAAATCCTATAACCACAAAACGTTCAAGCCATTGTAAGCTCTGCAAGAGATAAGTAACCTAACACCTATCACAGGGTTTTAATGCAAATCACAACCATGAGAACTAAAAACCTGTAATAAAAATGTAAGACATAATATTTTGATTCCAGCTGAGTTTTTCCCCAGAGGGAAAAAATAAAATAGCCAAAGCCCAGAATACACACCACCAGCAAACACTAGAGCTTGTATTAAAATTGTAGTAGTTCAAAATGCAATCAACTGCAAAAGGTATGGTATTTCAGTATCTGTCAATATAAAATATCCATACAAAAAAAGAAGTTCTATATATATGTGTGTGTGTGTGTGTGTTAGCAATTAAAATACACAAAAGTGTGATCATTTTCACCCTATTGCTATTGTAATAATGTAAAATAAAAAGTAATTTAGAATAATTTTCTTCTAATTTTCTATCCACAAGAAGTATTTGTCTTTAAATTACTTAGCTCCTACTTATTTTTTAAAGAATCATTAACACTTTCTGAGGCCTCCTGGCTACTTTTAATAGGTCAATCAATTTGCCTTACTAAAAACAGTGCTCAAAGCTTTGCTACCTTCCCCTTCTCAGTAATGAAAAGCCCCAAAGAGAGTGGAGGAAAGAGCCCCAGGCAACTCAACACGGGGGTATAGGTGGTGTTTTCTCAGCCTTGCCTTTCCTCATTTAAAAGCCTGCAGGGAGAAAGATGCTCTGCAGGAAGAGCCCCGGGCACCCCTCTCCTTTTCCAAGCTGCCACCCCCACGGTTGTGCTGCAAAGTTGGGCTCTGGAGCCCCTGTGCTGCTGCAGCAGTTTTGTCCTGCACACAGCTGAGTGCTGCTCTTAAGGGGGTTGAGGTTTTCCTCCCTCTGCTTGGACAACCCCACAAGATCCTGAAGGAGCTTGGGATCTCAGCTTAGTCTGACAGTAAATCACTGCAAGGAACAGAGCACAAAGCTTGACAGAACAAACTGGGGAGATACTCTGCCACACTCTACCCCAACTGGAGCTTCTCCAAGCACAGAGGGCTTCATGTCCAGGTAGTCAGCACCCCTGGAATCCAGATGAAAGGTAAAGGCAGGACAAAGAGCTTTTAGTTGCAGGATTTACCATGATGAAACAGTATCACACCTAACCAAGAGTTACAATGCAGCAGTATATGCAACTTTGTACACATACTCCATACGTGGGAGCTTAAGGACAAGGAAGTTTTTGCTTGGATTCAATTTTTTAATCCAGTTGGATCCTGTTGTTATAGATAAGTCAAAATTCATAAGGAATCAAAATTGTATATCAGAATAAGTTATTAATGGGAAATATGGAATGTAAAATATAGCAGATTGTAATTTGTATATATGTTTAAATATGTTATGTTCAAAGTACACCTTGGCAAGTTTCCTGGCACCTTGCTCAAGGAAGGTGCAAATTAGCATAAGAAGTGAAGGCAAGCCCAGAAGAAATGACATCAGTCAGATATCTATCTGACCCATCAACCCACTATGAGTTCATCCTACCAGCTAGGAAATCTTTTCCATCTGAAAGGAGTAAGAGATAGGATCTGTTACTCCCTGGACACTACTGATGAGTGGACCTATTGCTTAAGACCCTTCATTTTAATCATATAAAGATTTCTCAGAAAAATCATCATCTGAACAGGTCCCTTACCAGAAACACTAAGATGGGTTACTGGAAAACATCGACCAAAGTACAAAGAGAATCCTTGGACACATCAACATCTAAATGGACCCCTGAGCACTGGACCAGAGGACCATCAGAAGTGAAAAGGACAAAAGATTTCCTAGCCAGGAGCAAGAAAAACAGTATAAAAACTGGACTCAAAAACCTCAAAGGTGTGCGCTTACCTCTCTGAACTGCTGGTGGTCAGAGCTGTGTATGTGTCACCCAGAGCCAAGGACCTAGGCTTGGCCCTGCTTTTCCTTTATAGTGGCTTATTAAGATTGTCAATTTGATCAAAAATAAATTCTGTTTGTTTTTATATTAATAATTTGGCTCACGCAAATTATTAATTCGATTTAATTGACATTTCATTTATAACACTGTCAAAACCCCAAACCATCATGCAATGACTAGTAGGGAGCATGGTGAAAGAGAGAAGTATTTATTCCTTGCACAGTGCTGGCATTTGCTGCTGTCTAATCAATCCACCCAGAGGCCAGTTGTGTGTTTTCAAAAGAACCAGGCCTAACCAAACTGGGGACAAAGACACTCCTTCCATTTCTGCTTCTTGGCACCACCTCTTCAAAGAAAGATTCTGAAGATTTAAGCCCTTTGCAGATTGCTGCCCCTTAGTGTCACAGCTGATGGCAGCAAAGATGGTACAGAAGCAAAGCATAAAGGACTTATCCATATTCATAAGGGAAAAAAGGACATTGTCTTTCACTCTCACCTGCATAATTTGAGGTTTATGTCCTGCCCTGAGATAAAATACAACTGCACCTAGTTATCATCTGTTCAGAAAGGAATACCAAAAAAGGTCTATGAATTGGCTACAAAGTCAGGGCCCAAATGTGTAGGACACTAAAACAAAAGGAGGGGAAGAGACTGAGGTGCTAGCTGTATTAAACAAAAGACACATCAATCACAGAGTGGAGAGCTAACATTTATTTATTTTAATTTTTCGTGTTGTCTGGATCACCTGTAGAATGGCTCACTTTCCTCTTGGAAAAAAAAGCAGACTTCTGGCCTGAACTGCAAAATATTTGGGAATTACTATGTGCATAGGACAAATGCTTTTGAAGGAGACTACTCAAAAGTATTTGTTCTTTTCACTGAGCCTTTTTTACAATGTTGTGGGTTTGTTCTAACACTCTGTGGAGATACTGGAGACTACTGCAGACATTTACCACTTCAGACTGTCCTTAAATATCTGGTGTCTATGAAACCACACATTTCTAGAATTTACACACATATTAGTCTTAAAAGAAATTGTTTTATCCTAATCAGATCAGCTGACTTCTTTTTAGACATAAAGGTGTGCTCTTTGAGACATATCACCAGTAATGATATACAGGCCTCAGAAGTTTCTCATCCATCTGTAAAATCATTACTGCAGGATATTTTTACCCACCAATGTGCTGGCTCCTCAGGGGATCTCCTTCCCTTGGAACAGCAGGCAAACTTTGATTTTTGACACTTTGCACTGAGCAGAAGGGGAAGAACATACAATAACAACAAAAAAGGACAGTATTAAACCAAATTTTCTGCTCAGTTAGTAAAAGAGACAACTTCTCTGACTCTCCTTTACAGTCCTAGGGGTACCCTATGTGTTGTATTGCAACTCTGTTACAGCTCCACAATCAGTGGCAACAGACAAGTCCTTGTGAGTAGGAGTTAATTAGGCAAAGAGAAAAATCTTTGTACCTCTCACCCAAAGATTTTTCCCTTCACACAGGGTTTTTTTTTTTTTTCTGTAGGCATTATAAATATTTACAACCAGTCCCCAGTCTTACCTTCATTGTTTATCTGAGAACTGCAGGACTAGAAAAAAAACTTTCCTGAATAATATTTGAGTTTTTTGGTAGACACAGGCAGTTTTCTCACCTTCTGAAGCCAGAGAAAGAGATGTGGTAACCACTAAACCCCATTTCTTACACATATGAAGCATCACCCCATGCAAGAGTTGGCTACACTGTTCTGGGCTCCTCCTGCCCTGCTCCTTCCAACCTCTAACCTTCTTCCAACCCTCCTGCTTTTCTTCTCCCAGCTCTTCATGCTGCATTGGGTATCTATCCTAATGCAGAATCATCCTTCAAGCAGCTAGAGGATAACAAATAAGAACATTAAGCCATGAAATCCATGTCATTGTTTACAGAGGACAGCTTTCTATGAAATACAGCACTGACTAAATGAGCCAAAACCCCATTTCTATCAGCTAGTTTGAAACACAAATCATTTGTAAACAACATGTCTCATCTCTCCCAGAGCCTAGAAGCAAGACATTGTTTTCAGTCCTTTACCCTCAGGAGAGAGTAAGAAAAAGCAGACACATACTTAAAGGTTTCATTTTGAAAAATATGCTTGACTGAAAAACACTTTTGTTCACTGCTTAAAGCTTCAAATGAAACAAAGCCAAGTTTTAAAACTCTTTCCTAAAACTAACATCTAAATGCAATAAGCCACAGGTTCTTTCCATCCATAAAACTCCGTGGTTTAAAATGATTGCCACAGGAGCAACATTTTTATCTGCTCTGTGATACCTGATAGCTGGGAATGCACCAGAGATCTGCCACCATCCTGACTTCATCTATTAGAGCTTTGAAAAGACAGATAGTGCTGTAGAATTCCTGCACACCCTGACTAATTCTTTCATTTCTCATTTGACTTGAGATTTTTTTTTTGTTTGTTACAGGGACGAAGATAAGAGACATGTCATAGTTGCTCAAAATGAAGACTGGAGTAAGAACCAGTAAAGTCTTCCACTTTAACTGGTTCCAAAACACACAGAACAGGAAAACTAACCAGATCCATCAGAACACCTAGGCTGGCACAGATGGTGAGTCCAGGTTGGCACAGATGGTTGACAGCAAAGTGATACCCCTTAGGAAACACTAAAGGGCACAAATGCTTTTAAAGTGTGTCTGCATGGGTATACAAAGTGCTACAGAGGCTACAAAGGATGTCATCCTGCACCTCACTGTGGCTAATACACCCAAAGCCATGCCAGTGCAGCTGTGAAGAACTGCTGCTCTTCAACAACAGCCACCCCCACCCTCTGCTAGAGCATCTACCACTCTCTTTGGGTAGCTGCAGTATTCTGACATGCAAATACCCAGAAAGCCTCCAACAGAATGCCAAATAAAGGTGTCCCCACGAGGGAGAAGTCAGGCTCTCAGCTTGCACTGCAAGGGCCTTTCCATCAGGTAAAACAAGGTTACTCCACCCAAAACACACTAATCACATTTGAGAAGACTGGGAAGCATGAGAAGCAGGCTTTGCTCCAGGAATTCAAGGCAAAGAATGTGAGAAACCAATCATTAGCTGTGCCACAAGGATTTAATTTTTTGTGCGTGTCAAATCCATTCCTTTTATCCTACAGTCAGAAATCAGCCACTCAAATCAGCATTTTCCTGAGGCAAAGACCACCGTAGTTTTCTCTTAGGCACAGTTGGTTTGCCAGGTGAAAAGTCTTTTTTTAATGAAACATAGCAAAATCAGTAAAAGAAAAGTACTTTGAGGGGCTGTCCAGTAGTACTTCACTCCTACAGCACAAACAATACTAAGCCTCTGCAGTGATTTGAAAGGAAAATGAGTTTATGGACTGGTACCCCTGACCATTTTTCAGACCACTTTGTGAGCTATTTCTGAGTGGGCATTCAGGACAATATGAAGTTTACAGTACAGATGATCAACTCATACACATAAGTTGCTTTGCAGGAAAGACCTTTCAGTGGAGCTACTGGAACATTAACTCTTGAGAAAAGCTTTTCTGCTCTAAGCCTGGTGTGCTATTGCTCTTTCTATCAAAGTTACCATACAAAGATTAAAACCATTCAAGCTGTCAGTAATCACAAATTGTAACAGCTTAAAAAAACTTAACCGGAATCAGCAAATTCTTTTATTTGGAAAAGCCTTCACACCTGGCTCATTTTCCTAGTTAGCTCACAAAGAAAATGTTGTGTGTGTCCAGAATGGATTCACACTCACCTGAAAGCACAGAAGGAGCAGCTGATTTCTATGCTGATCCCACAAAAGTGTGTCCTAACATGACCAACACGTGGAGAGAATATTCTGAATCCTCTATCACATCAGGAACACCAGGTAAGAGCATAGAGTGGTCCCTTCAAGACAGGCATATCACAGCTAGGGAAAAGGAGAAAGCTGACTCAAAATAATCTAAAAAGTTTTAAAATATAAATGTTTATTTAGCTACAATATTTAAAAGTACAATATAAAGATATAAAACATAGAAATTCCATAACTAATTCACATGCTAAAAGGATTGACCAGCTGTAAGGAGAAGACTTCATGAAATTCATGGACGTTTCAGCCACAAGAGTTATTTCATCAAGTTTCAGACTTGAAATATTGAACAACCATTGCAGAGAACTTGCTCTCCCACATCACCATTACTAGGGGAAAAAAAAAAAGAAACAAAACCAGAAGAAACAAAGTCAGTGTGCCTACTGTTTCTGGAACATAACAATAGCATATTATTCCATTATCAACTGCAACCATGGGACTCCCACATAGCACACTCAGCATTTCTTTGTGTCACAGAATTGTTAACAACGAGGGCAAAAAATTAAGATTATTCCTTGGGAGTGCATGCATTCAGCACTGACCAGCATACTATATTGCTGGTGGGAAAGCAAGAGAAAATTTTGCCTCCTACAGCATTTAAATATGAAGCTAAACTAGACTTGCACTAAGGCTGATAAGACTGCTTCACACAGGCATCTCGGTTCACTTGTTTCAGACAGTTTCACTGCTGCTAAAGCATGGGAAGAATTTAAGTTCTTTACATGCATGAGCTAGATATCTGCTGCATCCAGCTTTCAGGGTACGTGTAATTAAAATAAGCTTCAAAACTCGAAGGGCACTTACTCAACAGTGGAGCACAAAGAGCAGGCAGCCGTGTTACAGCAGCTGCAGAGCCTGCTGCAGTTCTGGCAGATGAGCCGGCCACACTGCGCACACGCGTCCTTCACATCGGCCGTCCTCACACACGACGAGCAGGCTCTGGAGGCTCCCACGGGCGGAACTGCTCGGCAAAGACACGGTAAAGAATGGAGGAGCTTTACAGCAAGGCAGAGAAAGCAGCTGCGAGTCCCAGGAGCTGCGGAGCGTCCGCGCACAGCTACAGGTGGCAGCACTTCGCAGGGCAGGCAAAGGGATGGGAGAGCCTCTTGGAAATTTCCTGCTTCTCTCTCTGCTCAGCAGCAAGAGACTAAGGGATTTTAAAGCAGAACATACAAGCGGCAGCTCCGAAATCCATCAGCTCAAATCTAACGCTTCCTCTAAGTAAAGTCAATAAAGAAGAACTACACAGCACACAACTACTCATCGAGGTCCAGACCTCCTTGTGATGGGAAGCCAAGGGACAGCACTGGTCTCTGTGGTGACCAGGGACAGGAACCGAGGGAATGGCCTGAAATTGTGTCAGGGGAGTTTTAGGTTGGATATTAGGAAAAGGTTTTTCACCCGGAGGGTAGTCTGGCACTGCAACAGGCTCTCCAGGGAAGTGGTCACGGCCCCAACCCTGCCAGAGTTTAAGAATCATTCCGACAACGCTCTCGGGCTCATGGTGGAAACGTCGTGGGTGTCCTGGGCGGGACAGGAGTTACACTTCCACGGGTCCCTTCCAGCTCGGGTATTGCGCGGTTCCGTGACACACCCCGGACACTCACCCCTGTCCGCCGGCCGCCGCCGCAGTTTCCCGTCGTGGCCGATGAGGAGCTGCCCGCTCCAGCCGGGCCTCTCGCCCTGCGCCTCCCCGGCGGGCCCCGGCTCTGCCGGGCGGGCAGCGGCCGCCGCGCCCTCCATGTACGCCTGGGCACCCCTGAAGAGCAGCCGCCGGGTCCTCTCTGCGGCGGGAGAGGAGAGCCGAGTTAGGGGCGGGCTGCCCACGGCCGCGGGCCGGCGGGCACATCCCCCCGGCCGGCGCTCCCCCCCCGCTCACCGAACACCTCCCGCCGGTAGTCTTCACCCCGCACGCCGCGGCTCAGCTCCCGCAGCCCCACGCGGGTCTTCAGCTGGAGCGGGGCCGCGTCCCCGAAGGGGCAAGAGCGCTTCGGCATGGCCGGGCCGACCCGCGCCCGCCCCGCCCCGCGTCGCGTCACGGCCGCGCCACCGCCTCCCTCCCATCCCGGCCCGGGCACTTGGGAACGGCGGCTGCTCTGTTCTTTCCGCAGGGAAGGGAAAGCTTCGTCCGCAGAGGAAAATTTCTCTTCCCGCCGCGTCCCGAGCGCCCGGCCGGGTTGGCAGAGGCGCCGGCCCGGCCCCGCCGCCCCGCCCGATGCCACCTCCCCTCAGGCGTCACCTCCCTGCGCCCGGAGCGGCGAGAGGAGCCGGCGGGGCAAGGCGAAACCAGCTCTGCGACTCGGGCTTGTCAATAAACCCGGAATCGCGGAATATGCTGAGTTGGAAAGGATCCACGAGGATCATCGAGTCCAACTCTTAGTCCTGCACAGGACACTCCAAAACTCGCACCATGTCCCTGAGAGCATTGTCCAAACGCTCCTCGAATTCTGGAAGGGTTGAGGTTGTGACCGCTGCCCCGGGGAGCCTGTTCCGGAGCCCGGCCACCCTCTGGGTGAAGAATCTTTTCCTAAACCTCCCCTGACACAGCTTCTGCGCATTCCCTCATGTCCTGTCGCTGGTCACCAGAGAAGAGATGAGTGCCTACCCCTCCTCTGCCCCTCACGAGGAAATTTGAGCTGCAGAGGTCTCCCCTCAGTCTCCTCCAGGGTGAACAGACCAAGTGACCTCAGCTACTCCTCATATGTCTTCCCCACCAGACCTTTCACCACCTTCGTGGCCCTCCTTTGGAGGCTGTGTCATAGCTTTATGTCTTTCTCATTTTGTTGCACCCAAAACTGTCCCCAGCACTCGAAGTGAGGCTGCCCCAGAGCAGAGCAGGACAATCCCCTCCCTTTCCTGGCTGGTGATGCTGTGCCTGATGCTCCCCAGGAAACCACTGACCCTCTTGGCTGCCAGGGCACTGCTGACTCATATTTGACTTGCCATCAACCAGGAACCCCAGGTCCCTTTCCCAGTTGCCCTGTCTGCCTCTACATCCAGGTTTGCCCTATTCCAGGTGCAGAAACCAGCATGTATCCTTTTCCAGTTTCATACAGCTGGTCATTGCCCAGCCCTCTAATTTGTTGGGGTCTCTCTGCAAGGCCTCTGCCTTCCAGGGCAGGAACAGCTCCTCCCAATTTTATTTTATCTGTAAACTTACTAAGTATCTTTTCCAGTCCTGCATCAAATAATTTATGAACCCTCTTTTCCCTTCTCTGCAGGGCCCTGTGTTACACTGGACTCACGGAGCTCTTTGTGCAGCCTAAAGCCCCTGACCAGGTTTGGGCCGTCTGAATGCTGTGGAAACAACAAAAATGTGCACAGACATGAGAATTCACTTTTTTAAACCACCGAGGAGTCTGGAGAACCCCTGTCTGGCCAGGGGGCTCTGGTGCACTCCTCAGCACCAGCCAACATCAGGAATGTGTTCACCACTTGTGGGCATATTGGCTTTTGGAGACTGACACAGTTTCAGCTACATCTGCAGTTCCCCAATGCCTTCTGCTGTGAAAGGGAATTACTGCAATTAATTTGCTATTTACAGGTGGGCTCTATAGCAGCCCAGGTGTGGGTTAAAAGCCTCACATGCCATTCCAGCGACAGCCAGTCTGGTTACTATGTATATGTTGAAAATACATTGTTTTCCTCAGGGCAAACAAGTTTAAAACGGGTGTTGGAGTTCAAGTGCTGTTTTGTGTCACTTGAAGAAGGTGATCTATCAAGAGAGTTTTATTTCGTACAAAGAGCTCTCTGCATTCAAAACTTTCTCTGTCTGTGGAATTCTGGACAGAATCACAGCCAAGTACTGGAGTGATTTTTCCATTAATAGACTTACAGTCTGCTGAGAGTGAAGGACTTACTCATGGTTTCTTTGTTTTGTTCTGGTCAAAAACAAGTAATCAAGTAAAGATGTACATTTCTTCCTGAAAGAAATAAACAAAGAAAACCTCTAAACACCAAAAAACAAACAATAACAATCTCCCCCAAAAGTAGTGACAGAAACAGTATTTTTTCCAAGTCTTTCTTTCATTTTGAAACTTATAAAAACTTCAATGTACAATATCAATACTAGCACAAGATTTAGAATGGCAATAATTTGTATGAAAATACAATTATGCAAGATATACAACATAAATCAGTGTGTTGAAAATGGGCCACAATACATAATGGACTAAATCTGGTCTGGTTTCGTTGCTCAAGTTCTTCCAAAACTATTGAGACACCAAAAGCAGTAGTACTGAGCACAGTGTCTAACTATGGCTCTAGAATCTCAGGATATCCTGAGTTGGAAGGGACCCACAAGGATCTGCCCAGGACAGCCCTAAAAATCACATCAGTGCCTGAGAACATTGTCCAAACCCCAAAATGATGAGAGCTGCTGAACTGCTAATAGTTTGCAGGTACAACCACTCTCATTTCATAGAGGTTAATGTGATTTTTTATTTTTTTTCTTCTGTAGAGCTGATCAGCTCAGTCTTCTGGTTTGTGGAGTGGAAGCCAGGGTTGTAATTCACAGCAATTCCCAAAAATCCCTTCTGAGCTCCAAAATCTTACTCCTGCCACTCTTTCTTTATCTGTAAGGATTTCTGCTTTTGCTTTTTTGCACTTACTTGCAAATGCATGCTTAAGGATGTTCAGCAGAGTTTTCCAACTGCATATTGAAAACTCTTGGCCCTTTCTTTCTGTCTAAGGAAACTACTTTGTAAATATTCATTAGCTATACACTCTGATGTTCCTGAAGTTTTCTGGGGAATATTGGTTAATCAGAATATAATTTCAGTTGGAAAGAGCCCTGTAAGGAGAAAGGACAGTGGATCACACATGTTTCATTAACGTGGCATGGGTTAAATGTGGATGGAACTCAGTTGTCTGAGAACTGGATAAAATATGAAGAAAGAACTAAAAGCATTACTCCACTTGTGGGGAAGCAGTGCTCTGAAACACTGATCTCAAATACAAAGTAGATTCGAAAGGGAGCAGCTCAGGCTGCTGGTGCTGTCACTGAAGAGTAAATTTAAGGGCACTCTCACAGAATCACAGAATATTCTGAGTTGGAAGGGAATCACAAGGATCACCAGGTCCAGCTTTCCCTGAGGGCTGATTAATTTGACACATTGCCAGCACTACCCCACTGCAGGAGTGTTCTGTTGGCGCTCTGTGAGTCAGCCTCAAGTGGTGACATCTCTTAATTGCTTTGCAAGACTCACCTTCACCAACATCTGCTACTGACCAGCTCTCTTCTTTTTGCAAGCTATGAAGGCAAAATAATTCTGCCTGCTCTGTACCAGCAGGCCTGAGCCGCCAGCAGGGAGGGAATTGGTTCCCCTGCCTGTCTTCTGAAGTGTTACCCAGCATAATGGTGCTGAGTGTTTTATTAGTTTCAGAGCAGTGAGCCTTGAGGAGGATCCACTGGTGGTTTAGGAGTAGCAGAAAGGCTGAGACCTGACCTGGCAAAGTTTATTGGCATTGAGCAGTCCTGAAAATAAGTGCTGGTGATTTTTCAGGTCACTTAATGAGATTCTGAATGTGAAAAACCAGCTCAAACACATTCCAGATCAGTGAAGGTAGCTGTGAAACACCATGATTTTGGTTTATCTTTGAAAACCTTTTTGTGAAAAAAACAAAGAAATCCCAGAGAACAAAAATTACAGTATTTTTCTTGCTACTTTGCTTCTCCTGTGTCTGTGTGAATATTACAGACAAATTGCCTGGTTGATAGCTTGGTATTTCATATATATTCAACAGTTTCCATTTCCAGTAAGCAAATTTAAGGAGCAAAATGGACTGTCTTTCCTGTATTCTATTTCTAGCAGTGCTTCAAGAAATTCAGGACAGACACAGAAGAACTCTGGGTGCCCCCCATGTCTGATTTTATGAAAACCAATGAATAACCATTCCCTACTGACTCTCTGATTAACATCCTTGACTACGAAGTGGTCTCCACTTTTTATTCAAGCTGAAACACTTTGTGCACATAGAACCACTCCTTTGCAGTGTGTCCTGTCCCACATTACCTGTGCCACATCCCAATTCATGGCCTGGAAAACCATGTGGGAAGTGAGGGAAGCCTAGGGGCCCCAGAGCTCTGAGCAGGCACCTCTGATACCTCACTGCTTGTGTCCCTTCTTTAGAGTACTTAGAAATACAAGGAATGGGTGGAAGCTTCCTCAGTTTTACCAAAATACTGTCCTGGGGATCACACAGAGCCCTTTGTAACAATTGTCATTGCATTCTTTTTGCCCTGAGACCAGTTTAATTAAGTATATCACATTCTGACCTGAACTATTATATACTCTGCCCACAAAATATGTAGATTTAGATTTTTATACTCTAAAAAGCAATTACAGATTTAAAGACTTTTTTTGTTGTTGTTTCTGATCCATCTGATCCGTCTGTGAGACAACCATAATAAATGTTTACCTGTCAGTCAATGCTTTCAACTACTCCAAAATATAACTAAAAATAAACAGGCAGATAAAAATCACAGTGTAAGTCACAGACATTGCAATTCAATACTGAAAGCTTTTTTAAAAGGGAAAGAACTTACAAGCTTGGGACATGGCAAATTGAAGAAAATTCTGCCTTCTGTTTTAGATGGGGTCAGGAAAAATAGCATGGTAGATGATTTGGCTTTGTAAATCTAAATATTTATCAGTCTTACTTCTTTCCCTCTATGCCATGTTTTGCAGGAAACTTACAGTAACAAATCAAAGTGTTAAATTTCAGAAATAGGTGGCAGATAAATAGCAATCTAGATCTTCAAAATATTTTACTTTCCTTTCAATTTCATTTATACCATAGCCCTCCTCTCCATGTGTTTATTGTAAAAATTCCCCATTTATTCTATTCTTTCATTACTAGGTCATTTAGAAAGATATCAAAGCACATCACATAGAGGTGGTACTCCACCTCCTACACCTCTTTAAATAGGGAGTTTCCTTAGTTGAACTGATATCAAATGAGTGGATTTTGGCCAACTCGCTGGTTCTTCTCTAATGTTTTCATGCTAAAACAGTTAAAGGAATATTCTGGAAATTCTTTCAAGGGGAATGTATGTTATAATAGCTGATGTAGCTGGCCATGTGCCAGCATGCAGCCTGTTTTCTATGGGATGGACTATCAGGAAGGGCACACATCCCCTCTTAGGCCTGGGGTAAAGCACCACGTCCCATGTGCTCAGTCCCACTGCACTGTCCTTTCTCTGCTCTGCAGTATGGATCTGAAGATAAAAATACCCTCTTTGCATAAACCTGCTTTCACTGGAAGGCTGTTTTCTTTTTTCTGTGTCCTTTTCTTAGTACATCAGCCTTAACAGACAACGTGTTTACAGCTGGGATCAGAGGGCTACACCTGCTTCAGACATCGTCTGTTCACAAGGGCCTGTTGTTTTATGAGGACTTGCTATCACAGTACCCTCATCTTGACGAGCTGGTTTGTACATCCAAAAAATATTTGATAAGCCAGTGATGTGCAGGATTAAGGTCTGGCTCTTTAGGCACACTGCTGTTAATCCAAGGCTCTGCCATCCTGGCATCCCAGCCAGTGCTTGCTCTTAAATTAGCACAGCACGGTTGGGTTTCAGCCCTGAGATACACCAGTGCTGCTCAGCAGTTCAGAACACCCGAGGGTCTCAATCACTAGAGGGCACCCTCAAAACTATAAATTATTTTTGCTGTTACAAAGATGTTATTGTTGTGCTGATAGGATTTACAAAAGGGCTGCTTTCCCCAGGTTTTTTTCATGGTTGCTGCTGTTCCTGGCCCTTCCATAGTGTGCTTTCATTTCTGTTACACCGTTTCTTTTCAGTTTGCTTCTTTCCAGATTATTTAAATCTGTCATGAAAAAAGGAATATGAGGTCTGACAGTGAGAACTGCTATTGCTGGCCTAATGTAGTGACAAGTGTTTTGTTTTCTTTCTCTGCAGGCAACAGTGGTTTTGATTTAATACTAGGTGGTTGTCCTAAGAATTCTTTAAATTTTTGCCCAAGTAGTGTTATCCATTATTCAGTGTGGATTTATGTGGGAGAGGCTCTGAGAGGTAGCTTTCACTATCCCCACACAGTACAAGCATCACCTCCCACACATGGCTTGGGAAGGGCTGGGCCAAACCTTCCTCCCTTCGTATTGCAGCTGCCTCCAGCCCTGCTCTATTATTTTGTTGTGGAAGTGAATCCTTTCTTCGAGACAGCTTTATATGTTGTTCCTCATAGGCTCTCCTCTCTCCATTCCCCAGAGCATCCGTTCAGATGGAATAACTCAGGGTGCATCTGCTCAGCTCAAAGGGGCTGTGTCAGAGCAGGCTGGCCAAGAACCCAACTCTGCACTCACCATGTCTAACAAACCACCCCCTGCAGCAGCCCACAAAGTGTGTTTATTTTAAATATGTGTGGCTGTGTTGTCAGCCCTGCACAGAGAAGATCTCTGTGCAGAGAACAGAAGCTGCACAGAGTCAAGGCGATTCCCTGAATGTTGCCAGGATAACATGACACAGCTACAGGGACCATCACAAGGGCTAATGTGGAAATTTCCTGAGTGCAGCCTTTGCAGATGAAATCCATTTATGCTGGCAAGTCTTGAAGGCACTCATTCTCTTTGCTCTCTGCTGAGCAGTTTGCATGAGCAGTGTGGTATGAGCTATAAAAGTAATGCTCACTCCTAGGCCTACCATCCAGGGTGCCAATTAATAGAATGAGACTTTTTTGTGCTGCTGGCATGTTTCCTCTGCATGGAAATCATCAATGCATTTTGCGTAGGGCTCAGACTTTCATCGGTACCAGCTTTAGTATTTTAATTACATAGTGTGGGGCAAATCAATTTCTAATAGACAAAATGCCTTATCCTATTTATAATGCCTTAACTAGCTAACTTCTTTTATTTATTTCACTTGACTTCTTTTCCATGTATATGAAAATCTATTATAACTTATACCATTTATTTATTTAATCTATTATAACTTATTCCATATTTATTTATGCTCTGTAGCTTCTTATCATGTATATGCATTAATATTTTTTTTTCGGCATGAGGATTTCAGAGAAGATATTGGTGCAACACAATCCTGTCCTTCTTTTCTACTTTCCTATCTGCAAGATTTAGAAGATCTCCAGATTGTTGGTGAAGGTGTTCAGTGTAGCCTCTGTTTCTAATACTGATCCATTATCACTGCCTAAGCTGTAGGAAGGGCTACCTAAATATACAAATGTATCACTGCTGTAGCTGGTTCAAATATAAAACTGTGATACTGGCATTGAATGGCTGATTGAAGAAGGGAGAAGAGTAGCCTGACATTCCTCCTAGCTCTTAAAAATTCATAGCCCCCAACCAGTTTGTCCCAGGCATGGACTGTTCTTCAGGCCAGGTCCAGCACCCAGCACATGAGCCTCCTGCTCTTTTATTCCATCTTCAGTTCTTCTGGCAAAGTTGGAGATGTTACTTATTCCAGCACCCAATATATGCAAGTAGAGATCACTGAAGCCGTATTATTTTTTCTGCAGAACATGTACACTAACAATCAGTGGACCAAATACTCAGGGAATGGGTTTGATATCTTGGTCTCCTTTTCCAATAATCTCCTTTAGAAGCTATAGATAGAAACTTAATGTTGTTTCAGAATGACAAGGCAAACCTTTTGTGCACTTACTCAGTAAATGTCTACAAGCTATATTTTATCTCAGACAGACACGACTGAGGCCCCATTGCTACAGCTACAAACTGCATTCCTGAGTTCTGAAAGACCCCAGCTTCCAACAAAAGCATGAAACTGTGATAAGAGTCATTGCCAAGGTCAGCACAAGGGTGCAGCCTCAATGGCTGGGAGAAATGAAGCAGAAGAAAATTGAAGTATGAAATCTGAACTGCACTGCCTGTTTTCAATGCTATGGGGTGGGAACTAAGCAGCAAATCTGTGACTGTGGTACTGACATACACTTGACTGTGCACTGGGAGCAAAATGAGTCTTACCTGTAGCAAAGCACAGTCTTGAGACTGGAACTCTCCAGTTCTCCTTTTCTTCTTCACCCCTTTACTAAGGACACAAAACATGCCATTACAATGGGTACCAGTAGACATGGAGCAGGAATCTGTGGTACTACTCATCAAACATGAGTAACAGGAAGCACCTTCCCTCCCTCTTCTGGCCATTACCCCCTCAGTACAGCCCAGCAGACCATCTGCTTTATTCAAGATGCAAGTGCACTCTTGGCTCATACTCATCCTGACATCTCATTTAAACCTCAGGTCATTTTTGGCAGAGGTGCTTCCCAGTGTGTACTGAGACATGGGGAACCCTGAGCCTCTTCCTGAGGTTCAGGAGCTTTCTATGGCCCATCCCCCAGGCTTATCAACGTCTTTGCCACTTGTCAGCCACTCTGGAATTCAGAGCTCAAAGGGCAGGTTTCCATTCATGGTAGAGGGCTGCACTATTTTAAGAATCTCAATGGAAACATAACTCTAATTACTGTAAGTTTGACCCAGTGAGTTTCCTCTTCAGAAGCAAAGAACATCATGAAGCACCTTTTATGATTGTACCTGGTGATACACTGTATTTGCATATTTGTCATTTTGTCAGACCCTCCAAAAGCTGACTCCAGCATCACTTGCTTGGGATCTTTTCCATTTACAGGCCAGCCAGGCTCAAAAACCTCAGTGGCAAAAACCATTTCCTCACATTTGAAGAATTAGGCCCAGCTAGCATGAAAAGTTTTGTCTCCTGTGGGGAAAGATGAAGGTGGATACTGCCCCCTCTGATGGAAGAGTCTGTATAGTTGACTGTATTCTGCAGTCCTTAAGGAAACTTGTCTCCAGTGACCCTGCTCAGGGTATTTTAAGGGTTTCAGCAGCCACCTAAACTGTTTGAAGTGCTCTGCCACTCCTCAGGCACTGTAAAGGTATCTATCACCTGAAACCCAACACTGCTGTCTGAGGCACTATTTACAGCCCTGCAATGTAAACTCTGGTATCTGCACTCAGCTCCTGAAAGGTAATGCCTGTCACAGGAAGGATGTATTATCTTGAGACTGTGAAAACATTCAAATACACAAGTGTTTGGGTTGTTTTTTTCCTGACATTTTCTCGCCAGACACATTTATTTAAATAGTGTTAAAATTTGTATTGTTTTAAATCACTAAAAAATGCAGCTGTTGGCCAAAATTTTTTACATTAATGGAAGATATAAAGTGTATGTACTTACAAAAGACCTTCTCTCCTGTTTTGTTTTTCTTACCATCTCACGGAGCTGATGGGCAAATATTTAATGAAGAGTGTCTGCTCCAGAAATCTACAGATATTAATAACACATGAAAGTATTCTAGAACAACTAATTTCCTGTAAGTATGTAAGAGATTAAATGGCAAAATCTTGACATTGTTCTGTAAACTGCACTCATTATCAAGGCTTGTTTGTGATGGACCAGCGATTTGGAAGAAAAGGACCCAATTCCCCACCTCCCTGAAGCAGGCTGTACAATCCCACTTCTCTCATGCCATGGATCCATGTAGCACCGTGGCAGTCGAGCAGGCTCCATGCCTCAGGCATCCTCTTTGTCATTGGCAACCTGGATCTAATAAAAAGACAAAGCAAGCACTAACACACTCACTTGTTAGTGACCAACAGACCCCTAGGTTACACCCTGATGGACTGCCACAAACAGGGATTTCTAAAGATCGGATGGTTGGAGCTGGATTTCTTTTCTTGCCTAATGCCCAGTTAAAAGGGCATGGTTTTTGCCAGCATCTAACACTGTAAACCTGATGGACACAAAATGTTACTGTATAGGAGGCAAGGCCACTTCCACAGGGAATAATGAGTGGACTAGAGCTTGACCCCATGTAAAGTATTACTGTCAGAGGTTAGGGACAGGAATGTCTATTATTTCCTCCATCCCAATCATCAGACACAGCTCTCCAGCTTGGGTTTGGTTTTTAAAAAATTTTTTGTGTGTTTTTGGTTTTTTTGGGGTTTGTTTGATTTTTTTGCCTTAGGTATTGCCAGCCTGACATGGATTTAGATGACCCCACTTCAGATACTTCAGCTACCAAAGCCCGTTCTATGTGAAATCAGACATACATGTGTGTGCATACATATTTATACTTACATATATAATTGATGCAAAGGAACGAAGAAATACTAATTAATTAGCAGATCAGTTCTCATACAGGTCTCAGGCATTACCCTGAGCGGTGTGTCAGGCACTGACCTGCTATCACTTACTGGACAGGTCACTTACCTGCTGTTTCTGGCTCCTTCTGAAATAGATGAGAAAAGGAGTGGTTTCTATGGAGGCTTCTAGAAGCCCTAACATCACTTGTCTGAATCCCATTCAATTTTAGAGGTGTTAATTGTTTATCTGAGACAGTATCAACCTTTGCTTTCTCTCACAGTGCTGCTGATAAGGAGTTTTATGGAGTTCACATCAGTTGTTCTGAGCCAGCTTTTATTGCAAGAATTTTTGCATCAATTGGAAAATGTATTTTTCCTTCATAAAACCATTGGCCACTCAGGTTATTTTTTCTAAAATCCATGAAATATTAAACCAGGTTTTTGAATGAAGTTTATTTTGTTAAAAAATAAGAGAAATAGAGACCAAGCACTGTTACTTTAAATTTGTTTTAATACATCTTCAAGGACAAAATAAATGGGTGTAGATCAAAAATAATCCGAAAAAATCTGCATAAGGTGTAAGTATAGATTGCACATTACTATGGAAATGCTTCATTTTCTTTCCTGTTATAAAGTGCATTATGCCAGAACTGTAAGACCATATATAGCCAAATTAAAAAATTACAAAAGCTTCAAAACCCTATCCTGAATGTGTTAGGAAGTGTTTATCTGACTAAGAAGGCCATATTGTAAAGGTAAGTGTCAGAAAATATCTCAAAAACATTACTGTGCAGGAGTGAATCTGTAACTGCTACTTAAAAAAACTATAATCTTTACCACAAATTACAGCTTTTCAGTAAACATTTACCCTTATTCTTCCATCCAGATATCAAACAGGATGATGCATCAACCAGTTTTAGCCATTATTATTGAATTTGGGTGGGGAGAAAGAAGTATTTGAATTCATCACAGTGATTGTTATTAAATGAAATTCCAAACAATACAAAATAATATACATGGAAAACAGCCAAAATTAAAGGAAATTTACATTAAAATGTTCTTATTAAGCACTGTGTCGCTCAGTAGATTAAAGAGCTTTTTGATATAAGCCTGAACTTACTCACATTTAACTCAATGACAGCACATATAAAATCTAATAGGAGTAAAACTTTCATTTAAAATATCCATGCTATGAAATGAAATGCATGATATTATTTTTCTGGTAACAGAGTAAGTCATGGCATAATTGCCTATTACATCATGCTCACTGACAACATCACTGGGTTTTTTGATGAATCCTTGAAAGCAAAGACAGGCCATGTGGACTTAATGGACACTTAATGGAAAAAATGGAAAATAAAAAGATTAGGTGGAAAGTTATCCTGTGAAAATTAAGCTATAAAAGCTATTGTCTTCAATATGCCAAGCACTCAGTTTAGATTTGATAATTTAATCCAGTAATGCAGCACACCAAGTGGCTTGTTAGTCACTGTGGACTTTGCCTGTAAATCAACCAAAGCTTAAATATAGTGGCCACCTCCCAGCATAAATGCATGGAGGAAGATGGGACCAAGAAAAGGAACAGCTCTAGATCATTCAGAAGGCAAATGTCACAAGGTGAAGCCATGTGAAAACAAAACTTAATTACTGTATCTCCAAGCATCTTTATGCTTAAAGTGCCTCATATAAATGAGGCACACTTCACAGTGCTTGTGATAATTAGCACTTACCAAGTACCTTTCAGAAGTGCTTTGCAATCATTAAATAAGGTCAGAAATCTCATTGGTCTTTCACCACAACACCAACAAATACCATGGGGAGAGCTTCCTCCTCAATTCAGATCAAGGACTGGCTTGACCCAGGGAACTCAAAAAGGCAGTGCTGAAGAGGTGAGGATGTATTCCTAATTGCCATTTTACAGATTGCAAAACCAGCAGCAGTGAGATTAAACAATTTGTCAGAGGTGGACAGAGGAGATTAAACAGAAGTAGAGATTCACAGCTTTGGGCTCTCTCTCTCTTTTTTTTTTTTTTCCTAGAGAAAAAGGGTATTTGCTTGTGCATTAAGCCAGACTCTACAATGAACTGGGGCATGGAGAGACTGCACTGGAGCTGAATGGTGTAAGAATTCTGCCTTACAAGCAGCAATCCGTGAAGACTTACATTTAGTGCTTTGCACTGGTATTTTTAAAAGTGTTTCTTGACACAAATGGCTTTGAACATTATCTGCTATTTGATATTGATTGAGTGACAAAGGGGATGAGTATGGCACAAGATCCTCCTGACAGGTTTTCCTTTTTTCCCCATTTCTAATGCCAAGTGTCATCGTTTTGTACCCTTGGAGTTACCATGTCAGAAAAGGGCTATTTTTACACAGCACATTATGGCATCACTGAAGATGTGATGCCATTTCCACAGCCCATGGGAATGATACAAACATATTGTTACAGCTCTCTGAGACATATATAAAAAAGGAACATCTACTTGGAGAATATTGCAGTTAAGGAATAACTCCATCTCTAGAATTATCTTTTTCCTCTACAAGAGGTGGGCCTTTTTTGAGAGCTGTTGATGCACAACCACTATAAATAAGAAGATCCACTAAGAAATCCAAGTACATTCTTGAAGATTCTGGGACCTCTCCCCAGCTTCTACATCTTCCAACCCTGGCTGCCACGTGTCATCCCCTTTTATAAATAGGCATTACATTTTGCTGAGGAAGGTCAAAATGTGTGAGGGGTGTAAATACTGCAGCAGTCATCATTGAGTCATGCATTGATTTATTCTTGGAAACCTATGAGCTGTGGAAGCGAGTGCCTTACAGAGCCACAAGTCTCAAGTTCCTCAAGAGAGTACTACAGCAGAACTTGGGAAACTACAATCACAGGGCTAGCAGGAAGAAATGTCCCAGGTTCATGGAGACAACGCAGTTGTGCTGTCACAGCTCCACTCTGCTCGTGTGTTTTTTACCCTGAGGACTCTCTTCCTTCCACCTTCACTCACTCCTTTCCCTACTGCATAAAAGGAAGGCCACACACCTGACAGGCTCCAGCCTGTTAGCACACAGAATAGTTCAAAGAATTATCACACAGGGCAGCTTTCTCCAGTTTGGCCCCTTTACAGATGTTACCTCAGTCACTAGGATAGGCTTTGTGATAAATACATTTTAGCTGCTCTCCATTCCTTTTAGTAGGCTATTAAAAAATGTTATATAAAATTTACACATAATTGTGTTTGCTTTGCTTTGTGCAGTCAAAAATACCCACCTAACTTTTCTTTATTTTATAAACTGAAAATCTTTATAATTCAGCCAATTTCAGTGCATGATATCTGTCCTAGTACTGCCAACACAGATACACAGATATTTTAAGATTTGAAGGAAAAAATCCAAGCTTCACAATTCTAAAATTATCCAATAATTACTGGAAAAGGCTTAATATTGGTTTCAACGAGAAGAAATACTATATAGGTATAAAGTACTTTCAAACAGCAACATAGATCAATTGAAAAAATATTATTTCCCTATTTTGTTAGGAACACTTTTTTGGACTTTTTTTGATGACGGACACCAAGGAGATTTTACACTGAATTTACTGAGAACTTAAATAAAATGTTACAATACAGAATATATGATGTGTTTCTATTTAATTCCTAGAAGAAATTGCTTGTTTTAAATAGCATTTCCATTTAAAGAGGAAGCAGTAAGGAACCGATGAACACCAAGTTGTGCTTCTCATCACTGAAGTTCTTCTTTTGTTTAAAACAGCTGGATCATTGACTCTCTTGATTTCCCAACTCCAACCCATTTAACTAGGGAAGAAAACACATCTGTTAGAACAATTACTGAGAGTAAATACTATAATCAATGTACTGGAATAATTTTCACCTTCCATCATGCTTCACTACAGACTGACCAATTTTAGGAAGGAAGTTTCATTGTCAAAAATCGCTCCACTCCAGCTGCACTACTGGACTAAAAATGCAGTATATTGAAGTTTGAAAGCATGAAATAATTATACCATAAACACAAAGCATTGCAGATGAAAGGCTGAATAGAAGGTCAGGAAGGTTTGTTGCAGGTTTAAGTGCCATTGTTTTGAGTGACAGGATGTTTAGCTACATCCCTGCAGAGAGGAAGCCAAAGCCCTGCCAGACTCTGAAGTTTGCATGATGTGGAACAGGAGACAGTGATCTCTACATACTGTAATGTTTTCAAATGTAAAGCTCTAACTATAAACATTATCCAGGGTGAGCAGCCACCCCAAATTCTGCACTGCAGCTGTTCCACTTCAGTTTTATTGCCCACAGTTGCTATAGAATTGACTGTGGGTAGGTTTCTCCTTTAGCCATTGAACCTAGAAAGGTGTTCTGACTTCACACAGAGAACCAAAGGAATAAAAGTAAGGGGAGCTGTATTTGCACATCCCTTGTGTGTCCTTGACCACATACAGGCCATTCTCTGAGTTTCAGTCTCTGCTATCAGATGCTTCCTGATCCGTGACCAGTACAGGAATTGCCACAGTTGTAACCAGCCTGTACTCCACTGATGTGACCTTTGAGGTGCTTTATGGAAAACAAAAGCACACATGCCAGCTTTCTAAGCTTGTTACTGTAGAAATTCCCTTGCAAACTCCACCATTCATGCCACTCCCCTAGAGCTCTTGGCACCTCTAAAGCTCTAGTAGTTAGATTTTAAGAAACGGGGTGGATTGACCTTTGCAGATCAATGATGTTAAGAGTCTCATTTTTCCAAAGTGGAAGGACTGGGATAAACAATCTTGTACCTGTTATTCAACACATCTCCTTATATGAGTAAGAACGGAAAAAAACCAAAACAAAGACATCTAAGTTCAAACAGGGATGCAGTGCAGGATGCAGAAGGAAGGGATGAGGACATCTCCCTAACTACACGCTGGAGCACAGTGCACAGACCCCAAAGTTTTCACTGACAGAAGGTGGCCAAGAACAACACACGTTTATCTTTCCTCTGGTTAAATCCTTGGCAGCAGCCAGGAGCTCTCTGCAGCACTGCAGACTTGCCTGCTGAGCACCACCCTTTGCTGCTTCTTGGCAAGCTGTCATTTACCCCCCTCGGCCCAACCACTGGTACTTCTGTTCCCTCCTGCCCAAATAAAGTGACCTCCAACTAACAAATGGAGCATTTCCACAGAGCTGTGTCTGTCTGTCTGCTGGGGCATCCTCATATGGACATCTTCAGAAAGGTTTACCTGGCACGCCAACATGGTTTTCCACACAGCGGATGTAATTCTGGGCCTTGGGTGGGAGATCCTCCCATTTTCGTGCTCCAGTTGTGTCACTCTTCCACCCAGGCATTGTTTCATACTCTACTTCCACCTTCTGTAGTATCTCCTGGTTAGCTGTGAGAGAACCATTTTTGTCACAGTTGATTTTGGCTCCTCTGCCTTAAGCGAACATACCTATGGCTCATGACCAATAAAGTCCTTTGACAACATTTAAAATCTGATATGTGAGGAAACATATTCTTACTGGTTTGTTCATTCATTCACTCCTTTATTCTTAATTTAGATTAAATTCTGATACTTAAGAAGATAATTCTGATTCAAGAGGATCCAGAAATGCAGTTTCCTCTACCAAAAACTGTAGAATGTACTCTATGCTGTCAACATGGAGTCAAACAACAACACTACAGTATTATTTTGGAGGAAATGAGATTTTTTTGAGGTTTACAGGACTTCCACTTTTTGGTTCAGATTTCCACAGAATAAAACAGTAGGCAAGGCATTACTGTCTCAGAGAGTTTTATCTTTATGGAACAAGGCTGAATCAGTCTTGTGAAAAACTCTGATGTCTACAAGCTTTTCCCCACTGGAATTCTCATTGTGTCCATAGCCAGGAACCACCAAGAGTGGTGGGAAAGCTGGCTGCTGTCAGCCTGCCCTGTGCCTCTGGAATCTCCCAAAGCTCAACAGACCAAACTCCTTTTCTTACAGACGCTGTTACACATCTCTGGAAAACATCATTAATGTAAAACAATGACGTATTATTCCAACTATAAGTGTTAATGTGAATCATTATTGAGGGGGCAATATATATTTTTATTAACCACAGTGTTGTTTCTGTTAATAAAGCTTAATAAAGCCATCCAGAAGCAGCTTTATTCTGCTTGCTTCCATCTCATTTTTGCACAGCTTTTATTTCAATTTTGCTTCATTAAATGCTATTGCCAATGATACACAGTCACTGACTCGAGTGTTGCTGACTTTCAGATCCCTGATTTTGCCAATAAAAAATCTAATGGGACAACATGTAGAGGCCCTAACACAAGATTTTATTTGCTCTTAAGTTCTTGCCATTGTACACAGATGCATGGTGAATGGAAAATGCCAATCTAATGGTACAGCCATCTTTATACAGATACTGCAGCTCCATAAATTGCCACAGAATGTCTAGTGAAAAAGAAATCAAATTTGATTTTAAAAAGCAAACAGTCTTTCCCAAGAGGTGTGGCTTAACAGGCAGGAAAGATAAAAATGAACATAGAGGTTTAACAACTTACCTGGAAAATATGGAATTCTTTTTCCACCCAATTTGTAGGCAACACCGATTTTAATTTCATCAAGGACATCGAGAATATCCAGTTTTGTTAATGCCAAACTGCACAAAAACCATCAGTTACACACATGATGAATCTCCTCTTTAATATTTTCCATCTTTTTTTTTTTTATCCCTTTCACAAATCCCGCTCAGGCAGCCCAGCCAGCAGAAATACAAAAATTTATTGGACTATGAACATTGTTAACTGATTTAATGCCTCTGGGATGAATACTTGACTGAGTTACTACAAGACATTTCCAAATGCTTGGCTGCTCACACGAGTGCACAGTGTTCAGCTCAGTGTGTGAAAATGCACTCTGACTCTGGAAAGTGGCACCTGCTGGGCCTGGTTTGGGTGAGTATGACACTTGACATCACTGACAGTGACTATTTCTGTTACTCCTACTGATTCACAACTGTCTGACAGACTTATTTACTAAATTATACTTTTATAACAGAACAAGCATAATCTGGTTACTAAAACCACATCTGCAATTCATTAAGATGGATCCCATCCTGACTTTCAGTGCCTGGGCTGTGCTGTCCATTTAATGAAACTTATTAATTTTGTGAATGAACCCACTGGAAGACAAAAATGGAACCTAAAAAAGACACTGTAGTATTCACTGATCTGAATAAAACCGCATTTTAAAACTAGTAAAATTCTCCAGAACAATATTTTAGATGTTGTCTGGCAAAAATCTGAGCAGCTAGGGATTTAGATGGGTATGTGCAAAATAGTCCAGGCTATATGTGCTCAGTAAGTAGGTGATGTATGGAAGGATTAAGTGAAGAGACTTTCTGGGAAAGAAGCACCATAGATCCAGTTCTCCAAGTTTTTTAATCTACCCATGTTTTTTAGCTGTCACAGTTATCAGAGCTGACATGGTTTTGTTGATAGGAGTGCAGTAATTGTATAGAACTGAAATGGAGGGGAAACTAATGCCTTCCTAAAGCTATTTTCACATAAACTAGAGCAGTGTAAGTTAAAATAAAACATAAATCCAAGTAAAAGAAAAAATCCAAACCTAAAAATCCTTCTGATAAATTGATGAACAAGATCACTGTTCCTTTGTAACATCAGTAGCATAAACAATATTAAATTATGCCTCAGTCTATAATATATTAAAATGCTCAGGGTCATGTGTTTGCATATATGGACAAATTTGCCTGAATGCATCAACCAAGGAAGCCACTCCCAAAGAAAATAAAACTCAGCCCATTAAAAGCAGAATTTATAACACAATATTTGACAACACCTTTGTAAGTAAAGGAACCCCTAGGAACTGGAATGAAAGCTGTGCCAGTTGCTGTATCCTTGTGTTATCCCATTTATCTCACTTATCAAGGCAGTGGTTCCAAACGATGAAGAATTAGTCCTACAAGTAGCATCCCTTAGAGTCAACCAAGCTCAAACCCAAAAGGTTTTAGACCATGGCACAAGTCAGTATGAAAGCACTGGATCAAAAACACTAGAGCAAACTGTTAGAAAACCAACATATTGATCCAATCTACACTGGCCATCTGATGAAAACAAAGTGAAAACATGTACCAAAAAAATCAATCCTCTCATGTTGTAAAACCACTTAATTTGAAAAAAAAAGTCAAAGGAATTAGATTATTATTAGCATTAAGACAATTCTCAGTTGCCCACTGTGCATTATTGTACTGCTTAAAATGTAACACTTTACTGGACTTATATTAATGTTACCTACATATTTATTCTGCGAAGCACAAAATTATCACTTCCAAATGTAGCGCAAAATCTTTGATGCTTACGCAGTGAATCCGTTGATCATATGAGCATATTTCAAAATGACAAGATCTAACCAGCCACAGCGTCTCTTTCTGCCCGTAGTTACTCCCCATTCGTGGCCACGGGACTGTAAAAGATCTCCAATTTCCTAGAATAAGACAGAGACAATGCTGATGGGCCTTTCACTGAAAACACGGCTGGAAAACAAATACAAATATAGATGGAGAGCAAGAAAAATACAGTTGTTCCAATTTCAAAGCTATTTTTCAGGGAAAAATACATTTGCTCAGAGAGGACTAAGGCAGAGAGCAAATCCCCTCATGCACAGGATTTTTATATTGCAATCACTAGCACTTCAAATCATGTATTTAACATGACTTTCATGTCCCAAGGAGAGGCTTCTCTTCCTTCTTCATCCAATAGGAAGATTTCCTTGACAGTTCAGTTCTTTATAAAATTTTGTTTGCATTTACTTTCTTCATCTGGTCTTCTGACATCTTCTGGTTTTAGGGACAAGACTGTAAATGCTTGGGTCAAGACCAATGCTTATATAATGTCCAGCTCAAAACAGCTAGGGCACCATGCCTAGGGCTCCTCGGTTCTACCACAGTATGAGGCTGCCAGCTGCTCCATTCACACTGACAGTGGCTACACTGTGGTAAAAATAAAGAAGGAAGAACCTTTATGTTCATGATTCATAAACCTAAAGGATACCATCAACTCATCTGAGCCATTAGAGAAAGGATTTCAGTAACTAAATCCTTAAATTAGATTCAGAACACTGGCCTAGAGATTGCTGTGTGCATAGCTCATAATCAATACCCTGAGCTTTCTAGTTTCTTGATAATGAAATTACAGTGGATAGTTTAAAAGAATCAAAATCTCAATTGGTCTTTTTATCGACCCATCTGTGCATGACTGGCTGATGCACACACCACAGTTATTCTATAAATCACACAGAACACAGGCTGTTAAGCACAGAAGCTGTTCTTGTAATTTAAGCTCTTCTGGGATGCACTGTCAGCTCCAGTCCACAACAAACTCATGCCACTGAAACACACCTAATGATGTTATATAAGATGATGAAATCTGTTTTCACATTGATCATTACAACAGAAGTGTGGCCACCGCAATGTAACACCATCACACTCATGTTTCTCCCTTCTGATGTAAAATACCTTAAGTTCATACTGTAATTCTCCTCTCTTCACGAGTGTGATTGCTCAGCATTGTTATTACCGTGCTTCTTTACCAGCGGAATAACCCTTCCCCCATTGCACTGACTGTTACTTGTTGCCAGCTGTGTGTACCACATTCGTAACACGAAACCTACATTGATCTGCTCGGTGGGGAAGGCGCCGATGCCCACGCGGGTGGTGTAAGCCTTCACCACGCCGTACACGTCCCCCACGTGCTGCGGGGGAACGCCGAGCCCGGTGCACACACCGCCCACGGTGCAGTTCGAGGAGGTCACGAAGGGATACGTGCCTGCCAGGAAAACACAACAGCACAGCCCCCTGTCAGCAATGCTAATAAACAAAGACTGATTTTCCTTTATCAGTTCAAAGAAGGTTTTCACTTCTATGTTTGGCTTTAAAGATATATCGGAACAGCAGACAAAGAGGGAGGCAAATTCCTTTTATTACGTGTCATTCATCCTTTGCAACTTTTACTGGGGATTGCCCACAAGGGAGAAATTCAAAAGCATCTCAATGCTACCTCCATTAGGCATGGGATCTATTATAGGATGCTGCTGCTCTGTAAAGCTTTTTTCCAATGTTCTGTGTATCACAGAAGGTATTTCCACTACATTCATGGAGAGCTTGGTGTAAAGGTCACAGTCTGACATTCCTATGGCTCTGCACAAGTGGCTCTGAGTATCTGCCACAAATTGTCTAAGTCTTATGAGGTTACTCATGATCTCTACACTGTGACTCTGGATTGGAGAATCTATTCAGACCTTAACTTTTTCTTCACTGATTAATTGGACTTCTGGTAAGAAAGCAGAGCAGAGACCAACTGTAGCAGCAAGACTTAGAAGGTGCTGCACCAGTTTAATCCTCCTCCCACGGCAGAGGAATTACCTAAGCAGCACTGCAATGAGTGCCTGGATTGCTTGGAAATGTACGCACACATTTAAAAGTAATCAAGACAAGAATGTCTGCAGTGAAATTTCAGCTGCACTGGAATAAACTTCAGTAAAAATCAATATTTAAACCCTAAGCACTTAATCCTGTCAATGATACAATCTCTGTCTTAATGAGCTTTACTTCTGGGAGATCTGTTCCTATTAAGGAAAGACTATTTTGTTTCTCTATTTTCCTGCTGTTTGCAAAGTCAGTATAAACACAAATCAAAATAAAACTAATAAAAATAAAACTGATCTCTTAGGAGCTAAGCTGAGTTTAGAATATAACTTACCAAAGTCAATATCAAGTAATGCTGCATTGGCTCCTTCAACAAGGATCTTCTTTGGGGAGCCATGAAGAGCTTCATACATAAAATATACACCATCTCGAACCATGGGTCTTATTTTTTCAGCATATCCCTGCAAATTGAGTACAAATGTCAGCTTCCCCAGACAATGGCTGGAAGCAGGCAACACTGTGTTCACTTTTGAAAGACAAAACATACAGATAAGTCTAAGGAGCCAGCCTCAATAACTGCTTTCTTGAAAAATACAACCATTAGCTTATACTCCATTCAATCTATTGAACCACGCATATAAGAAAACATGATTTATTATGGCATTAGAACACTGTAATTTCTGTACCATTTCTGTTCACAGAGATGTGCTATACCTACTGATTTTTTCTGCTATAATCCTTAGTGTGTCTATAGTCTAGACACACTCAGAATGGGATTTAGAACTAGTCCAAGCACCAAAAGAAAAACATATCACTCCTTTTGAATATTATAAAATATCTTCAGGGTGTCAGCTCTGAAAAAGTATGAGAAAAAACTTGGGAAAGGTAAGAGATATTTTTAACATCCTCTTTTCTTACATGTTCATGAAAGCAGTTTTACCAGTGGCTCTGCTGGATTTATTTGTAAAAAGACAATTTTACTGTAATACTTCCACAGACAATTCTTCAGTAAGCATGGAAGTACCACTGACAGACTGGACACTAACTATAAAGTCAACACCCTGCATAGTCTTGACTACTTTGAAACAACATTCAAAAAAGTAAAATATTGTAGCAGAATTAAATCCTCCACAGAGTTTACATTATTGCCTACAATAAGAGAGAACATTCTACTACAAGCCATGGCTACTGTTTATTAAAAGCTTTTAGAATAATGAACATATACATTTTTCATCTAAATTAGCTCAGTAAGTGCTATGTCTGTTACACTTCATTTTTACCTTTTAAAATTAAAATAAATATTGCAAGTGATAAATACTTACCTTTAGCTTTTTCAATTGTCCTTCTATATCAATTTCCAGAGTGGGAAACATTGACTTGTATTGTTGTGCCAGGTTTTTAAATCTGTAAAATACCGAAATTGTAACTATGAGTCACAGAATCACAGAACCTTTGGGCAAGAATTCAGTTTATATTATGCACAGCATATACTGAAAGTTATAGGAAGAAAATGCCCAAGACTCTGATACCTCAACCAGCGCATTTCCAAATGTTCAAAATTATATTTTAAATTATGAGGAACTCTGTGAAGTATAGGAAAAACACACAGACACATTCTTTCTAATTTTCTTCTCCTTCTAGACAATTTATAAACAAAATTCAGACACATATTTAAAAACATCCCCTTAAAAGCAGATCTGTCAGGCAAAATGTATCACTCTTTAACATAATATTTAGAAATGAAAATAGGTGTACCTTGAAGAAAATTCATCAAAGTCAGAGAGGAGGTCACAAATCCGAAGGCCTGTTCGTGCAGCTTTGGAAGAATACGTTGGTCCAATCCCCTTTTTTGTTGTGCCAATGCTAAGTAAAAAGAAAGACCCCTCCTCTATGAATAAATACAGGCAAAAATACACTTTATGCCAAGTAATTTTGTCAAAGCTCTTCACTATATATGGGCAGGAAGTCTGAGACATAAAAAGATATTAAAGTTCTATGATAATAAATATATAGCAACTTTCAGGCTGTGCCTAAGTATTCCTAATATTCATGGTATTCAGTAAAGCATGAGGATTTGAGTTTGGCTGACAGTTTGTTCACTAACATAAGCAGGAACAGAACAGAGTCACAGAATTAGTAACATCAACAAGGCTTCTTAGAGATACATTGCATTTCTGTTTTCCAAAATTACACCGATTTTCCAAATTTACATAACTATTAACGAAATGAGGGTGTTGAAAATATTTACTTTTTGCCTTCTTGTGCTTGACGTTGCACTTCCTGGAGCCCATCTACTGCCTGGTGAAAGTCAAACACTGCAGTGGAAAATCAAATGGATATAGTGAGAGAACAAAGGGGAAAAAAATATTCTTTAAATCACAGACATCCATAATTTCAAGACAAAGTGCCTTTGCTGTCCCTGACAGTGCACAGGCCTCCTCAAGTGAAAAGAGAGTGAGTATTCCCTAAACACAGTAAAAACATGTAAAACATCACTCTTCAGTGGACACAGATTCCATTATTATGCTTCAGATTACACAACATAACAAGAAGCTGTGTTAGATCTAATAGATAACTGCTACGAAGAATAATAATTTAATTTAGCATCATGAACTAAGCAATCATTTGTGAGGGTTTTGTCCTCTTCAGTCATCACTTACCTATATGTGCTCTATCTGATATAATCAGTCTTTTCTCCCAGTCTTTTAAACCTGTCAAAAGATGAAGAAAGGTAGGATTTCAGCTGTGCTGATTGGTCGAACTTTAACATTGGCTTTACTTTTTCTATGTCTTTTTGCTAGTTTATATGGCTTCTTGTTAAGATATCTGTAGACAAAATGGATAAACCACAAGACAATATCAAATAACAGCAATGTTTCTGTTGAGGAACTTTTCTCATTTTTGACTTATCAGCTTTCTCATTTTGCTATGGACACAGATACTTCTTTTTAATGCTCGAATGCCATGGCTTACACAAAATTCTTTAAGGAAATATTTTTGTTTAACTTGCTACACAATACATCACCTAAACTCCATTTGAGCCTCAGAAAATAGGGAATTTTTATATAGAAACATAAAACTATCTAAGAATTAGAGGATCTTGGAAGGTCATAGGGCTTAAAGCCTTGCTCATAACCAACTAAGTTTATATTTGGGTGTAGAAACTCGGGCTTAAATCATCCGTATTTGAGGTCAAGGCAAGCTTAGCACACACTTTAGGATTTATTTTCCACCTAATGTGGCATCAAATGCCATAAAATTACACAAAACCCATGAAAAGATTCTTTTTGAAAATACCAAAGACTACAACACAGTTCAACATTTTAAATACTGTTCCCTCATTTAAAATCCAGGATGTTATTACTGCACTGGATACTTATGGTCAGAAACAACAGCTTACAAAAACCCTCAACCTGGATGCCAATATAAAGGTAGGTTAAAAATTACTTGATACAAACCTTTCTTTTCATTCTTTTCAGCTTCTTCAAACAGGCCTGGTAAATGTATAACCACTCCATTACCTTTGGGAACATAAAAGATTTATTTTAAAGCAAGGAATACTCATTTTTAGGATGTAAGGCCTTTAAACACTTGCTGTCTAAAATTTTACTGAAAAAGTAAAACTAAATTTCACACAAAGTGATCTTGAGAACATTTTGGATAAATCCTGATTTGGGGTAAGCAGCTACTAGGCTGCTAAACCCAGGAAAACCAGAGCTGGCTTGTTTCAGGCATGAATGCCAGGCTGCTGCACAGCCAGCTGAGGTAAGCGGATTCTTGTCTTTGTTTATGGTGGACTTTGCCCTGCAACTTCAGCCTCAATTGTTCACAGGGAAAAGCTCCAAGAAATCTCTGGCCTTACCACACTGACAAGCCTGTGTGAAAATATTGAAATCTTCTTCAATATCCAGGTATTTGTTTTAAACTCAGCTCAAATTAGTGCTGTAATACATTAGCAGTATCTTCCCCCTGCTTGTGAGCTACCAAATAGAACCCACAAGTGATAAAGAGCAGTACTGGCGAGACACGGAGGATTAGTGATGCAGTGGGCTGGAAACAGCTGCTGCCTCCTTCTTGGGAATGTCAGAAATATATGCAAGAGC
The DNA here is from genome assembly GCA_020086605.1 of Lanius collurio. NCBI lineage: Eukaryota > Metazoa > Chordata > Aves > Passeriformes > Laniidae > Lanius > Lanius collurio. The sequence goes on from JACBWW010000004.1 coordinate 3,541,642, forward strand.
CTGTCTCAGCCTAAATTTAGCATAAATCAAGTTATAGTTGTTACTAATTGACAAGGGAGTAAACAGAAAAGCACGACAACACACCCTATTTAGCTGAGAGAAAAAATACTTTTAATAGATTCCAGTCATCCACTTGGAAATTATTAAATGAAAAAAAAAAAAAAACCATAACTCACTAGAACTTGCACTCATTTCTCTCTGAAAGAATCAAAACTTTGGACAAGAGGCTTAAATTTGACTACTATGTAAAAACAAGTTTAATGTCCAGTGAATGATGCAAATCTTTTTATGATGCCATCTGCACCAAATATCTTTATAGCAAAATACACATCACCCTAAGCAGCTGGTGATGTGAACAAAAAGTGGACTGGATGATGCCCTCCTAAGCAGGGCCCTGCATTTTGGGGCCTATTTCTAGGAAGTCAGTAAAGAGATGTCAGACATAATTTATATTCTTTATTTAGCTAAGTCCTGGCATTTGTGTGCTCAAAGAATAGCACATATATTACTGAAAGTATAAAAAGAGACTGCAAGTAGAGAGTGGGGTCCAAACTTTACCATAAGCATAAGAAGGAACAACATGATAAGATGTTCTTGCTATCAGTTTTCTATCAGCAGAAACTAAACTGACACTGAAAGCAGAGTAACTCTTCATGTTAAAGCAGCAAACAGCCAAAGCCAAAGCAAATCTGACTGAGAGTCATGTTTTTATTTCCTTGTTACTATAAAACAGTTGCAGCTATCTACTATTCAATGTCATTTTTTATAATAAGTTCCAAAAATGTCTTACCAATAAAAGAAATTGCCTTTTGATTAATTATGCCACTAGGAAATAGGTGAAAATCATATTCTTTCCCATCGACAACCACAGTGTGTCCTGCATTATTCCCACCCTGCAAGGAAAAGAAACACATGAAGAATAATGGTCTAAACTCTCAGCAGATGATAGGGCAAGACCATCTTTTTTTTTATTTATACATGTCTTTGGTCACTGCTTTCTCCACCTTATAGATTCCTTACATGGTAGCATTGTAAAAACAGCTCAGGCAGGACAGTGAGGGGTTAAAGGAGTTCAGCAGGACTCAGTAGATTATGAAGCAGAAGGATACCATGGAGTCAGGGCTACAGCAGAGCAGGAGTTAATACAGGAGTGGTGGCATAAGCTAGAAGAGAACTGAAGCTTTCTGGGAAAAAACCCTGGAATTAACTACCACCCTTGGAGTCCTGCTGCTGACATGCCTACACAAGCCTATCCTTTTTAGGCATCTTCTGTACACAGATGTTTCCTTGAGTTTAAGCCCAGTATTTCCCTTTGAATGGGAGCTCTTCCTACCTGCCCAACCACAAACAGCTACTGCTTCTCTTGGTGTCCAAGAGAGAGGCTCTTTGTCACGTTGGAAGCATGTGCAGATTTTGCAGCTTCACTGAATCACCCTGTCAGTCACAGAATATCCTGAGTTTGAAGAGACCCACAAGGATCATCAAAGTCCAACTCCTGGCTCTACACAGGATCACCCCAGAAAAAGGTCAAGGGATGATCTTTTCAGCTACCACCACCACCACTTTATGGAGTCAGCTACAATTCATGACTTACATGACTATCCACCAGAACTGAGTTAAGGAGCTGGTATTGTCCTTACTAAACTGCTTTTCCACAAACAACTTTAAAAGAGAATGATGTAACAACACACAAACTTGGAACGGGGTGAGCACATCAAGGTCATGAGTTGATTTCACCAAAAACATTAAGAGTTTTAAAAATTAAAGATCCTGTTTTCTCAGCAGGTTTAGTGTTTCTTCCTGCTGTGTCTTGATACAAGTTTGTCTCCTAGATGAGGTTGGGAAACCTGACTACTTGTGTGCTGTGGTGCTACAGGCCTTCAGTTTTCCCAAATGAATACAAATCTTTGTGGGTTTGATACAAGGACTGAATGATTTCAACAGTCTAGAATGAGGGCATCTACTGGAAGGGGAACTGAGACTGCCACCAGTAATTTGCAGACAATGAAGAGTGTTGGCTGAATGAGTGGAGTTACACAAAAACTCCGAGAAAGGACAGTCATTTAGGAAAATTAATGCTACAACACACGTTATTCCAGAGTCCAATTTATTCTTCATTTACTCATTTGTCCGTTTGTATGTAAAACTTGGGAAAATGGCAACTGACATTCCTTTCAAAATGTGGATAAATGCTGAAACACAAAATTAAGATAATAAAAACTATGGGTTACAAAAAGAGGATCTTTTTTAAGCAGTGTGATGGAGGAAAACATTAAGAAATACACCTTCAAATATGGTGAAAGTAATTTTCATGTTTTGGAACATGTGAGCTCAACAATTAATTTTAAGTAGGTAACCTGCTAAGAGAGAGCTGAGCAGGAGTTATAACAGAAAAAACAGTACACACAAATTTCATGTGACTTAAAAACTGCTGGGTAGCTCATCCTTAGGATGGGAAGGACTCCCAAGTGTCTTGCTAATTCAGAGAATCCTGGTTATTTTGCTTGCCTCCCAGATATAATAAAACAGTTGTAGGAACCTGGATCTAGCTAAAAGTACTCAGTTTTCTAGAAGGTTAATAAATCAGTCAGGAGAGTACTTTACATTATATTTAAGAGGCCTGACTCCAGTGGATTGCACTGGTTGATTTTATTATCAGGCTGAGAAAGAAGCTTCTTCTGGGACTCCCAGCTTTCCTTTTCTGCTCACCTATAGATGATAGCAAGAAGGAAGCTTTAAAATAATTAACTCCATTATTTAACACCAATTTAACCACTACCCCAAATAACAATTTGCTCTTTTGCTCAGAAAATGGGGAACCAGGCTGCTTCAAAAGTATTTGTTGTCACAATGCTATAGTTATAGTCTGTTTTTCTTAATCAACATGAAAATGAACAAATTAAATCAGGCTTGAGGACTCACAATCTGAGATAGCAGCATTCCTAAATTATAGTCAAAGGTATTTTCTTGTATCCTAAAATTTCAGAAGGTGGGATAAACCAGTATGAGAATGTTTATGAAAGACAGTTTGAGTTTTTGGAAAATTTCCTGAACAACTGACACCCAGACAAATGCTCTTTCTTTAGCAAATGATTAAAAATGGATGTTAATCAAGCAGCTTGTGAAAGCTGGCATACATAAAAAGGCTGAAGCACAGAAATACCATCAGATACAGCATGTCCTTTAATGGCCAAAATCTCTGATACACTTTCAGTCCCTCTGGATAGATAACACAAATCAAAAATTCAGTGACAGGCCACCTAAACCAGCATTTCTCTAATTAAAAACTAGTACTGCCATCTCTGGAACTGCATTTTGCATTGCTCATGTTGGTCTGTGTGTCCTAAACAAGTATTTTCCAAGTATATTTTTACAGCTCAACTAATTATACTTTTATAAATATAATTGAAGTGATAGCAGAGCATTGAATTACCCAACAGACATGACCACACTTACAAAACATGACAGTGGTCTGACAAGATATTTTCTGTTTATTATCTGGTCATCTCAGTAATTTCTCATGTTCAGTTACACACATATTTTAACAGTATATGGGCAGCCCAACAGCTGAGATATTAGACATCAACTCCTTTTCTAATTTTACTTCAGTTCTGAGAGTCACTATAGGACCTCTATGAGCAATTTCTTTTCCTAACAAAATATAAGTGTACCTAAAATCATATATGGGCTTAATTTGAAGATTACATATTTGAAGGTGCAGAGGACTACCTGGTGCACTGCAACTGTGTGAGCTCCCCTCTTTCCCTCAAGTGGTATTTCATTAAAGTGGTGTGAACACTAACACACAGAGCGACAGTGTTCTCTGGACCCTCAGGATGCTTCCTTTTGGACCAAGAAACTTTTGGAGCCTCTGCTTGGCCCTTGCTTCAAACACATGAACATCATAAACTTCCATTTAACATCCAGACTCTGCCATGCAGCACTGAGCCCACCTGAAATTTATTTATCTTCTACCATTTGCAATTTCCTAGGTCACTAGAGATGGTATTTGTCTTTTTTTGCAGTTCTTCAAAAATGTCTCTTACAAAGGGAATGTTAAGGCAACAACTTCTGACAGATTAATTATCAGTGCCATTTTGGTACAATCTGTATTGTGAAATGATGGTATGGCCAGAGATAACAATTAGCATTTGCTGTGTGGTCTGGGCATCCCCATTAAATGACTCTGGTGTAGAAAATGCTGTTCCCATGAATGCACCATTAGGGAAGCTGCTCCAGTGGCATCCATACACATTGCTCACATTCTTCCCCTGCTCCAGGGTGTGCCCCTTCCACAGGGTGCAGTGGGGTCTGGGGCTTGTTAATGTTATTTAAAAAAAATGAAAAGTTGTACTCAGATAATTTTTTTTCTGTAGGATTTTAACCCATATTTTCTGAAATTTTATAATCAAAGTGTAAAATTACATATTGTTCCAGTATTAAAAGGAGCTACAGGAACTAAACTACCTCATGAAAAAACCGTATGATCTTGTTTCAGCACAGCACTTTGTTTAAAAAGAAAATCCATTTCCAAGCTTTTTATATGCTGATCTACTTGTTATATTGGATTGTTGCACTGATGTACATTGATCACTATTCCAGAGTGCTTGAACACCAGAACTTTATCAATACAGTAAACTGAGAAGCTATATCTTACCAGTGTTAACAACTGTAGCTGGCATAAATAGTACCAGGGAATTAATAATTATTATGAACAGGTTGCCAGAGGACAGTCATTGACTTTATAGTAGAACTTAAAAAACTAGGAAGAAACAAACCCACTTCCCAAACTGTTTAAAGGCTGCTATTTTGACCTGTACTGTTTTTAAAATCATCATGTCTTTATTCACTGCAGCCAAACCATCCCAAGACAGAGAATTTCTTCTGAGAGCAGCAGTGAGGCTGTTCAGCACCTGCAGCAGGAACTCAATTCTCCCAATGAGCCTTATGCTACATGTTTGAACAGGAAGGAAATGTGTCCTGATGTTCACAGGTGTCTCTGCCTGCTCTGGCCAGGCAGGTGGTGTACAGAAGTGTTTCCAGATGCTCTCCTGGTTGGCATCCTTCATTTGCTCAGTGCTCCCCACAATGCCCAAACACAATTTGATAAAGTAAATTGATATGAAAAATCATCAGATCACATATAAAAATCTTAAAAGCTGATGGTAGTTTCAAACTATAAGTAAAGTGTGGACAAGAAACAGATTTATTTTTGATGGGTCCTGCAGTGATCAGTTTTCACCCTCTTCCAGTTAACAATGGGGAAATAACAGAAGCTGGTAATTGAAGACCTGCAGCCAACACCACCATGGTGGGTGTGACACACCAGAAGTACACAGAGCTCCTCAGCCATTGCCACATGCAGCGAACAAATGACATGTCATGACCAGGTTTTGAATGAGTTACAAACAAAACCAGCTCCACTTGCTTTCCAGCACAGATATCTCCTTGAACTACCTGAGCACAGTTTCAGGACTGGCCAATATGCCTAAGGCAAACCTCGCATGTATAAATGGGAATATCAAGTAGGAGTAGAAAGATTGTATTACCTCTCCTTTTGGCAGTCATGCAACTGCTCCTGGAATACTGTGTCCTTGGTACGGGGACAAGATTACAAATGATCCCCTCTGGCATTATTATATGAATTTATAATCTATGAATTGAAATACCAGCCACAAAACAGCAGTTTGGAAAGTCTGCATCTGAAAACAAATGCTATGAATCCTGTCTATCTCTCTTTATTCTAAGTGTTCCAATAATACTAATTCCATCCATCAATGGAGCAAAACATTTTCTGAAATTCACCTGTATCTGCAGGCCAAACATCTCTCGCATGACACTAACAGGCAGGCTACAATATACTTCTGTTTTGTTACCTGAATTGAGTAATTTTCTTCAATTAATAGCATTTTATATGTGAATAAACAAGAATGAACATTGTTACATAAATTGTTTCTTCCCTTTACAATTTAATTAACAATGGCTATTTCTAACTTAAATCAGCAACTGCCTGGAACTAATCTGAATAAATGTAGCTAATAAGTGCTACCAGCAAAACTGGCTCTGACATGAACTTTATAATAATATAGATCCATTGACTTTGATGGGGTTTCTCATTATTTACACCACTGCAAATGAGGTTTGAACATCACTGGTAATAAAAATATCCAGTCAGTCAAGTGCAATACATGAAGTGCTTTGTACATGTAGACCCTTCAACATGATGTCACTGAATCACCTGTGTGTGAAAGCTTTTGTCAGCAACTGGAAATGCTGCACATTCCAGTTGGAAGGCTGTTGCCATAGGTGCTTGTTAGTTTTCCTTACTGGAAGGTTTTTTTGCTAATTTTTTCCAGTTTAACTATTGCCATCCAACTCACTCCAACTCAGGTTTCAAGAGGTGGACCATAACTTTGTTTTTTATTTTTTAACTCAACTCATTGGAAAGAGACGGGTTGGGAATAATCAGAAGCATCCTCTATCCCCCAAGAGCTGAGGGAATGGAGATTTTTAAAGCTGAGGTAGTGACAAAAAGCTGGTGTGAGTTGCAAGATTATCTCCAGGCCCCAACCATCCTCAACCAAATCAGGATTGCTTGGCTCTTCTTTCCCAAGACTGTGTTGCAGTAACGATTTCAAGAACAAACAACTCTGCACAGAACTTCAACATCTGACTCCTGCCTCTGTTCAGCCGTGCCCCTCAGCTGTCTCAGAGAACGAACAAAATCCACAGGGTCCCACTGTCCCAACTACAACAGTGAACCCTTCAAAAGCTCCCAAATTCCTGTGGGAGGAGACCTTCTAAAGCCTAATGAGATTATTAGTATGATTACAAACATAGACACTCTTGAGAAGAGCAGAGCAAGATTTTTTGACCCTTTAAAAAAAAATATTTTTAGCACAAATAAAAAACCTGAAGCTTATATCATATATTGCACCAATAATGCAATATTTTTTCTTTACTACTAAAAATGACTAACTCACACAGATACCTCAGTCTTCCTAAGCATCTGAAAAATGCAACTGGAAAAGTCAGGTCTAATTCAACTCAGGTTTTAAGTAACAACCAGTGTAGGTAAACTAGACACTCAAACACTAGTTATTCTCTCTCAAACTGAATTATATTTTTGTCAAGCCACATCAAAATAATATACCACAACAGACTACTACAACAAAAGACATACTTACTCCAGCAACGGATGCAAAGAATATAAATACATGATGTATTGATAGAAAACACTACAGTGGAAAAAAATATTCTTTCTAATGTTAGCAGAATACTAAAATAAAGGAAATCAAACATGAAAAACCCAGATAAGTCTGCTTGTCTTTAATTCTCACTTCTGAAGAAGCATAGTCATGTCCCTGTGGGAAGTAATATGATCCAAGGATATGAACATAACTTTTCTTATATCTGTAAACAAGTTAACAACAGGAATGAAATAGAACAGATGTCATTTCAGTTTAATTTTCAGCTGTTTTCTTTTGATGCTTGTAGAGGATAATAAATTCATCAGGCTTTATAAAGGGGATTGAAAATTAAGCTTGCTTTCTTATGGAGATTTGGAAACTTTAAACCTGACCTTCTCATACAGTATTTATAATCCTGGTGGTCCCGAGATGATCTTGCTGATGCCCAGAGGAAAGGCTAGTTTAAAATAGCAGTGTCACCATGTTGTTCTAAAGCTTAAAATGATATAGTGTGGCATGTAAGTATGTATAAGCAGAATGAAAAATAAAATTGGATAAAGTATCTTAGAAGTGACAGATTGCTACAAAAAAAAAAAATTTCACATTTGGAAGGGTGGACTTCTTTATTATAGCTAAAGAAACAACTCACTTAAATCCTCTCCTGTGTTGACTAGCAAAATAAAATCTATTCATGTTTTTGCAGGGAATCTTGCAAAAAAACGACTTAGAAACCTCTATGAATGTACATGCACATGGGATTATCAACCTTCCCAAACATTTGAGATATCAAAAATAACAGTCCTGCAGTCACTGCACACTCATGACTTCAAGGTCATCAATCTCTTCACTGAAGATCATCAAGCACTAAATCATTAGGAGATTAAAGTCTTTCCGTGCTACTTTATCCTGTAGGGAAAAATTACACTAAATATCACAGTTAAATCTCATTGAAAGGAGAGCAACACATGACACACACACAGAAAAACAGTAGCCAACAAGCTCCTGTAACTCCACATAATCATTACATAAAACTGCCCTAATTTAATCCCTGTTGCAAACAGTTCCAGTAGCCCATGATCAATAGAGACAGTCACAACAACGTGTGGCTGCTTACCCTGCCCTGTCAGCAGCAACAGAGGAACAAAGGAAACCTCCCCATCTCGCACCTAAACCACCCAGAGAAACTACTCGTCAGGCATTTCTGCCACGCTTGGGTTTTATTATTCAATTGCTTGCCCACAGTATTTTCCTTTGCATTCCTCAAAGTACTGTTACTAAAATATATGACATTTACATTGCAGTCATCAAAACACTAACACAAGGAAATAAGGAAACCTACAATAATATGCAACAGTTACTTGTATGGAAGCATTGGGCACATCCCTTCACCCTTGTTTAATTTGTTCACTAACGTTGCAATGCTTCCCCAAACCCAAAACGTTGCTTTCCTTACTGGTAAGACCTCCTCAAACTGATTTGTTAACATCCACTACACTGAGAAAATAAGCCACTCCACACTCTTGGTTTACGACCTGGTTAAACCTCTCAGTCCAAGTAACTGTGAACTACTCAACCATAAAAGACCTTAACAGCCAGTTTTTCTGGTACCCTTTTCAACCTCATCAGCTTTTTTTCACTATTAACATCAACTGTAACTTTTGTCCATGTGCCCCAAAAGATCAGATGATCTTTGGAACTAAGGAAATTCTTAACTTGAAAGAATAGACCTGATAGAAGCAATATTTTAAAAAGTGATTCCATATTCAGTGCAAAACAAAAACTTTAATATGAGAAGCTTAAGAAATCTAATAACAGCCCTTCTTAATGTGGTCACATTCTTACTATTTGGTGCTGCTTCCTACATGTCAGTTCCTAAGGGAATGCTGATAACGTCAGGCAGATTGTAACCAGACTTCCAGAAGGCAGAATTGTCACAGGACTAACATCCAGCATTGTCACAGGCACACTGTAACAGCAGTGCCAAATGACAGCTTGAAAAATTTCTTAAAAACTGCCTTGGCCTAGTCCCTGCTGCTGAATCACTGCCACCGGTGTGTAGGGAACAAAGCCATGCATTTGTGTTGCAGCTGGCTTACACATCTATTCAGTAACCACCTTGTGGCCTGGGGCAGGCAGAGGTGATTAGCACAGGGCCTCTACACACTTAGTAGTGAACGTTTTCCTATCTTCCATATTAGGCTTTTGGAAAAAATCTTTCCTCCCCATCAAATTTTTAATCAAATTGTTTATGAGTCAATTTTAGTACTAAGTTATTATTACAGTGCACCTTATGCAGTCTCACCTTAAGGAAACAGCTAGAACTGCATGACAACCAGCTGGCCTCAGTTAACTGAGAACTTACTATGTGGGACTTTTTAGGAACAGCTCAGGCTCAAGTAGTGCCTTTGGAAGCACACTACCTTGGCCCTTGTGACAGGGGACTGTTTGATCATACTCCAAAACTGAGCTGAGAAATTAGCTAATTAAAGCCCTGTGTCTAACACCAGCCATCCGTTCTAGCTTTGAAGGTAGACACAAGACAAGAGATGAGGTGATGTGAGAAATGTACACCTGGAATGAGAGCTACCATTGACAAAGTCATGATCTGAAATCACGTTTTGAAAAACACCAAAGCTCTCTTCCAAAGTATGTTATATGTATCCAAATTACTTCATCTTATATTCTGACAACATTCTAAGAGGCCACATAAAAAGTGAACTCCCATCTTTGTGTCCAGTATTCTCTTAATTAAAAGCTTTAAACAAGTACACAAACCATGTTTTTTAAAGAACATCAAAATGAAATATTTACTATTGAAATCTTTGTTTTTTACCCTTTCCTAAAAATATACCAGCTAAAAGTATTGCGTGGCATAATGTGACAGTTCCATGCCCCAGAAGGCCACAATAAGAAAGAAATATTAGCCTCTAATGTTCTTCTTCGGAATGTATTTGCTTGCTGAAGGAGCAATTTAAAGGAAAAATGTTCTTGATGCTCCCCATTAAAAACCTGAATTAAACCTACTCAGTTCCTTAACAGCCTGCTGTTACTAGTTTATTTAGTAATACCTTTTCTGCTTCTTTTTATGGGTTTGAGGGCCTGTGCATCTGGTACTTTAATGAAAGCAGCCTGTGAAAAGTTTTGTACAGCACCATCCATAAGAACATTCAGAGATTTTTTACCCTTTCTGAAATATCCTCTTTCACAAAAAATGCTACAAGTATAAAAGTGAAATTAAATTAATTTTTTTCTGGTGAACTAATTTTTCATATTTAAATTACGTCACATATTTTGGTGTCACTGAATGGTGTGTCCTTAATTATTTCGAACTCAGACTGTGTATAATCCAAGTACTAATCAACAAATTAAGTAATCAATTCGTGTGAAATTAAATTCTGAATGCTCAGGAAAATTACATAGGCTGGGATTTTAATGCAGAAATTTCTTTTAACGTACTTTAAAGCTTCCCTTGTACCTGTGATGGACTTCCTATTGCCATTCACCTGCTTGCTTTTCTTTCTAGTATCCCAGAAAACAGAATTTCATTTCCTCAGCAGCCACCTATGTCACAGATTATTCTCATGAAAGCAACACACTAAAATAATTGAGAAACATCTAATGAAAATTATTTCATTTCATGGAAACATTAGGGACCTACTGTTTTTTAAAACCCCTTCAAACTCTAATCTGGTCCTGAATTTAAATTCCTATACAGAGAGGAGGGCAGCCCCACCTTTTTTAAAAGGTTAGCTCAAAGAGTATCCTACTGGGATGAAGAATTACTCTAGCTGGGACATTATTTCAGAAGACCTGAAAGTCCATTTTTCAGATATTAATTTTCAAGCTTTCTCTACTTCCATTTCACTGAGGACTAAAACAAGCTGTTCAACATAATTTCCATCAATGTCTCAGAAAATGGAGTGCACAAGACATCAGGAAATAATGTTGTCAATCACCATAATCTAACAATAACAAAAAAAATCTGTTGCAATTTTTTCTTAAATTTTCTCCAAAGTCTGTAATAAGTCAGTCATTCAGTGTTTCTTTTTAAGAAATTGCTTCTAATACACAAGTGCTATGGCACTGAAAGTTCTTCTTAGTTTCCAGGAGCAACATGAAGCAGCAAGGTTCTGGTCCAAACACTGAGGTTTGGACAAGGCACTACACAGCAATAATGAAGTTCCCCTCAAACTGACTGCACCTGTAAGTTAATGACCTGCCATTATCACAGAGAACTCATCAGTACTGTTCACATCCTTAAATATGTGCATATCTTTACTAAACCTTAACAGACTTCTAACATAGGCAGAAATCATACACCATTATCTACTTGGATAACTGGCTTTGAAAATATGAAATATTAAATTATTAAAATGGCACATATTTTAAAGGATGCTCAAAACTGCAAATGCACAAAACACCCATTAAAAAAATCCACTTCTTGCTTAAGTTACATAATATTTGCCACTCATAAGTAAGTCGTAACTCAGATTTTCTTTTTAAAATGATTTATAGTCAGACCTGAACTCTAATCCTGAAGACATCTCCTTCTAACCAGTGTATCAGTAATCCTATTATAGTCTCACACGTGGTGTATAGGGGAACACTCTTTTGAAAAGAGCACAGAGCTTTTCTAGATCCACCTGCCTTCCATCCATCCTGGTCTCATCAGGCTGCAGAAAGACGATCTAATGTGCCCCGCAGCACATTAAACCACCAGCCTGTTGCTAACACACACTCACACACACACTCTTGCAGCCTTCAGAGGGCATTCTGAAGCTGCACCTGGGGGCTATGCTTGCAAAGCAGCTTTCTGGATGGACAGCAAATCTGCCCTGAAAGCAGCTTCAGGGCATCCCTCAAAACTGAGTCTAGAAAGAATCAATATGACTCCTTGCAGTAGTAGCAGTAACCCCATGAGAACGCACTGTTTCACAAGGGCCTTTATGAGATGCTCCTCCTCAGCTGAAACTTTAAGTTTTCCTTTCTCACCAAAGCAACCCCAAGACCAGAGTTTAAATTCCTAGTAACACATTACTGGGGGAGGCAAGGGGGAAATAAATACAGAAAAAAAGTTATGGTCCTGATAATACATATTCATTAGCTTCCTTTTGCACAGAAACTTCTCCCCGGGGAGTTTAATGTCCCAAGTGAAAATACTTCCTCCACCTTCTAAATATTTAACCTACGCAACAACATTTATTTACATAATATACTTAATTAGAGAAACGTCCTTGGATTTATTATCTCAGATTCAAGGATGTCTGTAGCTTTTCAGTAACTATCATGCATTTTAAAACAGAATAAATTTCATGGTACATACCAGCTGAGCTGGACTAAGCTGAATACTTTTTAATGTGGTCACATAGTTTAAAGGGACAGTGTTGCAGTGGTCCACTGCAACAGGACAGCAGATAAAGGATTAGCTGTATTGGTCTAATATGTTCATGACTAATTTTTGAAAACAACTCTTTAGAAGTTATTACCATTATTGACACCCCATCTCTGGAGGTGCTCAAGGCCAGGCTGTATGGGGCTTTTAAACAACTTGGTCTCATGGAGGATGCCCCAGCCAATGGCAGGGGGATTGGAACTGGATGATCTTTAAGGTCCCTTCTGACCCATTCTATGATTCTATTTGGAATCACCGCTGTGTCGAATTTGGTTCATAGTATGCAAATACATTGTTTTGAGAATCCATACAATCCGTTCATCTCAAAAATGCCTATAAACAAAGCCATGCAAGATGTTTCCTGTTTTCATGTAACTCTAAAACCTTATTTTTACCTAACTTGGGTTATTCCCCCCTTATTTTTCTCACGCTCAGTTTTAAAATTTTTTTTTTCTAAGAATGACCCTCCAGGCACTTTGCAGGGAACACAGTCTGCCCATCCAAAACAGCCCCTACAGTAGAACTTTAGCAGACTCCTGAGGTTTATTACGGCTGGCCTTCAGGCCGGCTCACAGCGCTTTTCCCCGGAGGAGCAGCACGCCCGGAGACACCCAGAGACACCCAGGCACCCCCTCCCAGGCACCGAACAGCCCCGCAAGCGCTGACCGGGCCCCGGGCCCCGAGGGGCGGCTTCCCAGGGCAGCGCAGCGCCGGGGAGCGCCCGCAGCGGCTCCTCCCCGGACAGGCAGCCCCGGGCCCCCGCCCGCCGGCACCTCGGGATCCAGTGTCGCTTATCGTGAAGGGTCAGCTATTTATATTTATAGCTCAGGGCTTTTTTTTTCTTTCCGAGTGGCATTTGGATGTGCAGCCGGGATGGGTCGGGGGGGTGTGTGTGGGGCACACGGCTGCCCGCCCGGGCACGTTCGCGTCCCGCCGCTGGCTGCGGGAGAGGGACGGGGACTGGGAGTAGGGAGCGGGGAGGGAGAAGACCAACAGGAGCGAGGAGCGGCAGCTGGAGGGAAACAGCGCAGGCGGGAGGAAAGGCGGAGCAGCGGGGACGGAGGGGCCCCGCACAGGGAGAAGGGCGCCGGGCCGAGGGGAGCTGGGGGAAAGCGGGAGCCGAAGGGAACGCAGGGCGGGGAAGCGCCGAGGGAGTGGCTGACAGAGCCGGCCCGGCACCCACCTGGCACCGGCACACAATGTCCGACTCGGTGGCCAGCAGGTCGACCACCTTGCCCTTGCCTTCGTCCCCCCACTGCGCCCCCAGCACCACCGTCACTTTGTTACCGCCCGGCTCGCTGCGCGCCCGCTTCAGCCCGCCGGCGGCGGGGTGGCCGCTGCGGTCGTTGGACGCCCGGGTGCCCGACATGCTGGGTGGGAGGGTGGCTGTGGCCGCAGCAGCCGCCGCCTCACGCTGCCTCGCTCCCCGCCGCTGCCGAGCCCTGCCCGCGCCGCCGCCGCCCGCATTTAAGGGCGCCGCCGCCGCCGCCCGCCCCGCGCTGCGCTGACGTGCGGGGCCGCTGCCCCCCGGGCTCGGCCTCGGTCGTACGGCCGGCCGCGCTCGCACGCACACACAGACACACACACAGACACAGACACACAGACACACACACAGACACACACACAGACACACACAGGCTCTGTCTCACAGAACCTCTCCCGCTCACAGTCCCCTCACACACACCACACACTGTACTGCCTCACAGACACAGTCCCCTCACACACATGGGCGCTCACACACAGGCGCACGCTGACAGAGCTGTGGAACGGTGAGGAGTGCACAGCCCTGGGGCATGCATGTCAGAGAGACCCAAGTCCGTGTCACCCTCAGGCAGACACGAGTCTGAGGTGAGCCTGTGGTACAGACAGACAGACGGACAGACACCGGGCTGTGGGGCACTCTCATGCAGGGGTCTGAAGCTGTGTCACTCTGTCAGGGGGCTGCATGACAGAGTTGCAGCACACGGGTCCAAAGCATGTGGCTGTCACAACAGTCTGAGGCCTGTGGGGCCATGTCACGTGGATGTACGGACATGTGTCATACTGAGGTGCATGACTGTCACTGTGACACTCACAAGCACTGTCACTGTTACTGAGGTGTGAGGGTCTTCGGCCCAGGAGCTGTGTACCTGTGAGAAACACACGCACACAGACACATGCACACGTACTGAGTCCTGAGGCTCATGACCTTGTCTCAGACCAACAGACACCGGCCTGAGGAGCACAGGCTGCTGTCACTGCAAGACAGATGTTGTCCTGAGGCATTGGGGACTGTTGCTGTCAGACATCCAGGGAACTGCACACTCAGAGATGCCTGGCATGTGCACAGGTACACTCAGTGTACCCTGTGATAAGTAACAATCAGAGGGAAAGGGACAGGCACACAGGCTGCTCCAGCACACAGGGATCATGAGACACAAACATCCACCCGCTGGCCCGAGAAACACAGGCAGGCGCACTCCGAGTTTGACTGGCATACACATTAGCCTAAAATACAGATGACTGTTGTTACTCAACTGGCACATACATAGTCTGTTCCATGGCCTGAGACGCTTGAGAGTATTTTGGCAAGGCACATATGCACACCCACACATATACTCAGACACTGACCTGAAAAAAAAAAACCACAGGGCCATCCCTTCGAGACAAACAAGCGAGGCATGTGGAGCTGTGTCACAAGGACACATTTAAGCACCCACTTCTCTGTTGTGACAGGCAATCAGACCATGCTTGTCACCTATAACCCCTTTCCCATGCACAAGTCACGGGCTAGGCTTGGCTTTTTCGGCAGCATGTGCCCTGTAGCTCCAGGCCTGTTGGCACTGTGTCCTTTAAAAAAGCGAGTTGAAATGTGTAAGGTTAACAGACTCGTCTGAGGCACATGCACCAGTGTTAGTGCGAGGTGCATAAATGCACGTGTGTGCCAGCGCACACACACACACCCACACACACCCACCCACACACACACACACACCCCATGCACAGAGGGAAAACAGCAGAACATACCAGGCTGCAGCTTTAGACAGGAAGAACTGCACCAGCTGCTGCTTCCGTGCTCCTCCTGGCAATTGCGTGCGTGTGATCCCTACCAAGAGAGCAAGGGACAGAAATTCAGCATTTTCCAGTGACACGTTCCCTCTCACACTCTGACTCAGATGAGATGCTGTGATATTTATGAGATCACACAAGCACATGGTTTGTACAGTGGTCAAAATGCAGAAGGTTAGTTCCACCACCTATTTCTCTGGCGGAAGGATGAATAGAAACTGTTGGAATACTCTAATGAACTCCTGAGAAATAAAAATATCCAGTGTGTACAGCCTACTTCAAACATGCATACGTGTGCCTTGTATGTGTGCATGTAAAGTTCTACCCATGCCTATACACATACATGGATGCATTTATGTATGTGCATGTATTAGGACATAATCCAGACTCCAACATTTTGTAGGGATTCATGATGGCAAAAGGAGAAGACATTTGCTTCGCTTCAATTCTAGCATTTGCAGCATTTCTTCTGGGAAAAGGAGGTAGAGAAGATTTAACACTCTCTATGCTCCAGCTGAGAGATCAGTGGAGGTGATAAATATGGAAGAGAAGACAGGAAGGGAGCTCCTGATGTTTGAGCCCTGTTTCCCTGGCTTCTGCAGTCAGTGAAATCATACAACACCTCACTCTTCCTACTGAATAAGTTCCAGAGCTGTTCTAGTTAGAAACCTCTGCTAATTTCCAGCCTTCTGGCCGATTTATATCCATATGTTCTGTGCTGATGTTTCCATTTAGTTGAAATACTTCTTCCTTTCCTTTCCCTGTGTATTTATTTATAGACAGAATTACATCTAGTCTCCAGCTTTGTCTTGTTCAGCAGAAAAAGGCAAGATTTTTTGCTCTTCTCTTAAGGCAGACTCTCAAATTGCTGATCATTCTCACCTGCCTGCCCTGCACCTGTTCTGATTTTGGCTCGTGTTTCTTGAAATGGACAGAGAGAATTGTGCACTGTGGTCCATGTCAAGTTCCCTGTTACCTTCTATGAGGAAATTAATGTCTTCTCTTTTCAGATGGAAATATCTCACCAAAGGCATTCCTGGACTTGCCAAGTTTCACATACATGGGGAGAGTCAGCTCCTTTCCTGCACTTCACTGCAGTGCTGGTATCTCACACACTGAAACAACGCTGCCTCTTTCTGCCACTGGCACTTCATGTGCACAGTTCAGCTACTTGGCATTTAATGTATATATTCACAGCCAGATGCCACGTGTGATCTAATGTGGCCTGAGAGACAAGACTCCAGCTTGGTTTTTGGAATTTTGTGTTATGGAATATTAACGTTTCTTTTAATTTTGACCATTATTTCAGTGGGAAGGATGTGTGGTGGGTTGACCTTGGCTGGAGCCAGTTGCCCACCGAGCTGCTCTATTGCTCCCCTTCTCAGCAGAATGGTGCCAGAGAAAATAAGATGAAGAAAACCCTCGTGGGTCAAGATAAAATAAAGGCAGTTTTCTAAAGCAAAAGTGAAGGTCATGTGCATGCAGGCAAAGGAAAAAGCCAAAAAATGTAATTCTCCACTTCCCATCATTAGACAGTGTTTGACCACTTCCCAGGAAGCACAGCTTCAGCACATGTAGTGGTTGCTCTGGAAGACAGATGCCATAAATAACAAATGCCCCACTTCCTCCTTTCTCTAAGCTTTACCTGAGCAGACCCTTTGTTCAGTTTGGGTCAGCCATCCTGGTTATGTCTCCTCCTGCAGCCTGCTTGTGTAGGGGGCAGTGCTGGGGAGAGACAACCTTGATGCTGTGTGAGCACTGCTCAGCAGTAGCCAAAACACTGGTGTGTTATCAGTGCCCTTCCAGCTACCAGTGCAAAGCACAGCACTAGGAGGGCTGCTGTGGGGAAAATTAATTCCATCTCAGCCAGACTGAATACAGGAATTAGTTACTGAAGTCTTTTAACACATTTGATTCCTGTGGTCTAATAATATGCACCAAATGGTCTGGCCACAACTCCTCAAGCATAGGCTTTACTCTTTGGGCTTCTTGTCCTCGTACCAGCCAGTCTAACGCTGCCCAATATCAGACCACTCAAGCTTCAACTTGGTCCATCTCACATGGGAACACCCAGCACTGGCCATTTGCTCTTCCCAGCCACATGGTGACAGCTTGTGGACCTCATCTGAAAAACTGCACTGGTCTGTCATCTCCTTAAACATATGCAGCCAGTCTGGTCCTGCTGAGCAACAGAAATTATTGTTAACGACTTCTCTTTGGCTGCCTTTGTAATTGTTCTCAGCCCATGCTCTGCACTACATTGAGTGTCTTAATGAAGTCCATGTCTACTGCATTTGGCCTGTCTTGATAGTTGTAAAAGGGAGCCAGTGCCAGAGTGATCTGGCTTTGCTTTTGTTTTTCTCTTTTGTACTTTAGTTTCATTCACCTCCACGCTTTATTTTCTTTCAAATTTTCTTCTAAAGCTTCCCTTACAGTTCTGGCACATTTCAGATTTTTTTTTGCAGCTTAATAACAAAATAATTTTCTCTATAAAATAATAAAAACTGTGCCATCTCATTGTGGAATAAATATTTGTCAGGCATTGTGCTTATGGCTGTTCTTACAATTTGAAAACAGGAGCCCCAAAGACAGCAAAATGTAGCAGTAGCATCACTTCATTCCCTCACTGATTCTCCTCTAATTATCCTCAAAAACTGTTGACTTGCAAGTCAGCTCCACATAGACAGAATACAAAAACATCCTTTGCCTCAGAAAATACACATTCCTGGTGCTGTTCCTCTGCAGAAGAAGCTGTTTACAACTACATTCTGAAGTCAGAGAGGATGTCGGAGTTCTATTCATTACTATTTTGATGGCATTTAATATTGCCATTCTTGCATATTTTTTTTTTCTCTTTATGGTACTCTCCACCTATTAGTATAGGAACTCAAATATTTTTCCAGAATAATGTTATTGTGTTCTTGCATTTGGTTGGGCTTTGGTTATGCTCTTGTTTTTTTAAAAGCAAATCATCCTGACATTACCATATGTAAATTGTTCTGCTTAAGGACAGACTCCAGTCTTTTTGACAGATGACAGACTTGTCTGCTATTTGGTTTTTGTGGCTCTCAACCACAAAGAATACATTTATAACTTTCATATATCTTCAAAAAAAGGTGCATCCACTATCATTCTGAGATGGCTATAAACTCCAGTTTTATTTTCTTTCTAGCGCCACCAATGTCAAACCTTTTATTTCTGTAAACTGTTTTACATTAAAAAAGTACTGGACACTTTGAAAGCAAACTAATCAACCAGAGGAACACTTCTCATTATAAAAATTCAAACCATTTAACTCAGCATGGAAATATTATGAAACAAGTTAATTACCTGAAGTGAGACACCACATGACACTTCCAACACCACGTTAAAATAAAACTTAAGTCCAGTGAAATCAACATATTTAAATAAATTTAGATATGTGAGATGGGAAAAAAAATCAGATTTCCAAGGTAGATTTTGCTCAGTTAAAAGCAAATATTTGACTTTTAGATTGAGACATTAACAGTGAGGTCATGCAGAGTGCCATGAGACTTGTAAGGGCCACAGGAAGGCAGCAGCTCTGTCCCCTGTGAGTCACCGAGTGCTGGGTACTGATAAAGGGAATGAACTGTTAGTTCAGTAATCAGAATGGGTGTCTCAGAGTAGCTCCCGGTTCCTCAGAGCTCTTCCATTAAAACCAATTCATCTGGCAGCACCTGACCTTTGCAATTTCACAGAAAAAAAAATCAAGCATTCGCCTTCTCAGATAAAAAAATGCAGTGCTTTTTACTTTTGGGTGACTAATAGGAGCAAAATATGTGCCCATGATTAAAGCAGTGCACTTTAGATTTACTTCAGAATAAATTAACCCAAACTATACTGTTTCTTTTCAGAACTGCATTTTTACCAAACACTTGTTTGTTCACATCCCTAATAAAAATAGTAAAATGGTGCAAAAGCACATGAAGATCTATACTTGTAGTGTAATAAAGAACTAATTATTTGGATAAAGAACACATCAAATCAGAAAGGCAGTGTTTGTGGTTCAATTTTATTTTTTGTTTCCATGAAGGGCTTGAAGCATGCAAGAAAGTGCATTTATTGAATGTACAAGTGAATGAAGCTGAAAGCAACAAGTATTGTGCTGGTGACCAGGATGCCTCTCTGAAAGGGGCTAAAATGTTAACATGGTTGCAGAAGTCCAATATGTTGCTGAGATGGAAGAGCAACCTGTAAAATGCAGACAAATGTCCTTTCACTGTCCTGAGCCCTGAGCTGAACTGCCCAGAGGGAGACCCAGAACTGTGCAGCAAGGAAGATGAGATCCAGTTGAAGAAAATCAGGAAGAGATCCACAAGTGCATGAGTGCAGGTGTGGAAAACCCTCGGATGAAAATGCTAGGAAGGCCCCAGGCTGAAAAACTGAAAGGGTGTCAGTCTAGGAAGGAGGAGACCAAAGGTGATGTGATAACAGTCTGCAAATATGCAAAACTTGCTGCAAATTACAAGGGAGTGGTAATGTGTTTTCTTTGTGGTGTGTAGGAGGAAATGAAAAGTGTTTGCATGTTTTATTAGATTAACAAACTAACCTGATAAGCATGGACAGGTGTATAAAGCTTTAGTAAGCTTGAAACAGAAGGTGTGAATAAGACCATCTTTGTTCCAACACTGCTCATAAGGGTCACATTTGAGCCCAGCAGCAGCTTGTCCAGACTTCAGGATTCCTGTGTCCTTGGGCATTTTTGAGAAGAGTTTAGGCAGAAATGATTCAGCATTAATTGCTTCAAGTTAGACCAACTTTACTAACTGTGTACAGCCCTGTGCTGTAGGTGTTTTCTGAAGACTTTGGCCCAAACTCTCATAAGTACAGATCTACCTGTTTAGATGCCCAGGTGAAATAGTTAAACAACATTTAAGAAGTTGTTCAGCTACCATCTTATTCTGTAATCACTTACATGTCTGTGAGTGGGCACCAAGTTTGTATCAGCTGTGAGCTCTCACATCAAGTAGCTTTGCTACCAAATTCCTCCCTTATGAACAGTGAATGTATAAACCAGAGCAAATACCCCACAAAGTTGTATTTGGGCTGTCACCCCAGATTCCCTGAGGTTTTAATGGTCTCATGTAGGATGTGACAGACACTGCTGCTTCAGATCCCTTTTTGCTCACTAGGGATGTGAACATTATTTAGTCTCTGGCATCCTAGAGTGAATCCTCTAATAACTGAATCATAGAATGGTTTGGGTTAGAAGGGCCCTTAGAGATCATTTCATTCCAACCCCTCTGCCATGAGCAGGGACACCTTCCACTGGACCAGGCTGCTCAAAGCCCCACCCAGCCTGGCCTTGAACATTCCCAGGGATGGGACACTCACAACTTCTTTCTCTTTGCCCGACAAATAATCAACCTGATACCAAAACTATAGGCTTCTTCACATTATTTAAGGTATTTGGGTAAATAATGTACACAGAAATAAGATTGCCTGAAGCCTGTGGAAAGATTTAAAGACACATTTTAATGAAATGAGCTCAACTTGAATCATCTTTCCAGCCAATAAGGAGGTGGAGATTATGCAGGGGGATGTATATCTAAAAAAGAGAATGGCCTGAAGTCTGCCAGGGTGTCAGTGAAAGAACTGTGGCAAACTCATTGAACTCTGGGGCATAGGGTCAAGATATTTTTATTTTTTTGAAAGAATTTTTGCAGTTTTCTAGAGTTCATGGCGAATTAATTTAACTGCTTAGCAGTTTTATATTGCCAGATGCAATTAAGAGATGCTTTTTTTTTCTCATTTATTCACCATCTTTTTAGGAGACAAAGATCCAGATAATCTGTCCTGTAATTTACACTTAAAAATAAATAAAATAAAAATATGGTATTCACTATCAGCACAGGAAAAGCACTTGCTCAGGATCTCATTTGGTAGTATGTGATTTAAGGCTGCAACTAATAAGCCTCACAAATTCCAGTGCTTTTGCTTAGCTCTGTTTACTAAAATGAAGATATACAAAAGTGAAATACATCCTGGATTACAAACACATACTAAAGTACAATGCAGCTGTAAGTAAACTGCGCTGAGAGTTGTGCTTATCCTTAATACATGGTTTTCAAACCATTATCACACATTTAAAAAAGCAAACTATGCAATACAACAGTGACCCAGTAAACTTTTAGCAGCAGAATATTAGCTGATTTCCCCATCTCTTGAAGATGCTTTTACTATTGCAAGAGTAATTTATGTTGGTGAAATTTTATCATGTATCAGCTTGTTATTTACAGCCAAACAAGTAAGTCCTGCATAAGTACAGACGATAAGAATTTTGCCCGACAAAAGCTCTTGTATTTGACCCTGGATATATCAATATATGGAGTTGGATTAGGAGTCTGCTTTTGCAGTTGCTTTCTCTGTGTAATGATAATAGTTATGCTCTGGAACTTCTGTACTGTTCATCAAAACTTACCTGCTCTTTATTTTTTAATAGCATTTCATTTTCTGCTGCAGTTACAGTATTGTAGTGACATTCCTAAATTCTCACCAGATATTCAAATTTGTGTTTCCCTACTTTGTTTTCAATTGTTCTTGTTCTGTTGCTTACTCCCATCATGAGCTATGTCCCCAAATTTCCAGTAGAAGCAGCTCATTTTTTCATTTGTTCAGCTAAAGAAACTTCTAGATATTATTTCCGTTGTAATAACATATATACAATATATGTTATTTTTCTTGTCCTTTCAATTATCTGATAGAATTCTCCAGAAGAATTTAAATGCCCTGTAGTGGAAGCTGCTGCAACAGAGGCTGAAGAAAATAAAGCAAGGGTGTTGCTTAATCCACTATCAAGCATGGAGGAAAAAAAAAATTTAATGTACCTACGTATACAAATATGTCCAGAGGAGTTAAAAAAATTCCCAACCCTAGAATTCTGAGTCCCTAGAATAAGCATGAGCCTGTCACCAAATTATTTTGGAAATCTTATCTTAAATCTTATTCACAGATAAGCTGTTTTTAATATATGGAATCAAGTAAGATATTGCTCAGTTGTCTAAATAGTACCGTCCATTTGAATTTTGGTAAGAGCTTTTGACTCAACTTGGTTTTTAGTAACTCAAACCCTCCCTGGTAATCTGTTAATACATCAGCAATGGGTGCTTCTGACTTCATCTCTCCTGTGTGAACTCCAGAGAGTGAGATTATTTGGTGGCCCTAGGAGACATTGCTGCTGTGTCTGTCCCTGGCAGATCTGTCAGCTGCAGAGAAATGATCCTCAGACAACTGGACAAACCAGATATTCACACTGACCGAGCATGTGACTGGATTTAAGGTCAGAGATTCAGAGACTGCAGGACTGGGACCTTGAAAGATCCCTGCACAGGATCGCCCTGTGTGCTGTGTATGGCTGGCATATAGGGAGATACCTGCAAAGTTAAAGGTTCACTTCATTCTTTGTGGAGCCAGGCCTTGACAGTCCTGTAAGCACAGGCTGATAGGGATTCATCAGATTTGCTGTCTTTTCATTCCCTTCTTCAGAAAATAATTACTTAACTTGCTGATTATATGATTAGAAAATCCCCCCCAAAAAATTTTACATAGAATGAAGAATGTTGAGATGAGCTTCAACATCCTGCCATGCCAGATCTGATACCCTCTGTTATTTTGTCACCATATCCTGATCAAGATTAAAATAGATTTTAAAAGTTCCTAATTGTCTTTGTTACCACTGCTATGCACAGTTCTCTAAAATCAGTTCTGAAAAATAATTCAGACCTTAAATGCTCTTCATGTTCAAGTTTATACTCCCCAAGAACTAAATCCACCTTCTCATAAAGGAACAAAAATAATGACATTTCCACCTAAATCGCCTCTTGGAAATACAGAAGGTTCTTCTGGTTTGGTGCTCCTTTTCTTTACAGGATTGAAGTACACCTTTAATTCTTACAGCTGATAAATGTTGCTTCCTAATTTTATTTTATCATATACTAGGTTACTTTTTTTGTATTTATAGCAAAAAGTTTTTTTGTTTTAATCTGCAGCTTTACATTGTGTGTTACAACTGCAAAGTATGTAAAAGGTATATTGTTTTCAATATTGTCAAATTTGCTTTGGTCAGTTTTCAATGGATTTTATGTATTTTAAAAATGTGTTTCTAAAGGTGTGTAACTGTGACAGAGAAGATAAAGGGAGGATATCTAGTTAGACACCAGATACAGGAAAAAGCACAGTCTTCCAAGGGTTGAGCATCTAGTGTAAAATTTACATGACCTCCACTCAGATATACTACTGGCTTATTTGCAGTGGTTCTCTGAAGAACCAAGAATTGTAACCAAATGTTATTGGCAGAAATCTTCAATAAAAGTGGATGCCAAGTATTTGCCAAAATAAAAAATTAAAATATACACTTGCCAATAGACGTACTTCACACCCTGGGAGGCCCAGCACAGCAAGTGCTTTTCTGCATCAATCAGCTGTGCTTCAGCACAGCACAGACACTTCTTTAAGCATGGACATAACTGCTTTAAGGAATCAGATCTCTGATCGGAAAAAAAGCAAATGTTGTGGTAACAATAACACTGGACACAACTTGCCTGCTATGCTGGATGAAGTTCAAGTGTGTACAGCTTTCTATAACCCTAGAAGTCTCCCAACAACTATTCAGAATAATAGCAGGATATCCTCACCTCTGAGCAAAGTGGGAGAAACTTGCTCATTGGGAGTGGTATTTTTTTTTAACATTCCTATCATGATTTTGTCCAAGCATTCACTTGCACTTGAAAATTGGTAATTGGTGTCTTACTACATGATGCATGGCTAAGTCACACTCATTATATCATATCAGGTAGAATTAACAGATAAATTCCTTCTAATTAACAAAATATTGGCTAAAACCACAAAATTAATTGTTAAATGTACTACACTTTCCATACTCTCCCTTTAGCCTCTTTGCATCTTCTCCTTTAAACCATTTCTTCCTTTTCTCAGATTTTGCAGCTTGCCCTTTCCTTTCTTGGTTTTCCTGCATTCAGACAGAATGACAAAAAAGTAAATAAGAGTTGCTGAAGGAAAAGCTTGTTAGGAAACTCTCAGTTTGCAATGAATAGGTATTCTGAACATGCCCTGTGCACACTTAAAACTCTCAGCTGCTGGGGTTTGAGGGTAAATAGCAGAACAGAGCTTCCTGGTCAATCCCTTTGGCCTTCTCCATGTGATGATGTTTCCAGCAAACTATTTCATCAGCTTTAACTGCAACTTTCAACTATGGACTGAAATGCATTCTTCTTAATTAGTCCCTTTGTCCACAAAACAGAACATTAGTTTAACTTAATTAGCATTCTAGAGATTTATCCCATAGCAACCTTGTTTGTATTCAGGGATTTCTACCAGAAATTTCAGGAGCTGTTCAGCTGTGTTAAACAACAATTCACTTTCTCTTCAGGCTCTCATTAAATTTGCCAGTAGTATTTCTGCACTACTGTTCAGGGCCGGAGTCCAGGCTGGATGTTTGTTGGTACCACTCACACAACTGCCAGAATGGCATAAATTCTGTTGGGATTTATGCAGATAGGCAGGATTCTGGTTTCCACAGAGCTGCTGGTAGCAGAATAATATGATTAATGGAGGAAGAAAAAGGAATGGAATGATTACTGCTAGCAAAAGAAGACCATTACTCAGTGGAAGAGTATTTCTGGCTTTTGATAAGTAGCACAACCATGGGAGAAGGTAGTTCTGAACAACGGAGATAACTGTAGTGGAACATCAAGATGATAAAAGCCATTTTCTTAAATGCTCATGCAGTTCTTGTTCCAGAGCTGCATTCATCACCAGAACATTGACATTCCACTTGGAAACTTTTGATTGCAACCAGTGAGTAGCTAATCTACAAGGTTCAGGTAGATCAGTACTTAATACACTGCTATGCCATATGACAAAACCTAATGATATCCAGAAAGATGTTGATGCTTTGGTGCAGATAAGATTCTTGATGAGACATGTGTGGTTTCCTTTGCAGAGAGTTTGAAGCAGAAAGTACAATTTCCCAGTGTAGTGATAAATCTGTTTGATTGCTATGGATCATCTGCCACTATTTCCATAAAATGAGCTGAAGAAATCCCAGGAAACGTGCACAAGTTTATAGAACCAGCCTTTATAGAAAGTAAAAGTCTAGGATCTTTTGGTCCAAATAAATTTTCAAACAAATAAAGAAAACTTGCGAACATTAACAGAGTTAGTCTGTTTGAAATCTGAGAGCATTCAAGGCTCAAGGTTATGGGAACCTCCACTGGATGCCTTAAAAAGGAAAAAAATTCAATGTAGTCTTGACAGAGAAAGAAAAGGATGTATTTGCCCTGAATAGAGAGTGCTTCTGAAAGAATGAGGTACAGGTGGTGAAGTCTTATGGAGAGGCTGGAAGCCTTCCATCAATATATGCCTCCTATGCATTTGCCTGATGAATTCCTGCTGTGTCCTAGCATAACATCTTTTAGACATTATGGCTGTTGAGAGACTTGCAGATCTGTGGGCCCTGGAAGAATGTCTCTATATCATAGGCCTTAAGAAATAAAGGAGGTGAATTCAGGGATGTGTTGTTCTGCTAGTTGAACAGCACACACAATAGTGAGAATAAGCTAAAACTCATTAGGAATACATTTATCAATTGAGTAAGACTGAACCAAATTTTTCTTCAGAAAAAATGTAAAAACAACCAAACAATATAACAATTCAATGTAAACACACTTAACAAAGTTACTTTGACACAAGAAAGCCCAAAAATGTACAGTGGTAGTAGGGCAGAGGAATGAATACTCACAATCCCTTCTCCATCTTCCTGGATTACTGAAGGCAGGTACAGGGATGAGATTCAGCAAAAGAGAGTGCCACTTTAGATTTGCACTTTGTGGGATGTTAGATACTTGCTTCATTTTTGAATTAAAAGATGCTCCAGGACAACTGTTTATCCCCATGCTATCTGAAGCACATCCTGTTCCAACACCATATGCACCCTACTGAGGAGCAGCTGCTCCAGCTTGATTGTCCTAGGGGTGTACACAGAGGAACTATCCCTGTGCAGAGCTCTTTGTATAACCTCTGTCATCAGCTGAATACTTCCTAGAGCAGATTTTGTTGAACATTTTTATCTCCTTTTCCTGAGATTAGACCATCTCTTGGATGGGAGCTCCCTTCTCTGAACAGCTGCAAATGCTAAGGGAAATCAAATGCTTCCAACAATCCCCTGTAAACACAGTGATTCTTTTCCCCACAATTTTACCACTCAGTTCTCAGCAAAACTCCAATTCTGAATTTTTGTCTTTGAGCTGAGAAACTATTTTTCTCCCTGTCTCTTTCCTCCTGCCATCTGCTTCTTTTATTTTTTGAGCACTGGTGAAACAGTCATCAGCCCTGGGTGACAAACCAGCTTCCTTGCTTCCTTTCACTGTGTCAGTTTTGGAGATCATTTGGGTGTTTGGAAAGGCCTTGTTGTTTTGGGTTTTTTTTCCTCCAAGTAGATGGAGAGAAAGATGTCAGAGTCTTATTAAAGTAATTCCATTTGTGTAACTCAGTTTTTGTTACCTGAAGGATAAGAGATCAGAAAGAACTCTCAGGGAAGGGAGAAAGATTTTGTTTAAACAAAGTAACAAACCTCAAATCTCTGTTGATAAGCTTAGGAGACATGAACCATCACTATTTATTGAAACTATTTCCCTTCTTATTTGGTGTGGGAATGAAAAGATAGAACTAACGATTTTGGCAGTGCTAAGAGACCTGCTTTACACAGAAGACTCATCTCAAAAGTTACACTTTAGCATTAAACCTTAAAATAAATGGCACTGGGAAGAGATGATGCCTGTGGCTGATTAGTGTAAAAATCAAAATCACAGAACAAAAAGATGCTTTAAAAATTAAAACCTTCAGCTTTCCAGCATGTGGCTGTTTCAAGCACAGAAAGTATCTTTACTGTAGTGATAGGGAGAAAGCAAGGCAAGAGGAAGAAGTGATTAATTCAAGGTCTGCAGTGAAGGAGAGAGGTGCAGACAATGTGGCTAATAGCTGTGGTACCTTTGAGGTGAGGTGCTTCTGAGAAATGGAACTGAAAATGAGACGGAGTTTACATTTCAGGATATAAGAAGCAGCTTCTTTCTAGTTGCCCTGAGCTGGCTGTGAGCAAGAAGCACCCAAAAATGTAGACTGAATCTCCTGCAGCTATACTAGGACATTACATAACCTTTATTAGGACTGTTTCTTGAAAGAACTATGGTTGCTGGAATTACCCTTTACAGTAAATTTCCAGCATAGCTCTCCACAGATGGTGAGCCATTATGTTCTTGACTCTCCAAATTCTTTCCTTTGTGCCTAGAGCTTTAGGAACTTCAAGGAGCAAGCATATTGCCAACACGTGTAGTTTATAGGATTCATTTTCCAGACTATCTGTGGCAGTATCTCATAATTTCAGACCCTAGAAGCTGCACTGCTTGGAAAATTTCAGCCCAGTGCCTCACTGGAGAAGCAGGTAGTGGGAACAGTAGAGGATATGTTTCTTTTTCCATCACTTCCTCATAAACTTCATATGAATCTGTGATCTGCCCTAAAGCACTCCTCCAGTCTCTCTTGGCAGCTGAGCTGTCTGTATTCCTGCAGTTCTTGTGATGCAGATGGCTCTCTCTAGAGAAGGTTTCTTCAGGCTGGGGCTCTCCTGGAGTCAGCCCAGGAACGGGTGATTCTTGCTGTTAAAATGTGTATGAATGTGAAGCCACTATCACCTGGCATTAAGAAAACCCTAAAGGAAGTATGTTAGTCCAGGTGTGAAGCGTGTAGTAAGGGATGTGAAATGGAGGTTTACTAAAGGATTACTACTTGGAAGTTGATATACACAACTTTTACAGTGAAGTTGCTGTTCTCTTACTCCTTATTGCAAGGAGCAAAGTCCTATAAGTAAATATAATCCCTTGTGAGATTCAGAGGAATTTTTTGGAACGTGAAACACACTGTTTAGAGCTAACTAGTACATTGAAATACCAACCCATAAACACATCTTCCAGTTAGGCTTTGCCTATTGGAAAATCTACCTTTTGTCCCTCAGCAAAGTCTATAAAGCATGTCAGGTTGCTCATTCTTTCACAAGCCACAAAGCTCCTCTTGCACTGAGGCCTGGTTAATAATTTTCAGCGGGGAAAATGACTTGAACGGTTCTCCACAGCAAAAATCTCCAAACCCCCCGCACCCCACAAAAAACCCCACCCAACCAAACCAAAACCCACAAACAAACAAAAAAGCCCCACATTTTATATTTTCACCTATGTTCATTTTATGCTGCAGTTTGCAAGTACATAAATTTACTTTCATCTACTTCTGGGTTAAGTAGCCCAGCTTAGAGTAGAAGAAAATAGAAATTATTGCTTGATTAAAAAAAAAAGTTCTCAACCTATTTTTAAACAGTCACAAATGCAAACCACCTGTAAGGCCTTGAGGAAGATCTCTCTGAAGGTTTTCATTGTGCTGAATACATCTTCCAAAGACAATTTTTTTCGGTCTTCACAAAGATAATCAGCAAGTTCTTCCTTCTTCATTTCAATGGTGGCAAATTCCTTCTGCAGGTCATTTGAAGCATTGAGGCTGCCCTAAAACATATTTTGTAACACAATTTATGCATATTAAAAAGTGGCATATTCTGAGCTGCCCAGAAGACAGTTAACAGAGAAGAAACATTTTTTATAAAACTGACAACTGAGATTGGTTCACAATGGGAATCATCTACATTTTTCCTCATTTCATCATACAGCCACATAGAAATGTGGCCCAACCTAGGATGACTGATCAAGGGAGTTGCAGCACCAGGATTTCAACCTTATAGCTTTAGTTAAGTGACCTATTTTGAGATTCTGGAAAGCTAGGATGTTAGGAAAGATGGAGGGGGGGAAGCATATTGCAAATCCATTCACTTTTTTCCCCACAAAGCACAGTGAGACACAACATGTTTCTGTACTGCACTGTATGCATTTATAGTTGCAGCCTACATTTCATTTTTAGGGCCTCTTGTGGGGTAGCTCTGGGATATTCCTTCCATTGGGGCACAGTGGGAGTGTAGTAATGATCCTTTTTCCATAGGGCTGTATGTCCAGCTGCAACCTCAATCACAGGGCCTTTAAGAAGAGCGTGTTTAGGAAGAAAGATGGGAAACATGTCACATGCACATTACCTACTTGCACAGATTTTCCATGCTGTATTTTTGAATCATCTGTTGACAAAAATAAACGTTTCTCTATTTCCAACAGTTTCTTCAAATTGGCACCTGCCTCAGCCTGCATGACATCAATGTGGATTCTGAAAGGTCCACAAAAGGGACAGTACATTGAAGGGGCAAGTCTTTTGTTTTCATTAACTTAAAAGGTTATTATAAACATTACCATCTCTGCAAATGAGCCTGGAATGAATTGTCCAGCCCAGACCCTGCCCTTGCAGGTAGTTATCTTGTATATAAATTCTTTTTCATGTGCTCAAACTTTCATCTAAGAAAGGCTAAAGTCTCTGTTCTTTTGCTCTCACTACCTCCCTGGACAGACTTTGGAGGAACCTCACTGTCCTAGTATTCAAAAAACTCTAAAAAACTTCCAGCCTATTTATATTCATAGGCAACCAAAAGCTCATCTCCCCTGTGCCAATACTGTCCTTATTTCACTGGTTCTTTTCCCTCCTTGCCTTTTCTCCCTAATCTATTTATAGTCCAAAGTTGTATCTGCTCTCTGAATTAGTTTAGCTTGTGTGGAGATCCAAACACAACCACTGCCAAACCAACACCTTCTGTAGTTCTGAGCTACTCTCTGGGCCAGACAAAATTTACTGAATCAGCAAAACCTGGCTTGGCATTTCACGGTGCATCCAGATGTAAGCAGCATTTGAAGAGTCCCTTGCAGGATTTCCACTGTGCACAGTTCTCCACAGGTTGGTTAGTAAATCAATTTTGTAAGTTTTGTAGTTTGACTAAACTAGAGGGCACTTGCTTTGTAAGTGTGCATTTATATCGTGGGCCATCAAGATCTAGTTTCAGTTTAGAAAGGTATTTCTATTATGACACAATCCAAAAAGAAATTCATGGTTCCAAACAACATTCAGTTTAGCTTCTGCAAAGATAATTCACAAAAGCTGTAACATTTTTCTGTTTAATTACAGAATTTAAATACTTTTAAAAAAATTATTTAGGAGCTACATAATAAATGTCAATCCATCTACAGATTTAAAAATTACTCCTTCTTTGAGTTACAAGGAAATCTGAATCACTACAAAGTGCCTGTGAATCCTCTGAATTCCTAACAAGATAAAAATGTTAATCCTGGTGCTACAAATGTGGGTTCTGATTAATGTAATTGGGCATATCTGCATAGGATTCCTTTGAGCTAAACAGAAAGAGCTGGCAATAGACTCATGAGGCTTTCAGGCCCATGGGAGGAAGTCAAAAGTCTCCAGAAACAGGTTTTTTTCTTTCTACACAAATATATTAGAAATGGGCTGATACGTAACTCAGGGAGTCCTGGGGTCCCCCAATTGCCAGTAAATCACCCCACTCATTCCCTTCTTACACAAGCTCTGTACCTCCTGATGGGCTTTCAGCTAAAAAATCACAGAATATACTGAATTGGAAGGGACCCACAAGGATCATCGATTCCAACTCCTGACCCTGCACAGGACCATCCCAAAGAGTCACATTGTGTGCCCCAAAAGTATTGTCCAAACACTTCTTAGCTTGGCTGAGAAACTTTAAGGAAGATGTGTTTCTATTGCAATGTGGGGAAGAAGAATCTAATTCTAGAAAATAGGAGAAATTCACTATCTACACAGTTTCCTTCTAAGGTAGTACTGGATCCACAGAAAGAAAAATCCCACTGAGCCCCACCTAAAAGTCTTAACCAGCTTGAACTATAAATCTCAACACTGTTTGGTGTTGAAGGGAACCACTCTCTCCCACAGCAGAGAAATCCTGTGACCTTACTACACCACCATAAAATGACTCAGCTCTTTGTTGGCTTTAAAGAGGCTGGCAATTCATACATGACAAAAACAAACAATAATGTCCTACCCTGCTGCCTTGGAAACAAAGTCAAGATCTCTGGGAAGCTGCAGCAGATCAGTATGGTTTTTCTCAACCTCCTAAAATTGAAGAGAAAAAATGGGTATCTTATACAGGCAGTCAAAGAGTATGAAAGTTTTTTCAGCTGGACAACATCAGGACTAAAAAAATAACACTTCAGTTCTGTTCTTACAAGCATAGGGATAAATTTAGTCTCTTTCCTTTGTTTTCTCATGTTGGCATCCACAGGGAGTTAAAATGAAAGGAAAAGACTCATTTTAAGTGCTCAGGTTGACATCCCATGGGCTGCCACAGTGCACAGGCTGACCTGAGATTTTGTCTTCATACCACAAAAATAAATTTCATTTGACAGATGCATTTGGGATATGTGTCAATGCAAGAGAGCAGTTGGAGAAGAAGAGAAAGAAAACAGCAAGCAGACTTGTCAAGTGAACTTGAGGAAGGAAACCTAGTGTTACCTCTCTAAATATTACTGTATATGGATTTATCCTATCTCCACAGAGAACTGTGGAAAAGTTTTCATGGTATTTCAGGTAGCTACAGTGGGGTATTACTGAGGTAAAGGCCCCTTAGCTTCTGGGGAATTAATATTTGAGAAGAATGCACACAGGATTAATTTCTCAGTTTTGTTGTACCTCCAAAATGTGGTGAAGCAGAGTGATGTGGCTTTGGTTTGCTTTTGTTTCTGTTAGTTTGAGCAAGGCACTAATTTTAAAACCTCCAGCATCTCCAGTGTGATGCCCCTAGAAGGTACAGAAAAAAGTTCCTTCCATCAGTTTTCAAGTCTTACTTTGTATTTTCTGTTATCTTTAGAATACAACAAGTAAAGAAATAATTTTACTTACATAGTTCAGAAAGTTTCCAACTTTAAGAATCAATTGGCAGAAAACTGGCAGTCGGTGACTGGTAAGAATTGCTAAGGAATAAAAAGAGAGACATTTTCAATAAAATAAATTAAATTATCTGAAATAAGATTTTCCTTAGGTTTGACAGTGATGGTAACAAAATTTTCATTCAGTATTACGTCAAGCCATTGTTATGAATTTGGAAAAATACCAGTAAAGAAATAAATCAGCTGAATGGAAGTGGAATGAGTAAGTTTCTATTATGATCTCTTTACAAGTAGATGGAAAACTAGTTTTTCCATTAAGTTTGGAATATAGGTATGCCAACCCTGCAGCTGCCTTATGAGGGAGAACCCCATACAAGAAAGTGTACAAACTTGTGGAAGTCCATAGCCCTCATTCCCAGCATATATTATTCTAGTTAGGAAAAGCAAATGGCTTTGTGCCTCATTATCATTGTTAGTGAGAGCAATAATCAAAAGGTACACATTTTAGCAGGGGAATCTGGGGTAAGAAAGCTTTGGCAGAACTAGAACAGAACTAGAACAGAACTAGAACAGAACTAGAACAGAACTAGAACAGAACTAGAACAGAACTAGAACAGAACTAGAACAGAAACACTGACCCTTACAAGGGGATGGAGGGGGAACAGGGATGTCAGAGTGGGACTGTAGAGAGCTGTTGATTACACTGCAGTAAAAAGTAACCATAGCACTGACATCAGACATCCAGGTATAGATGCTTTATGTGCAAATATCAAAGTTTAACCTGGGCTGTGTTTAACAGGAGCTCAGTGACTCTCTAAAACCATTGAATTGAAGCTGGAATGCAAGAGCACCTTCAAGAAAGAGCCAACTTAAAACTAAAACCAGGGCTAATTTTTTTGGTGGGGGGGTGTCTCCTGAAACATCAGTGAACATCATCTGGGATGCCCTTTTCTGGCAGCCAAATCAGATTCTGGCATGTCACAGAGTCCTGCTCCACCACAGAGCTAAGCTGGACTGCATCAGTGCACACTGCAGGAAAAACTGGAGCTGATTCATTGTTAAGGACAAAAAATCACCACTGCACACAAAAACATAGCCTATATTCATACAGGATCTGGCACTGACATCTGTCTCAGGAGAGACCTTACCACTCTCTACAGCTCCCTGAAAGGCTGGAGCCAGGGGGAGTTTGGCCTCTTCTCCCAGGGACAGGACGAGAGGACGTAGCCTCAAGCTGCACTAGGGTAGGTTCAGCTTGGACATGAGGAGGAATTTCCTCACAGAGAGTTGTTGAATATTGCAATGAACTGCCCAGGGAGGCAGAATCACCATTCCTGGAGGTGTTCAAGATACAACTTGGCACTTAGTGCTAAGGTCTGGTTGATAAGGTGTTGGTGGGTCAAAGGTTGGACGTGATGATCTTAGAGATCTTTGCCAACCTTAATGATTCTGTGAACCCTGAAGTGTTCAAGGGCAAGGTCGTGTGGGGCCTGAGCAGTCTGGGCCTGTGAAAGGTGTTCCTGCCCATAGCAGGGAGGTTGGAACTGGATGATCCTTTCCCAAACCATTCTATGATACAGGAAATTTCCTTCCTTATCTGCAGAACTACTTCTTCAGAGCAGAACAGCACAAACTGCAATTCTTCAGAATGTAGTCTGGGAGCAGGAATTTGCAGAATCATTTTGATGTTTGCTACACATTCAGCAATTAAAAGGTTAATTTTGATTAGGTTATAGCATAGGCTACCACTGATACTAATCAAGTAGAAGAAAGTGGCTGAGCCTGAGTACTGGTGCAGCACTCGTGTACTTACTTTCGCAGGCTGTCCTTATGGCTTGTGCTTTTGGCCACAGACACTCCAGCAGAATTTTTGTTTCCTCACAAATCAGCATACATTCAATCCGCAACTGGTAACTAAAAAGAGATCAGTGGAAAAAAACCACAGCAAACACCACAAAAAATAAACTCCACAGGCCTGATTAATTGAGTTGTGTTCAGCAAGAGCATCATCCATTTTAGGCAAAGCGCAGTACCAACATTCCTAAGTTCTCTTTAATGCTCTGACATGAGAACTGGATTATAAATAAATCAAACATAGATATTTCCAAAGATATCCTAGAAACAATTATCTCCTCTTTCAGAAAGCAATGCTGGACTGACATCTGGCAGTGACTACCTTGCATAATGAGGCCATAATTTTTTTACAGTTCCTGGGCAACACTAGCCAGGATTTTAGTTCTTCTTTTTAACTTCTCAAACAGAAATTTGAAATATTTTGGCAGTGATGTCTTTTAATGATGTTTATGCCTCATCATGGATTAATGTTGTGGAAGGAAAACATTTTCTAAAGTACTTTTAAACCTAACTAGAAGTTTGAGAAAATGAAAAGACATTTTCACCACCACATTTTCAAAAAAAGTGTCTCTGGTTGTGGCATGGCAACTGATCAGATTTATAGAGGGCTATTGCTATTAATTATTACATAGCACCATGTTTTTGTGAGCAGCAGGAAGATTTCTCTGTGTGCACCTCATTTGACTTGGTAAAAGCTGGGGAGGTGGTGAAAGCACAGGCACTGCTGTGATTCACTCATGGATTTGTGGGCTCTCCAGTGGGTGAACTGGAATCTGTAAGCTCAGGGGGGGCGTGAATGAGCAGCCTGGTGACAGGATTCAGTCTGCAGCTTCATGCCATACAAGAATAGCTGTTCAGCAGGCAAGGGTTTTTTCATACCAAGATTATTTTAACTGTAGTTTGCCAAAGGTGTCTGAAAGTCCCTTTGGCCTATGGGAAGGAAAAAAAATCTGAAACAAGCTCTACAAATAGCAGCCAGATGATTTGTCCTGAAGACTGAATGTCAGGAACATCCCCTCTAGCACAAGAAACAGAGGCTTAATTTTTATGGACAAATCTTGTAAGAACCATACTCATGGAAAGAGACAAGGAAAATTTTGCTTACCTGGGAACTTCCAAAAGATGGAGATAAAACTGATCTGCATTTGCCAGCTGTGATTTTTCTTCTTTGCAAGATTTCAGGCTTTTTATCTAACAGGGAATAAAAGAGCAAATAACCACACAAATATTTTATTTAACAGGGAAAATAACCCCACAAAAATTTCTGCTGTCAGTTGCCTCTTACGGGCATGAAACTTTTCTGAACTTGCTGTGCACACAGGCAATGGGAGTGAAGCATATGAACAATAAATTCTACTTATGAACTGCTTTGCAGGGACAAACATGTAGGTTTTATGTCGACTTTTGGCAGGTCTTTTGCCTTTTTACAGCATCTCCTAGGATGAATTCCTGATCTGCAGGTGGGGATTCAGCAAGGTATAATGCAGAGACATCCAGAAACCCCTTTAAAAGATAGGTCATTTCCCCTTCTCCTCTTTGAAACCTGCTCTGAAAGGCTCTTTATTCACCTAAGTCCACAAATCCTAACATGCTTCATCCACCTAATTAAAATAACAGGGCAGAGAGCAGCACTGGTCTACACCTGTGTCGAATCTCCCAATATGTCTTGCTCAACCCTTGTGTGAAGAGGCCAGACTGTTGCTGGAGTGGACTTCCCACCACTCTGCCTTGGAATGTCATTGACCCAGAGGCAGCAGAAGGATGTGGGATCCAATCATAGCTGCTTGCTTTGGCAGTGCACATTTTTCCACCTGAACTCCACCAGAATGACACATTAATAGATACCTCCTGCTCTTCAGGCAGCAGTTTAAGAAGCTGTTTCAGCATCTCAGCATCCAGCTTCGATCTATCCCCTCGCTGAATCATGGCTGCAATCTCTTCATTGGAGCTGCAGGAAGGAGAGAAATGCTCTGGAGCACTGAGGGAGTTACATGGCAAACAGAAAAGACCCCGGTCTCTCTGCTGGCACTGCAGGAGCAACCGAAGTAATTCACACTACACTTGCCTCCTATTACATTTTGGATCTTAGTCCTCAGAAGCACAGTGGAGATATGAAAAACCTTTGCATTTTCTTTCAAGTCTAAACCAATATTCCTTATAATTTAGGTGTGCTTTCTGACTTTTGTTCATATTTACACAACAAACCCCAAAGCTCTGCTTTTGCTATGGGTGTCCAGTGTCACTGAGAAGATATTTACATTTGAATTCTCCCCCATTTGCAGAAAAGACAAGGATAAAACCAATGGCTCCCAGAAGGCTTTAACAAAAATCCTTGTCTGAAACATTGGCAACATGTGTTTGAAATTATTCCAGCTTCTCTGATTTGGGCTCTGGAGAGCTGGGCTCTGTTGGACACCAGTGCTAACAGAGGCAGCACCTGGCTCCAGAGCAGCCCCATCCCTCCCGAGCGTGGTGGGGCTCAGCTCTTTGATCCCATGTTCACCAGGCACTCTCAGGAGAGCTCAGCCACTGCCCAGGGAATCATGCAGGGAGTGGAAATACCATTTGCATTAGGCTATGCACCATTCTCCCCTACTGAGAAGCAGTTTGTCCTGGAAAAAGAATAATGATAATTAAAACCATCCCCCTGACTGATTCTGATTTATTCTTAATGAAAAGGGACTTCTCGGCTGAGTTTCTTCTTGAGACCCTTTTGACATGGGCCATGATACAAAGGGCAGAGAGAGAGCAGAACATTCTTCATCATCTTGCCATAGTTTTGAGGAATCTAAGAGTAAAGATATTTTCCCAAAAACTAGTAAAAATTCCCTTTCCTTCCCCACCCCTTCATGAGGGCTGTGACTTGGTAAGTTTCCATTTGTTTTATTATTCAAACTGTTTCCTATTTATAGAAAAACTGCAAATAACTATATATGATTTTGGATCTGAACCCCTGGTAATGCCTCTTTAAAAGCAATGAAGTGATTTGAAACTTCCACTCAACAGTCTTCACTAATGGTTCCTGTCAGAACTTGATATTTATGTCAATATTATAAAAAAAAAAGTTTCCATATAATTGTACTGTTATTGATAAATACTGTCTGTTTAGGAATTTGTAGACCATTATAGATTTAATATCAGTTTAAAATATGATATTGATTGTCTGGAAAAAGAGTCACATCTCAGTATTAAAAAAAAAAAGGGGGAAGAAAAGTTGACTTCTTGTTAAAGAAAGTACTTGCAAAATATTT
Organism: Lanius collurio; assembly: GCA_020086605.1. Taxonomy (NCBI): domain Eukaryota; kingdom Metazoa; phylum Chordata; class Aves; order Passeriformes; family Laniidae; genus Lanius; species Lanius collurio. Next base: position 3,579,260 of record JACBWW010000004.1, read on the forward strand.
CTGCTAAAATAATTTCATTTAGTATCTGAATAAACACATAGACACATCAAATCAGTAATTCAGGTGTTAGTCTCCAAATCTTACCACTTAAATTGCTTCAGAAATATACTCAGAAGGAGACTTTTCTTTGGGCCTATGAATGTGATCTGTTAAATGGAAAAAAAAATCAGTCAGCTAGAAATACATTTACCTTGGTTTCAACAGATTTTCTTGAGTTTTTGTTTATTTATTGGGCTAGAGTAATGGGGTTTTTTTGGTAATAACATTATCAATAACCTTCATTGATCAAACCCCAAGAAACTGATAACAATACAGGCTATTAGATCTACGTGAGAAAGAGGCAAAGGCATAGAGAAGGAAATTGATTTGTTTATTACAATTAATATTGAAATTCACCTGTCCTCCCTGTCTCAAATGAAGACCTGTCCCTCAGCAGAGTTACTTCAACTTGTTTCATTCTAAACCACTCCTGTGGTTTTTTTAAAGCAACCTCAATCTATGGATATCAAACTATTTCAAACTTATTATAAATAATTGACAACAATAAAGAACAAATAAGATTTTCACTCCCAAGAATTTTGCCATTCTTTACAAAAAGTGGACAGTCCAAGTACCTCTTTTGTTTTCTTTATTTTTGGCCCTGTTTTCTCCTTAGGTGTTGGTGGTGGGACAGAGAAAAGAAGCTCCAAGCTTGCATAGTTGGGTTCTACCAGCTCCTTGCTGCTGCTTGGCATCACAGCCCATATGGAGCGGCTTTCTGGAAGAGAATAACAGCACAAGATGGACCACAGAGGTTGAGGAGCACTTTCAAGGCAGTGTGATTTGTAAAAGGGAAAGCACTTTCGAGGATTAATGAAATATGATGCTCATTAGCCCTGGACAAATGTGAATTATTTAAGAGTGACAGCTCCCACAGAGAGCATCCCAAAGGTCTGAAGCCTAATTAAACCTGGAAGACTACTGCCACATTCAATTCACTGAGCTGAAGGCAGCAGATGAACTTAATGGGCTGCTCCAAATTGTTTTTGCTATTGCTGACCAGCTGCACATTGGAGAATCATGGTACCCACACTGGGAATGCTGCATCCAATTAAGGTAAACATCTCTTTTTGCAAGAGTTAGGGACTCCCAAGCCTAACATTATTGCCAGAATCATCATGAGCCATCTAAATAACAAATAGAACTTCAAAATATGAACTTGTATAACACAGGATATCACCTCCTTTTGCTTCAGGAGAGATTGCAGCAGTGACACTGAATGCATTGGGGATGGATCTTAATTTGTATCTCTGCACAAGAAAGCAGTCCATGGCTCAGGTTTTTATATCTCTGTTTATACATTTTATCATAGCAGCAAGTTCTTGCCCCCTGTGTCCCCTTGTCTTGGAGATAAGCAAGGAAGAACAACTGAGATCTGTGTTGTGTGAACTGAATATTAAAAACTGCAGCAAAAATGGAAAGGAGTTCCCAGCCTCTTTGGTGGAAGTTAAATAGGACGTGCAAGCCCCTTTGGCACATGGTAACCACAGACTCTTAGTGGGTTTTTGTGTGTGTGTGTGAAGCACCACAGAAATCACGTGGTTGCAGTCAGTGTGAAATGAAGTTGGGAGCTGCCCTGAGGGTACATATTCCCCAGCCCTACTGACAAGAGTTTTCAGCCTCAGATCTTGGCTGATGCATCTTCTGGCCGTGCAAGAAAGTAAAAAACAAAGAAAAAGCTTCAGCTGAGGCTTCACTCACTGGTGATGTGCCAGGAGTTCATTAAGAAGAGCCACAGAACATGACCATTCAAAGGATCTTTCCACTCAACACACTCGGAGTGCTTTGCAAACCTTAATCAGTTCAGACTTACAACATCCCTTTAACAAGTAACAAATAAGAGATTGACAGGCTAAAAGAAGGTAACTTTAGCAGCCACAGAGCCTCAGGTCAGAGCTTCTCCCAAACTACTATTTCCTCCACTAACTGGCAAAGGACAGGCTTTCCCTATTTATTTGTGATTATGACTGAGAGCAGGCAATGGGAGCACCTGTGTGACCTGACTTACAAGTGAAGGCTTTTAGTCCCCCAACATCAGTGTTTTCCTTTGGCTGCCAAGTGCATGAACCCATCTGCCCAGTGTTACAAGCAAGCACGTACGTCTCACCACATCAGAGGGGAGCTTCTGCCAGTGAAACAGCTTCATCCTCAGAGTTGGTGTCTTCTTAGTGTGGGGCTGCTCCCCACATCCACAGCTAAGATGACTGCACCCAGGATGGCTGCATGGCTGGGGAGATGGGAGCGATGGGGCATTTATGCCAGGCACAGAAACAGGGGGAGGAGGCACCTTACACCCAGGAGGTAGGGGTGGAGGGGCTGGCAGCTGTGGCAGCAGAGCTGGCATGACAGACTGTCCTTGGGAGGAAGAGAAAACATCTTGGGAAGGTGATGTGTTCGCTGGACATGGCTCTGACTGCCCAGAAAGGCTCAGGTCTGCACTGGGGTTCTCCTCTTCACAATCCATATTAACTTGGATGCATCTCTTCACCTTTGGAACAGCTCTTCTAGACACTGTTTTGTGATGATTTGAGCTGTGCATGCTTGATAGCAGACTCTCCATGGCTTGCCCTGGTCCCATTTTCCTGCTCTACAAGACAACAAGGAGATGCATGGATTAGCAAAGTTCAGCACAACTGCTCCCTACTGGTAACTCCTACAGAGATACAGAAATAACAGTGATATTCCTATTAAAATAAGCAACAGAAATATTTCTATCTGCTTTACAAGTGGCAGCTTGTGGTGGTTTCACCTGTGCAAGTCAGGAGAAGGAAGTCCTGCTGGCCATAAGGCTTTTTGACTTCTCTTGATCCTTCTACATTTTGTTGCAATATATAAAAAAATAAAACAAATGCTATCAGCATAGTAAATCCCTACCTGGTTGTTTTTCCCCCCTTGTTGATCAGCCATTTTGTGCAGGGAATGAATGGGTAAAATGATGCCTCCTACAGAAGCTGCTACAGTTGCTCTATAGAAGGGGCATCTCAAAGAGCAGGGACACAGCCACTTGGTGCTGAAAGACCACGTTGCCACAACTTACCTTGAGTGCTGAAGCCGCAGGGGATTTAAAGAGGAACTCTCAAAATAACCTAATAAAGTAAACAAGCTGCAGCTGAGGGGGAGGATTCAAGGTGAGCTGCTTAGGTATTTGTGACTACACACAGAAATGACTGGTAAGCATTTAAATGAGTAAGATGGTCTTTCTTATTTTGCCCTTAAACCAGATTTTAATCTAGGGAAAATCTTAATGTTTGTCTTGAGACTATACAGTTTCTCCCAGAGCCTCTTGCAAAAGGCTGTGCACAAGTCTATTTAGGACCAATTTTAGACTGGAGACAGTCCTGCCAAAGTTAGGAGACCATTTACTGGCTCAGGGCTTGCCTTTGTTTTCTTGACTGAGCAAACCTTTCTTTTGCAAACAATTGCATTTCTTGTGGATGAGCAGTGTCCTGGGACACTTAATCTCAGTAGCTGGAGCTGTTGTGTGATTTCTTTCTTTACAATCTCTCCAGCAATGGCCATCAAAAATGGCAGAAACTGCATGTGCTGAAAGGGGAGCAGTGAGCAAACTATCAATGCTCTGGAAATGACACAGTAGGTGCAGCATTTTTAGGGACTGTATGTAGGCAGAAACAAAGCCCCCTGTCATCCCAGCCTTTTATAAAACACACATTAATAGCATCAGCAGTTTGAATAGAGTTAACTATTTGGGGACTTTTGTTTGCAGGGCAGTATGAGAGTTTTTTTGGGTCATACACCATGTTTATGTTCTCAAAGGGCTAGGTTAATACTTATGAATGACCATTTTCCTCCTGACACAGCAATTTTGGGCAGTCACTAACACAGAAAAATCTCATTAAGGGAGCTGCATACCTGTCCACAGCATACCTGTAAAGCATCTCCTATAATTTGGAACAGTTTGTCTTTGAGACCTACCAGTTCATAGTGGTGATCATCTCCAGCTCTTACAGCCCCACTAAAATTTTGAACCAATGTATCTAAGGGAAAAATAAAGCAATAAAAATTTGATTTTTGTTTTCAATTTTAATTTAGTAAGAATAGTTTATATTAAAAACATTAATTGTTAAATCAAACAGTAAATAACACTTGATTTACATACTAAATGGTACCAGTTAAAATAAGTAAGTTAAAGGCCTGTAATAAAAAATTAATATTAACCACACTTGCAATTTATTTAAATTAATTTTTTGTTGGTTTCCATTTTTTATTTTTTTTCCAAATAAGCAGTTTTCCCAAAGGTAAAGCAGGCTTACATTTCATTTATGTAAACAACTTAATGTATCCTCTTTAGGACTACACAATCTTTGTGGTAAACTTGTACATATATCTGTAATTACCCTAACAGGACAAGTGAGGGATTCAGCCCCTATGGAAAAGCCTAATGAGAAATAAGAAAGCCTAATTAGAAATAAGCCACTTTCTGCTACAAATATTAGGAGTAAAATGAGCTGATTAAAAAAAATCTTATTAGAAATGCTCATGTTAAAATTCTGCTGCTTGTTTATTTTAATTAAACTATAGGGAGAATCAGTAAGACTATTAATTAGGAAACTCTATTTTTTAAAATCAGAGTGCTCATCTAAATTGCTACAGGGTTTGTGTAAAGGAAAATCTTATTTTTAAAAATCCTACTAAGACCTACTACTATGCAAGAAACAGCTAATATGCTTTGAATGATAAATAGGCTTATAATAATGTATCTCCGAAGATTATACTTTAGAGACTGTGTGGAGAAATCCATGCTCTTAAAAAGATTAAAGCTTTGGTATAACTTCAAGGCAGCTGCAACTTACATTGCTGATAATGTTCAAATGAGCTTGTGGGTATATTTTAAAAAGAAATCTGTGTGTGAAATTTCTGCTTATAGAGTGCAGCTTCCCCTCCCTGGTGTGTGCATACAGACACAAACACACACATCTCAGTGCTGCCAGACGAGCACTGGCACCACTTCGGTAGGGAACAGAGATTGACTCAATTCATCAGCCCGATTCTGATGAGCCAGTTGAATCTGTTAACTTGCAATTAACTGTGAAGTTGTTTCCCGTGCTCTACTACTCCACCTTTTATTTTATTGGGAAAGCTAATGATGCTTGAGGACCACAATACAGGCTTTCATTTCCGCATTTCCATCTGATTACTGACGTGCTAAAAATAAGCATGCTTCTCATTAGCCTTGAAAGAGAAGTTGTATTTTGATGGCACAGGGTTTAGAATTTTAAGTCAGATTAAAAAAATGCCTTACCTCTGTGATTTGGATCGTGTAAATACTCCCAGTTTTTCATTGATTGTGTTACTAATGCACTAATATGGGGATATGTTGTTTGTAAAGTAGGAATTTCATTTATTGGTCACTCTCATACTGGAAACAGGGATTTCAATGAATGTTTCAGAAGACCGGATATTTCCTCTTGTGTCCTATAAATACTTAAGAGGCTTCTCTTTGAGGGGGAAGTTGCTTAAAAGCTGTGCCCCACACACATGCAAGGTAAGCACAGAGCCAACATCTGCAGTGTAAGATAGTTTTGAAGATATGAAGATGTACTTCTTACCAAAGGGCTGGAGTTGAGCAGCAAGATGTACAGTTGGGGAGAGGGTTAATCACTTGTTTATGTAGACAGCTGCTCCCTAACTAGAACAAACCTGTTGTTCATTAGCTCCCAATGGGTTCCACTTGCTTTCCTTTGGATTCAGGGACTGATTTGCATCAAGGTGCTCCCGGTGTAATATTCCCCCACTGTTGACTTTGCAACAGGTGTAATTTATTGTTGATGATTATGATTCTTACAAGGATAAAAATAAAGAGTAGGAGAAAATAGAGATCTTAATCTTTTCTTATCTGAGCAATCTTCTCACTATAAGGTTTGCTCTTGCAACCTTCTTACTATAAAGTTTGCTCTTTTCCTTTCAGATACATTCCTAGGGGTTTTCAAGATTTTTCTGCAACTTGGGTTCAGATGGGCCTTAGGGGAACAGTAATTCTTTGCAAGTTCCTCTCTTCCTTTTGTTTTTACTCTAGTATGGCTGCAAACAGTAAAGAGAAAAAGAGAATTTTTTTTCATGTTGCTAACAATATTTCTGTTTTGGTATTTTTCATCAATGATTGCCAAAGTGGTTCAGAGGAAGCCATCACCTCCATTTTAGAGATGTGGAAACTGAGGCACAGGTTCTGTGCTTGCCCACAGCCTCTGAGGAAGCCAGTGGCAGAAAATGAGTTATCTTAGTAGCCCAAGTTGCTGGCATTTCATTTCAGTACTCTGGCTGTCAAATCCCTCTTTAGTTTTTGCAGTCCACCTTTCATTAAGACCCAGCTAGTGCTGTGCCTCCGAGATTTCCTCGTCAAAAAGCTGGAAGCTGTTGGAAACCAGAAGCAATTGGAAAATTTTGGAAACAAAGTGAAAGCACTCACTTTTCACTCTGTAACTGCCCCTGCTGCTGGCAGGAATGTGGCTGTGAAGTGCGTGTGCTTAATGCCTGTGGACTCTGTCCTAGGGATGGAGTTAATGAAAAAGTCCTCTAAGGGAACGGGCTCCACTTTTTGGCAGCTGGTGGTAAGGCAGGAACCTTGGGATCTGCTGCAGAAGGAGCCTGGGCCAGCAGCAGCAGCTGTGGGTGGCAGATGTTGGGAGGCACTGCTGCTAAGACCCCTTTGCTGGTCTCTGGGCCCTGCAGCAGAGTGATGAGGCAGCTCAAGAATGAGAAGGTGTAGAGTTTGGGCATGGACTGTTAAAAGTAGGAGGCTGGGAGAAGGTGTATTGGAGGATCAGCAGAGGAACTTGTAGAGAATAGGGATGAACTCTTCAAAATTGAAAGATATTTCAAAAGTTACTTCAATTGGGCCTTGTATAGCTGAAGAGATTAGAGATAGGACATAATTGCTTTAATCTTTGGATGTTTGCTAGGCTTGAGATAGGTCATGGTTTGAAGAGATTGCTGTGTTGGCTCTCATTTGATCCACATGCAGCTGTGCTGTGGTTTGCACCCAGACCTCTGCAGAGAGCTGTGCGTGTCACAGAGCATGCCTTGTGGACTTCAGGGTCTCTTCTCTGTCCTCTAGACTTCTAAAATCCAGGTAGAGCAGTTGAAAATACTTGGAGGGTGAAAACCCTCTTCTTGTGCTGTTCTCCCTGGGGTCTGTCCAATTAAGGAGGTATTTTAGAAAAACAAACTGTCTGTCTGTGACTCAGGATGGGTTTGTAGATGGCTGGTATGGTGGATGCAGTCACTACTCCTGGGGCATGTTTTTCTATGTATGACACTGGTTCACCAAAGAGGATTAACATACAGCCCTGAAAGGGTTTATGGATTCTTTTTACTCCTATCTTTTCTACTTCTCTTGTATCTGCTTCTTGCTGAACAGAGAATCATGAAAACATTCGTTGGAAGGGACCCTGGAATGGTTTTGTCGAAGCTCCTTTTCAGAGGATCATCATCACTGCTCTGGTTTTGCCTAACTGAGCTGTGAAAACCTGAACAAAGGGAGGTACAAAATGTGGCAAAGTGTACAGAAAAACCTGTTGGTCTGAAAGGATGAGTCCTGGAAACTGTGCTACTGAGGGTTTCATTTAGATTACAAAATCAAGTTGTGGGTTTCAAAGGATCACAAGGACCAGCTTCATAGACCTTTTACCCTTTTTGCATGTGCTGTCTCTGCTTCCCCTTTGACTTTCTTCACATATTCTGACTGATGGATTTGGTCATTAATTTTCACTAACTCATGACTAAACTTATAGCAGATTATGCTGTATGAAGCCACATAGGTACCAGACAAACACATCAGGTTCTGCATGCCCTGAGCAGGGCAAACCAACCATAACTGTAATAATGTAGGCGTCATCAGCAAAGACTGCTGATCTTAGAAAAAAACTATTTTGACAGGCTGGGAGTGTATCTAAACTGACTTGATAGGAGCTGACTGCCACAGAGTGATTCTTGTCTTCTGACTTTGAGTAATGCAAGCTGAGCTTGCTTAAAGTCTCCATTAGGGAAGCACAGGGCTCCTGCTAATTCCTACTGACACCTGGCTCTGTGTGAATTATCACACACAGCTCTTGCAGGAGTTGTTTATGCTGCAGCAAAGAGAACATTAGAGAGTTCCTAATGTGAATTAAGTGCTAGCACAGCATGGATGAAGGGGTGAGTTACTTACAGAGCTGACTGAATATGTTGATTAACTCGTAGTGATCAAATTCTCCCCTGGTATTTAAGGTCTGGTACCTGCTCTGAACTAAGAAATTGGAAACATTTTTCTTTACTGTGGACCTAATTTCCATTGCAAATCCTGCAAATCATGGTTATTTTGCAAGATTGTCACTATGCAGTAATTGCAAACACCTAGAGAGGTCCTGCCACTATCACTGCCCCATTTTTAACCCTCTGTAGTCACATTTCTAGACATGGGAAAGCTTTTTATCATATCCTGCCCCCAGTTTTGATTGTGAGGTGACCAAACAAACTGTGGTTCCTGATGGAATTAGTTCATGACTGTATTTGCTTTCAGACACATTAGGTGGACATAACCTCATGACTAACATGTTCACCCATATTTCATGGCTGTGACTATTACCACACAGACAGAATGAGCCAGGGCTCCTACAGTGCTGATGTCTAGCATTGGTAAGGTTCCATGTTGTACTTGGTTGATCACTGTGTATCAGAAATATGAAGCCATAGATCCAGGCATTATGTTTAAACAGAATGGAAACTGGTTAACTTTGCTGAAACAGGCTTATGCATTTTAATTTCAATTTATCCTGCCTCTTTCTAATTGGAACAGAAGGTATTTCTCAGCCCTCTTGGCTGTATGGAATGTAGGAGAGGACCAAAAGGCACACTCAGCCCAAAAGATACTGGCAAAGCTTTGAGATTTCAGCCATGCTCCAAGTACAGTGCAATGCTGTGGTGTTCTTAACTAGATGTAGCTCCATTTACATATCTCTGTTTTTTCATAGAATCATTAATGTTGGACCTCCAAGATCATCAGGTCCAACCTTTGACCAAACACTGCTGTGCCAACTAAACCACGGCACTAAGTGTCACATCAAGTCATTTCTTGAACACTTAGGGATGGTGAGATGTCATGTAGAGAGAAAGTTAGGAAGGCAAAAGTTCAGTTGGAACTCAATCTGGCCACTGCTCTGAAAGATGATAAAAAGTGTTTTTATAAATATACCATCAACACAAGTGGGACAAGGAAAATCTCCATCCTTTATGGGATGTGGAGGGGAACATTGTTATCACAGATGAAGAAAAGACTGCCTTTTTTGCCTCAGTCTTTAACAGTAAGACTGGTTATCCTCAGGGCAACCAACCCCTGAGCTGGCAGACAGGGAAAGAGAGCAGAATAGGCCCCCCAGAATCCAGGGGGAAATGGTCAGTGACCTGTTGTGCCACTCAGACACTCACAAATCCACGGGGCTGGATGGAATCCACCCAAGGGCACTGAGGGAGCTGGCAGAAGACCAAACTATTGGTAATATTACTGAGCAGATAAGACACTAGGTGCTTTATATACTTTGTGGAAACTGTAGGACTTTTATAGATGAATTCTCATGAATCATGTGTCTTCCCCATCCCCACCAGAGAAAGGAAACTCACCAAATACTTACTTTATTCTAAACTTTGAAATATTTTCAGTATTAAAATAAAAAAAAAAATCCAAACAAAACTTCCCCAAAAACTAATCCTGAAAATCCTTCTCATTAAACATAACTGATTTTTCATATGAAATATTTGGAAAATAATTTTGCTGATTTCTCCCATACTTCCATTTTATCATATAGCCAATGATCTGTTACAGAATATGCATTTATTTGGCAGCAAGAAGCTTGTGGTGGTCACAGCCTGGTTTACATACCAGACTCCATGTCCCATTGCTGTAATACACCACAAGAATTCTATTTTGAGGTCTAAACTCACTGTTGGCTTAAATGACCACAGCTCTGTTAAATTAGCCATGATATTCTTTTTACCAACAATTAATTTGGTCTTGCAACCACTGAAAAATCCTTAGGATCATGAGCTTTATTTCAAGCTCATAAATGGAGCAAAACTGGACATCCCAGTTGAATATCAGTCTTTGACCTGCTCTGATTCTTTTCTTCTGTTCTTAAATAATCACTGTAATGGAAGCAGAGCTGCTCTGGAGCAATAAATTATAAATGCTGTGCTTGAGTCTGCTGATTGGGATGTGATTAAATACATAATTTACAGATGACTATTGAACAAAGAGCCTCCAGTGGCTCAAAATAACACACTTCTTTGTAAACTCCTGAAAGCAGTGGAAAGATAATGCCAAACACCCTCTCATTCAAGGCCAAGGTAAGCATACAGAGTAATAAAAGCTCTGGCTGTGGAAATGAGCTGCTCACTCTCAGTGGAAATGAGGGAAGCTGAAATACCTAGATGGAGAAATGGACACATCCTGTAGTATCTGAAGTGAGCAGCCTGTGGCACATCAGCAGGCAAGGTTCCCTAGGTAACACCCAGAAAACCTGGTTTGTTCCCCAGTCCTGCATCTCCAAATGATGCTGTTTCTGTTGATAAAACAGTGGGGTGGTGAGGAGGAAGCTGGCTGTGCACTGCTAGCCTGGACTGCAGGCTCTTGCTGGAAACATGGAGGTTGCAAAGCTGCTGGGAGAAAGTGTTTAATACTCAGGTTTTTGCAGCTTGGAGTCTAATCTGAAAGCAGTGGAGCTAGATTGAATAGCAGAAGGATGGGGCTTGGGTGATGTGCTTGAGACTGGAAAAGAGGGGAAAAAAGGGGAAGGCTGTAGATGTGATAGAGACAGTCCTGCAAATCAAACCTGGGTTGGTGACGTGGTTCTACAGGGAATGCTGGGGGTATGCCTGCTTCTGCCAGCAGGAACAGGTTTTCTGTTGCAATGGGGATGTAATACTCTGCAGGTCTCCTACACTGAACCTGCCCACGTGTCTGTTCTCAACTCATCTCTCAATTCTCAGTATGCTCATAGTAATGCCTTGGCTAAAGCAAACCAGTGATTTAATTCTTGGTTTCACTTCTAACTTTTCAGAATTACAAGGACATTACAAGTCCTACTAAGCAAAGCAAAATAAGCTTTAGCCTGCACATTAGTTTAGCCACAGTGAGTTACCATGTAAGTGAAGAGTTCTGAAATGAAGCCAGCTCTTCCACTGGATTTATGTTTCAGCACATATCACACCATAAATTCAACAAACATAGATCATTTTAAATGGACAGCTATGTACAAAATTATTATACAGTGTTAATACAAAACTTGAGAAATAAAGCTCTGAATTTTGAAAACACAATACAGCAACAGTCCCAGTTTTAAAGCCAAAGTAACATGATTCAACACATTCTGCAGCTTGGACATAGTCTCTTGAATACAAGCAGCTCACAATGGAAGTCAAACCCAGAGATTTACTAAAGGATAAACTGAGAATGTGTCCAATAGAGCACTCTGGAAAACCTCTTCCTTTTGCTTTAGTAAGAGAAACCAGGGCCCTGGTTCTCCAAAAGCTGATGGATGCATCAGTGTGTGTGACAAGATTACTGATGCACTTCAACTTACTTGCACATAAGCATCATGTAGGAACCAGGCACTGTTTATATGGCCATATGCTTACTAAAATACATCCTTTTTCTTTTACTTTTTTCCCTGTAACCGGTTTTCTTGCTTTAAGTGATTGAGAGTAAAAATACATTTGTCTAATTTGGGTCTTGGGCCTGGTCCAATATAAATCATCAGAGGGCGATGAGAAGAGGGAGTTAACACATCTCCACCCGTTATGGTACAGCCACTGCTTAACTTACACCCTTAATTGATTTATCCTTAATTTTACCCTTAATTAATGAGGCACTGCTGTTTTTAACACTACTCTGAGGGCTAAACACTGCAGTCTGTTCTTGGGCCACACTCAGCTGTCATTTCAAGAGGAGTTTGGCCTAAGAGCAAGTTGAAATACTTGGCTTCCAGGACAGTGGACAACAGGTCTGACCCTTTCACTGCTGCTGTACACAGAACCCTTCCCTGTCCCCACAGGTGCCCAGTGCAAGGCACAGGCTGAGGGGTCCAAAGTCTCTTTAGGTCCTGGGGAGGGGAGTGAACAGCTTGCATCAGGAGAAGAAGTAGGTCTTGGTGGGGCAGAAGTCGTCCATGATGGCATTTCATTGATGCAGAACCTGGAGTCTCAGAAGCTGGCAGCACTCCAGCAACAGATGAGAGGTTCTCTCATACCTTCTGCCTTGCTGTGACACCTGCAGGAAGAGGGGGAAATGCAAATTATTGGCAACTATGAACAAAAGTGGTGTGTTTTTGCATGCATGTGTATCTAATGGTTGAAGAGCTACTAGGAAATCAGTTTCATTTGTTTCTCAATAACCTAAAAACAGGTTGTTTCATGTACTTAATAAAAACCTCATGTTTCCAGAAGCAATTCTGATGTTCAAGAGCTTGGGCACCTTCGCTTTTAAGTTTAGTCCAGTAACATATATCCTTCTAGATATTAAATTGCCAAACTTATTAAATCTAGAGGATTTAGCAGGACTGTCAGAAGGATGGGGCAGCATACTGTCACTTTTAAGAGCTTCTCTCTCTCCATAACTGAATCAAATACAATTTCTAAAGGCAGACATGAAGGCAAAGGCCTAGCAGGAAGATGAGCATTAGATTGACGACACTCTCAGAGTCCATTTAAAAACTGCCTGACAATACTGGGTCTGCAGAAGGGGAGGTGCAGCATCTGTCCCTTAAGAATTAATAGAAAACCTGGACTCTCAAACCCTTCTGTGTCTTTGCAAGGGAAGGTTGATGTGCCACTGTGCAATGTGCATGTCATAGCTGCCCTTCTGCCCCTTCTCTCCCTCCTCACCAGGCTGTGGTCTCTGACCTGGCCTGCGCTCCTGGTTTGGTTTTTCTTTTATTTTCTAGGGAATAATTCAAGTACATTTGTGAGCATGGAAACTGCTAAAGCCCAGTTGGTTATGGATTTGTGCTTTCAAGGCTTTTCTTTCCTCTGACCATTCCAAGTGACATACAGATGGGAGGAGATCAGAAAGGGTGCTGCACAAAAGATGTGAACATTGGTGTGTAGGAATTCTCTAGGGCCTAAGGCAGGCACACTCAAAGAGCAGCTCTTCTGAGTTCAGGTGTTTGTACACTCTCTCCTCTGTTTTACTGTCACCTTTATCAAAAATGGTTCTTCAAGCTTTTTCTGGACTTGGAGGAAATGAGTTGAGATGTTACCAGGGTGCACACAAGGCGACCACCAGTGCCTTGAATCCAGAGGAAAAACAGCTAAACCATTTAAGAACATGGAGATAATGTGGGATACCACTCTTTAGGTGTAAAAGCTGACATCTAAAGACATTAGCATTATTACAGAAATTGATGCATAACAAGATCTGGTCAAGGTGAGGCAAGAACTCAGTAGCTGATTACAGGCTTTTACTGCTCTGAAATACTATCATAGAGTCACAGGCTATTCCTGCCCTCTGCTGCTGCTAGGGAAGCTCTAAAATCTCATAAGGGGTTTGAGTCGATTCCTGCACCTGGATCTGCACAAGAAAGAAAAATATTCCTGTGGCTTCACTGAGACCCATTGACTTCCACATCCAGCAAATCTACCAGAGAGAGAAATATCTTGTATCAAAAAAAGAACTAGTGGGGACCTGAACAGACCATGTGTGCTTGGGACAAAACATAAAATAAAAAAAAAATCAGGTGGAACATCCTAGGAAAAAATATTGATTGGGAGCACTCTAGGCTTGCTGAGTCTGTCACATCAAGAGGGGCAGACAGGAGCTGCATTTGGGAGAGGAAGCTCTGAGGCATGAGGTTAAGACAAGCAAATGGGTTTCTGTTTCTGCTGCCCTTGCTGGGTGACATAAAGACAAAAGAAGAGGAAAAAGAGAAGTGCAGGTTTCAAGGTGCAGCTCATCTCTGCCCTCCTGGCATCAAAGCCCAGGTAGGCTCTGCTGGTGCAATGCCAGGCACTGCTTTCCAAGGATGCACTGAAACTCCTGCCTGACTTGGTCACTTCATAACAGAACTGTATGCCCATGCATTCCCCTGTGTTGCATTCCTATGTCTTCCTAGGACAAAGCAAAACTGTGTTTCTTTTTTTTTTTTTTCCAAACATGACTTTTTCAAAGCCTGTATGCTAAAAAAAAATAAATTTGAGTTAAGATTAAGTCATGGTTCCAGCTGCCCTCCCACTGCAGCACATCCACTGGTCCTGGCACACTTCTCACCTATGCTTCATTGCAACTGTTTTCTGTTCCTGCAGGAGATCTTCCTTAGGATTTTTAAACCAACAGAGCTACTTCCACTTGATGTAATCCTGTGGTACTGCAAGGAAAGGGCCAAGAGGAGGGCAGGAGTAGTCAGGACTCTAACTACCCAATGTATATCCCATTTTCTCTAGCTAGCAAAGATGCTCCAGGTGCAGGAACAAAAGCAGTCCTGTGGGGAAATCCTGCACAGATTCCTCCTGTCTCTGAGCAGGAGCAGGGCTCCCAGCTGAGCTCCCAGCCCCAGGGAACTGGGGATACTGCAGAATAAATACATTCCTTTCAAGAAATGAGACAAAGAGTGATTGGATAATATTGATTTAGTTCATAAGAAATGCTCATCAGCATGAAAAGGACAATATGTAACTATGCAATTTCAGTACAGTGGGTGTTTCAGTTGTTTATTTTTCTTGCTTTTCTTTCCACTTGCTGTAAAAACAGGCAAAGTTGTGCAAAAGAAAGTCTCATCCTGGAACTCCCTTTGAGGGGCAACTGTATGTTGCCAGCATCAATGAAGGATGAAGGGAACTTGTGTGCAACTCTAGAGCTGAATTTAGCTTTGAGTGGGAGCTGGAATCTTGTCCCAACTAATATTTGTCCCTGAGTAGAGTGTTTTATTCCCTTTTCCAGATACCCATATCTAAATGGTGCTATAGAAAGGGTTACCCACAAACAAACCAAATGTTCTTTGCTGGAGGTAGGTACTGAAATTGCATTTTTACAGGTTTTGAGAAAATAATGTGATCAAAGCAAGGATTTTGTTCATCACATGAAGTTTGATTGTTTGGTTAGAATAATGGCTTTTAATTATCTGCAGGGAAAAGCAGTTTGGCTGCTGCTGACACAGAGGACAAACATGTGGGCTGTGACCCTGTGTCGAATGGAGATCAGCACTGACTCCACTCAACGCAAGATCAACACCCTGGAGAGTAAAAATCAGAGTAACAAATTTATTTCATGTGTGTTTGTGATTAGACACAAAGACAAAAAGCTTAGGTGATATGCTGAATACTGATTAGGTTTGTGAGGTCCCAATGCTGTGGTTAGTTCACAAAAGAACACCTTTGTGAGTTTACATACCTCATTGTGCCACACAATCTTTTTTTGTTTTATTATCTCCAGTATCAGTCTCAACCTCTGCTTTTGAACAAAAGAGAGACACTAAATATATCTGGTCATGGCAAGGCAAAGGTAACAGCAGGGAACTTTTTATGATGAAAATACTGTCTAGTAGCAGAGAGGTTCCTAAGAACATAAAATCACTGAATGGTTTGGGTTGAAAAGGGACCTTAAAGGTTATCTAATTTCAACCCCCTCAATGCCACCCTTGATTCCCAGGGAACCTCGTGGCTTTTGCACAGTGGGGTCAGTTCTTAAGCCAGAAGTACTAATTTCAGGTCTCAGGAAAGCATTTCCAGGGCTGGGAGCATTGGATGCTCCCATGGCTCCAGCTTCTACTCCTCCTGAGAAGCAAGTTTGGGAACCACTGTTCTAGGAAATCACTTCTGGTTTGTGGCTTGTTTTTAACTAGAGGAAAGTGGCATGTTTGGAAATCTAAACAACTACAACCTTGGGCCATGCTGCATTAAAAGGGTAAGTCCCTCTGTGGTATCTGTTCAGCCTATGCTGTCTTTCTCAGCAATAGGTATTCAAACCCTCCTTTCCTTTCTCCTCCACCTTCCTTGGAAGAAAAAAACATTGATTACTGATAAAAAGAGACTTTTCCATTTTCCTGCCCATTTGTTTGACCCCAGGATCTGGCAGAAAACAGGCTTTGGAAAGTATATTGTATTGCTCTAAAGGCTGACAGACCAATCTGTCTTCCCTACAAGGCATCTCCAGTTTAGGATTAAGGTACCCACCCAAGGGTGGTAGGATCTAAAGGACTTGGACACTTTTCCCAGGTTTGGGACTGACTGAGGACTTTTGGTATGAAGAGGGGGCCTGTGTGGCTCCAGCAGCTAAGCTCCCTCCTATCCCCAGGAGGTCTAGCAAGATATTCTTTTTTAATGACTTACCTTTCCCCCCTCCCTCTGCAGATGGTTTGAGAGCCTCATGTTTAGAAGCCACCTAAGGTACCCTTGGGGCAGGTTGTCAGGCAAAGTGCTGTTGCAATGAGGGGAAAAAACCATACAATCCCAAGGCAGCATTGATGTTGCTGCTTTTATGTGTTTATAAGTAGTTCAGAGGGGGTGATTGCTGATTAAGTACCCAGTATTAACTGCTCTTAATCACTGCTCTGGAGCCTAATGGAGCTCTTGTTTGCACATAACTGTGCCTGGTAGCTGTCTTTAGCACACTTGACAGATGTTCTTATTGCCATCTTTACTGCATATATGTAATGGGCTTTTTAATTATTGATTCATCATTACTCCTTTATAAACTACTTATACATGTCACCAGAATGAGCTATGCTTGTGTTTTTCTTTTTAAAGCTCTTTCAGGTTTAAAAAATATAATAGCTCCATGAAACAGTGTGACTCTGGGGGCAGGGGGCATTGGGCCTTGAAGTGGAAAGGAACAGGTGTACACAAATACATCAGGAAGCCTCCCACATTTAAGTCAGTCCCCAAGGGCTGTTTATAAAATAGGCTACCTGAGTAACTTTTGCTGTGCCTCTTCTTCTTCTTCCGTTTCCCTGATGGCCTCTGCTTTTCCCTGTCGGTGTGAGTTTGCTCTGGGGGAAGCGTTGCTGAACAAGAGGAGTCAGTGGCTGGCTCCTCTGAGAAGGACTTGTCTTGAGAGGTGTCCAGCAGCAAGTCTGTACCAGGGTCTTCATTGTCCTTTGTCACCTCTTTTGACTCTGCCTGCTGAGCCTCGTTGCAGGGAGCAGACTGAGCATTCTCTGAGCTATCAGCTGGGCATTCCTTGTCCTGGCCTCCTGACATGGACCCATTAGTCCAGCTGAGCTGGTCTCTCAGAGCAGAGGGTGAACTGCTGCTCACAAAGCTTATCCTTGTGCCTATGTCAGCCACAGAGAAGGCAATGGAGCCGCTCTTTGTGCTGGGCTGGAGGCTTTCCACGGTGTTTGCCTGTTCCATCCCAGGGCCCAGCATGCTCTGACTAGCTCCATCAGCTTCCACCAGGCTTACAGAGGGGCTTTTGGTCTGGGACTCCAGTGGCAAACTTCCTCCAGCATTGTTTTTGGATAACACCTGGCCCGAAGCTGAAGCATTTGTAACACCTCCATCTATCTCCATCGAGGCAGGGGTTGAGGGTGGAGTGCTTTCTGAGGGAGGAAGGTCCTTGTTTTGCTTGGTCTTGTCATCGATCTGCTTCCCTGCTGCTTGTGGATCCTTAACGCTCTTTCCTTTAAACAGAAACACACCATCAGCCACAGCTGCAGTTTCACCAGGGATCAACCAAGACACACCTGCCCTGCAAAGGTTATAGATGAGCAGCTGCCTGTGGAGGGAGCACTGATCCCAAAACAGCTATGCAGAGGCAGCACTAGTTTATCCTCCCTGTACCTTCCTGCCTTATACCCATGTGGTCACCCCAGCTAGATTCCTGGGATCCAGCTCAGCAAAGCCCCTGCTTTGTTTTCAGCAGGTGTTGATGTGTCTTTCCTGCAAACTGCCTGATTTCCATGGCAGCTCCTGGACTTGCAAGGAAGCCTGAAAGTTCACACCAGGAGGAGTGAACTTGCCAGTGAGGTCCTGGCCCAGGCTGGACTGCTTGGCTGTGTGAGGATTTCAAGGCTGCCCATTAGCCAGCCTTAACCTGCTCTTCCAGAGCAGGTCTAGGAGAACCATGGAAAGACTGATGTCCTTGGACTTACCTAACATGCACTGATGCTGAGGTCAAGAGACCAAAGAAAAGCTAAACTCATGGGCTTTCTCCTCACAAGCACTTAAAAGATTTCTGCAAACAGGGTTTCTTGCATATTTTAAAGAGTTTCTTCAGACTCACAAGTACAGAATTAGATGGGATGCAGCAGTCTCCAAGGCAGAAACGTGCTGTGCTACTGAGATTTGGGAGCATGGACTTGTGAGATTTGTGTGGGGATGACAGCAATGCCCTATCAGCATGGTGTCATGGCTGACATGTGGATCAAGCACCTCAGAGGGCTTATGAGCACAGATGCAAGGCCATGCTGCTCCAAATTCCTGCTAATTTTGTGGCAGACTTGGCTAGCAACAAGTCAAGGCTCTCTGCTCCTCTTCTTCTTGGCACTGGCTGCAAAGCCTTCTTAAATGAAATGCCCCAAATGCAAACATGAAGGCTTCTTACTGGTGCATGCTCGGCTCAGGGTCAGAGGCAGATGGGGATGTACAGCTGCAGGTACAGTCAGGTCTGTGTCCTTACCAGACTGGCTCTCCTCTGGGCTCTCTGCAGACAAGGGTTTAGGAACTGCATCTGATTCGTGTCTGTTCTTTGTCTTTCTCAGCGTGAACCCTTTCCTTATGTCGGCGAGCAGGGCATCGATGACACACACCTCCTCCTGCTTCATCAACCCCTTCTTGACTGGAGGGGGAGAGAGAGATGGGTGTTAAATCTGCCCATGGGATGGGGCAGGAGTGGTGCCATGAGTGGGGCAGGTGCCTACTGCTGTCCCAGTACAAGCAACCACTGGGCAAGAGTAAGGCACCTACACCAGGCCTGGGAGCAGCCCGTGCTCCATGATCCCACAGCAGTGTATCCTGACTGAACACAAGGGATTTGCTCCCTTGGTGCTACAGCCTGGCACCAGTGGCACCACTTCTGCCTGGACATGTCCCTGGTTGTACTATGACCTTGAAATAATCCCTCTTTGCTATCAATGTTGGTGGGAACCTTTTATTTTTTTGAAGGAAAAAAAATTTTGGTTTTTGTTTCCTCTCAGCTTCTTCCAGTTATATTTGTCAGTGTTTCATTTTCATCCAGAAAAAGGCATATTTAAGTAATATGCAAGATTTTTGGGACAACTCTGGTAAAGAGAAACTATTCACCTGTATATGGGGACCTTGGATGGGGGATAAGTCAAATGTTTCCTTTTAGATTTGGGATTCAAAAGTTACGTTTAGAAACTGAAGAAGTTAACTGAAATATTTAATTTGTAGTCATTTTTTTTCTTCTTTGCTGTTCAGTCAGCAAACCTAAAATTAACTTCTCTGCCCAGCTGCAACTGTGGAAAGTCAATTCTTAGCTATGGCTGTAAGACACATAAAAGCCTTTAGTCAGCCAGCACCTGGAAACCTACAAAATAAATTACCATTACTGGTCCATTAAAGCAGGACTAGCCAGGAGCTCCTATGGCTCCATCTCTATTTTTTGAAACCATTTCAGATACTCACTGACTTTTCCATTTTCTCCCTTCTGTCTCTTCCCCTCTTCCTCTTCTAGCTGTTTTTTCCTCTTCTCTGCTTTGGCAGCTTGTTCCTTCCTGTCCTTGTTTTCCTGCAGTGAGGTTAACAGGGGCATGAGAAGATTGAGTAAATGTCTGCTAGACAAGCTGATGAAGAGAAAGGAGATCTATAGATGAAGGAAGAGAAATTCTGGCTTCATCCTGTGAAATAAATAAAATGGGCTTTGGGAATAAGGGCTGTTTTACCAACATATTGAGAAGGGACCGCTGACTTGGCCAGGACTTTGCCACATCCCATTCAGAAGTGGAAGTGATGATATGCCTCGTACCTGCAGTGTGCTCACCTGCCTGACCTCTAGCTGAGGTGAAAGTGGGAGATACTGAAGCCACAGTTTTCTCCAAACAGGTGGCTTTTTACTACATATCCCCTTTCTGAGTCTGTTTGCTCAGGTTGGAGCAAAGTGTTAAGTTTTGTAAGCCCCTCCTGCTAAAACTTGCACACTTGGCTCAAAAGCGTTTTTGTAACTCTGCAGCTAAAGTTGCACCAAAATCACAAATCACCAGTGACTGGGCCAGGCCCAGCAGCACCAGAACTGCATGAGGATGCAGTGGAGGAGGGATCAGACACTGCTTCACTGGGGATCTCATGCCAAGTGCCAAAAGGAGGAGGCTGTAACCAGGTTCCCCCCCTGGATCAGGGCTCCCATCCCACCCCTGTCCATTGGAGGGGAGGCAGGTACCAGCACTAGGGATGCTCAGCATCCTGTGTGCAGATGCCAACCTTCAGGGCTCGGATGAAGAGATCTCTGAAGGTCTTCATGATGCTAAATATGTCCTCTAGGGACAACTTGCTTGGGTCTTCACAGAGATAATTTGCAAGTTCTTCTCTCTTCTTTTCAATGGTTTCAAATTCTTCTTCCAGCTTTCTGGAGGCATCGATGCTGTCCTGAAACACATTAAATGCATACAGAGGACAATGACTGAAGTGTGCTCATAGAGAAAGGATGTAAGAGCTTGGAGCAGGACACTGGCTTCTGGCTTTTAACTGCAGCAGAGCTTTTGGGAAGCAGGTGGGAAGAAATTAAGATTTGCAGATTATCTTGGCAACTGTGCTGTGCCAGTTTACAGGGGTGGCTTGAGCAACACATGGAAAGCTCCATGCAAAGCTTAATCCCAAGCAAAGGGCTTTACTCTGGTGATCCACACAGAAGGTGAACATTAAAGTGAGGAGTCACACAAAAGTGTGGACAGAGAAGTTGGGGCACACACCCTAAGAAATGGCCTCACCAAAGCTATCTAGGTTTGGGGTGCAGCTGGCAAATGCACATTTAGGTTGTGTGGCATTGCAGCCTATTTCCAAATCTGAGAGCATGTCTTGGCATGTCATGGCAATATTTTCTCCCCTCTAAGGAGGCTCCTCAGCTGCAGATGTACCATGCACCACCTCTCTGTGTGTAATGGGGGAGATCTAAGGCAGCTTCACTACTGACCTGGATGGGTTTCTCATACTGTTGTTTCACATCCTCATTTGATGACAAGACTTTCCGCTGAAGCTCCAGCAACTTCTTTAAATTGGTACCAGACTCCGTGCGTATAATATCAAGATTAATTCTGAAATCACACAGAACCCTGCCATTAGCTGACACTCCAGCATCTTGAACTGACAAGCAGTGGACAAGTCTGAGCTGGTGGTTTGGTCATCCCCCTTCTTCCCATCACTTCACTGAGCTGAACCCTGTGCTCTGAACTCTCTATACAGTCCAAGCTCATGGAAAACAGCTTCCCTCCATAGTACTTATGGAAAGGCTTCCAGGCCTACTTACAGCTTTGTGTATTGGGTAAATGAATGCCAAAACAAAAGGCTGTTCTCCACTCGCTCTGCTCAGCATTAGCTCATTTTCCCTGCCTGGAGGTACTTCAGAAATGCTTCTGGGTAGCTGGCCTTCACCAGCTCCTGCCACCACAAAGGCAGTGCAGATTTCAGAAGGGTCTGGGAGGCAATTTTAACTGACTGCTCTGCAAATTTCAGCCCTAAGTGTTGCCAGCTGTAGTAGAATTATTATGTATTAAAGGGCTTTCAACATTCATCAACCAAATATTTCAGTTAAAACTATGTAAGATGCCATCTTCTTAATCTGCTATACCAGCTGTGTGTGTCCTAATTTCTGGTTCACTATTGATGTGCATGGTATTTATTTTTGTTTTTAATTCAAAGGAGATGACACACGATTTTACCCTGCTGCTTTTGAAACATATTCAAGATCCTTTGGCAGTTCCAGTAGGTCCTTGTGGCTGTTTTCCACTTCCTGAAGAGGAAGAAAGAAAGAAGTATTATTTGGTGCGTGGCAGGAGCTGAGGGGAAGGTAGGGGGAAGACACATGTACAGAAACATTCAGGAAGGATGACTGTGCTGTGTTTTGCTACTGCCCCCCTGTCTGTAGTTTGCACATTCAGAGAGGAAAGGCATTTCCCCTGGCTATACAAACATAGGAGAGTGCTGAACTCTGAGAAACAATCATAGTTAAAAGCAAAGCTGAGCTCTTCTTGAGCATGGAGGGAGGTAGGACTTTGATGCAATCTGACACTTCTTACAGTCCCAGAAGGGTACTAAAAAGCCTCGAATCTTATTTGCATTCTTTACTTTCACAGCTGTACTTGCTGAAGGTACTGCCAGCTAAAGCAGGGCTTGAACATGCATAACTGAAACCGAGGGACATTGATGAATGAAGGTGGCAGAGCAGAGTATGGAGAAAAAAGATAAAAGCAGCATTGCAGAGAATAGGAAAGCCACAGAGTCTTGGAGAGAAGCATGAAAAGCCTGAGCATAGTCTGGAGGAACATGGAAAAGCAGAAAGCCTGAATGGGTACAGATGAGCCAGGACAGCTTTGTGCTCTGTAGTTTGCAGCTGCTGATGTGCAGATTGCACAAATATGAAAAGAAAGTTGCAGACACTGTGGGAAAAGATGCTGGACGGAAGCAGAGGAAGTTTAAAAATAAGGACGAGTGCCCACAAGCAGCCTCCACCAGAGTCACCAAAGTGATTCAAATGCTCCTGACTTGTGACACTCTGGGGCTTGCCAGGGAGGATATGAGTATGGGCATGTGGCATTAACCAGCAGTGTTGCAGGAGAAATGTTTCATCTGTGATAAAACCCTCCCTCTTCCCAACTGTGCAGGACTTGGCAGTGTTACCTCTAGAATATGGTGGAGCAGTGTAATGCGGGTTTGGTTTGCTTTGGTTTCTGTTAGTTTGAGTAAAGTGCTGATTTTAAACCCATCGGCATCGCCTGTATGGCTTCCCTACAAGAGAGAGAGAAAGAAAGCAAGCAGATGTAACTCCTGTGTCCATCCAAATTACAGCCCTAAAGGAGATCATTCACAGACTGTAATGGGGGGAGGAGAAGACAAAAAAAGTCCTTACGTAGTTCAGGAAGTTTCCAACTTTGAGGATCAGTTGACAAAAGACTGGCAGGCGATGACTGGTCAGAAGGTCTGAAAAACATAAGGGACTTTTAAGCAAAAGCCTCTGTTACATGACAATATTTCCTAAACTGCATTGAAATTGGGATTCTGAATTCCACTAAATCACATTTTGGTATTTTGGCTTTGCAGCCCAATGCCCAACCTGCAGAGAAACTCATTACATATAGATTCAGTTCCATAGGTTGTAAAAGGTTTTGTTGACTTACATTTCTTTCTTTACATCTGGTCTCTCATTTCCTAATGGCAAATAACCTGGAGTTGGACCCTCCTCACTAACAGCAATCAAGGTGCTGCCTTCCTTGGAAGTGCCCTGCTGTGGGCAAGGGTAACTGAGCTGCAAATTTAATCTTGCCAACTCCATTTAGCTGTGCAGTGAAGCCAGTTCTGACTGCCCTATGATCACCTGCCAGCTGGTAAAACCAGACACTCACCTCCTATTCCTGGTCTTGCATGGCAGAGGTGATTATTGACCAGGCATGAAGAGTACAGTCCCTGTCCTTGCTGTTATGACAGGGTGCTGCAGTGCTGTGCTTCCTGAAACACTCAGCCTTGGGGCAGGAACAGCTCCAAAAGAACAACTGGGCTGCTGGGAAGTCACTTTGGGGGAAGCTTCAATTTATCCCAGGAGACAGCTGTAATGCCAGCTGGAGAAACCCCCAGTGGGAGTTGGGGAAACTGGCTCTGTAGGACAGCTGACACTTGACAGTGCCAAGAGCATACTGCTCTCAGAGGAGTGGGACCAGAGGTTTCTGCCACAGGAAGCCAAAATCTATTGCATAAACTTTCTGTGTGCTCACCAAATTGGAGCATCAGCAATTTACAACCCAAAATAACAACCTTTTCCTTCTGGTTCCATTTCTAGGCGGGCAGATACTAAAGCACTGCTACTTTCGGGGTAAGTTTGGGATAAGCTTTTCTGGCAGCAGAGATAATTGCTGTATGAAGTTTTTAATGTGGCAAATAATGCTGGAAGGATGAATTAGCTGCAGCAGGGCCAGCTCTGCTGTCTAAATCAGCTCCTTTAGAAGGACTGATGAGCTTCCAGCACTTCACCATTCAAAGTGTTTCAGAGGAATACATCTGCTACAGAAAAAGAGCAATGAAGGTGACAATGATCTTTGGTCCTGATGACCATCACTGGAGATACCTAAAGCTGCAGCAGACCAAAGAATGCACTACAGGGGACTTCTTTGGGGGTTGGGCAGTAATATTGCAAAGCTCCAAGGGAGTTTTGGGTGTAACATTGCAGAGCTCCAGGGGAGTTTGTGGGAGTTAAAAGCTTCCTGTCTTAAATCAGATCCAGAAATAAGCTCAGGTCATCCATACCTTCGCAGGCTCTGCGGATGGCTTCAGCTTTGGGCTGAATCATGTCCAGCACGACGGTGGTCTCCTCACAGATGAGCATACACTCAATGCGCAGCTGGTAGCTAAGGGGGGAGATGGATTCACAGCATGAAGGCACTGGCATCTTGGCCAGCACAGCAGCCTTCTTCCCACACCACCAGCAAGTCAAATGCCACCCCACAACACTGCTATCCAACACATCCACTCCAAACCACTGGTGTGGCTTGTGGAGGGAATTGCTTGCTGCTGGCCCTGAGGACCAGCAGGGATGTAGATTCTGCTGATTCTGCTGATGCACTGTGATCAGCAAAGAGAAGAGTTTCCCCTTCTTGGCACTGCATCTGGCATTGCATTTCACTAGGTTATGGAGCCTCCTTGGGCAGATCTGTGTCTGTGTCAGAATCTGACCCTGTATCTGGGCCAGCTTTTGCTAGTTCAGAGGGAGAGGAGGTGCTGGATCAAGAAGAGCCCTCCATCTAAGGGGAACAGGGAAAGGGATAGCTCCAAGGTGGAAGGGGAATTCACCAGTTAAATACATCAGTGTTGGTCTGTGAGGCTCCTATAGAGAAAATTAAGTTTCCCAGAGGTAAATCAAGGAACAGATTGGGCTGAAGTTCATGACCAACAACCTTACCTGGGAATCTGAAGGAGGAGAAGATAAAACTGATCTGCATTTGCCAACTTTGATTTATCTTCTTTGAAGGCCTTCAGGTTTTCTATCTAATGAGAAATAAAGAATCAAGACTGCAGGGCTGCACTATGTGTTCAGCTCTGTGAACCAAGGGTACTGTTTTCCTCCTGACCTCATGCTTTTCAGGCAGAAGCTTCAGCAACTGCTTCAGAACCTCAACATCAAACTTGGTCCGGTCCCCATTCTGGATCATGGCAGTCACCTCTTCATTGGAGCTGCAGGGAGGAGGAGCAGAGCCAGCCATCAACCAAAGACCACTTTTCAACTAACACACACTAAGACATTTATCTGTGCAAGCACTCTGTGCTTTCCCTAGTAAAGAGTCACAACAATCCAGAATGAAGATATCTCCCCACAATTAACTTATAATCAGGACCTAGACCCCTGCCATGACCTGGTCATCTTAAGGACAGAGATGAATCCTGCAACTGAGATCCTGTCTCTGAGCATTTTTTTTATCTTAAAAGAAAGCTGAACTCTTTATTTGTCCATTGGCCCTGTTTTGAGGAGGGATTTGACTTCCAGGTGTGTCTCACAGCCTAAGTCACCTTAGGAGTCTATGCCACAACTTTATCTGTAACATGGAGATGCAAGACCTTTGACAATATATGGGGAAGTTGTATGTAAAAACTTAATTAAACCTCTAAACTGAGTGTTTTAAAGACAGTGTAGGACAAAATAAAGAATATTCAGATGATTTATTAGCATGGACCACCAAAGCACATTGGCTAGAACAGATTTTGTGAGGACCTTCCAGATACTGCAAAACCTGCTCAAAGTTTTGTCACAAAACTGGCCATATCTTACCATTTAAATTGCTTCAAAAATATGTTCAAATTGAGACTTTTCTTGGAGTCCAAAAATGTGATCTTCATTAAAGAAAAAAAAGATATCTCATATTAGATGAGCTGTCTGCAGGGATCTTTACTCGAAAGAACGAGGGGGGCCTCCTCACCTCCTTCGGCTCTGCCTTCACTGGTGCTGCTGTCTTCTCCTTGGGGGTTGGCTGTGGGAAGCAGAACAGCTGCTCGATGCTGCTATAGTTGGGCTCTATCGTTTCCTCGCTGCTGCTGCTCACTGAAGCCCACATGGAGTGGCTCTCTGAAAGAAAGACAAAGTGTTCAGACTGGCTGCAGGGACAGCTGAAAGCTCCTGGCTCCTGGGAGCTGCTAGCAGGGACACTCTTCAAAAGGTGAATGAAATGAGGAGAGATGTATTAGTCCTGGATATCGTCATTGCTGAGGAGGAGCAAGTCCCACAGGTGGGATCTAAAGGGCGTGAAGGGCAATTAAACTTGGTGAGGGGAGGCAGCAGTGGGCACACAGCCTCATCCCTCCCTGTAAAACTGCATTTTCTTCCATCGTGGGAAGACTGGCTCAGCACGACAAGGACCCCAGACATTTCATTTCTAGTCCCTTGGTTGATATTATTTTTGCTTCCTTGCATCCTAACGGAGGGACTGGGCACAACTTGGACATTTTCTGACTGTGTCCTTCTCCATTTTTCATTTCATACTCAAAGCCTCCTTGTATAATGCTGGCTAGAGGACTGCTTGAATTAATTTCTACTCAATTTCTTAAAAATGTATTTTTTTAAAAAATCATTACCCATAGAAGTCTCTACTGAAATAATCCCACCATTTTACTGCTCTTTTGATTGAAGACATGCCTTATTTAGATTTTACCTTTGCCTGCTTCCATGCAGTGGATGCCTTGCTTGTCTAGGACAAAGCTGACACTGCTTCTTCTCACATTTCATGCTCCACTTTGAATCCACTGGTAGAGGGAAATGTAACCCAGAGATCAAGAGATATGTGAAGTGATGTGATCCTCACACACACTCTGACTCATGACCTTAATATACCCAGATACAAGCATAGATGAGCTGGGTAATAAAAGTTTGGGGAACTCAGACCAGAGCCTGATCTAAGGCATGTCATAGTGAATTAGGAAAATATTCCTGTCCCTTTATCTTCTTTTAATTTCCAAGTATTTTAGTTATAAACAAGCTATTCCAAATATTAATTCAGTTGGAATAGTTACTATTCCATTAGTAGTTTCATGTTACTTTTATTTATTTCAGCTCTGTAGGTCAAAAATAAAGGAAATCAGGGAAGTTCTGTATCTAAACAGAGTCAACCACATCTGACAATTTTTAAGGTAGTATTTCTTTCCCTTGGTCACCCCTAAAGCAGCAGTGACTTTATGCCAGAAGCACCCACCTCTGACCACGTTGGAGGGCAGCTTCTGCCAGTTCAGCTTCTTCATTCTCAGTGTTGGTGTCTTCACTGTCTTGTGGGGAGGCCTGCCCAAGCCAAGGGGGCAGCTGTACTGGGAGGCCACCACGGCTTCTATATGATCTCCTGTCATGCCAGGAAGGAGGGGTGGAGGGGGAGGGATGCCACCCATGCCAGGCAATGGGGGTGGAGGGGGAGGGATGCCACCCATGCCAGGCAGTGGGGGTGGAGGAGGAGGGATGCCACCCATCCCAGGCAATGGAGGTGGAGGGGGAGGGATACCAACCATGCCAGGCAGTGGGGGTGGAGGGGGAGGGATGCCACCCATGCCAGGCAGTGGTGGAGGAGGAGGGATACCACCCATGCCAGGCAATGGAGGTGGAGGAGGAGGAACACTCACCATGCCAGGCAATGGGGGTGGAGAGGGAGGGATGCCCCCCATGCCAGGCAATGGTGGAGGAGGAGGGGGAACACCCCCCATGCCAGGCAATGGGGGTGGGGGGGGAGGGATGCCAGGGAGTGGAGGGGCTGGAGGTGTATTTGTCATGGGGGATGTGGGGTTCATGGCTGCTGTGGCAGAGGGTAGAGGTGGTGGGGCTGGAGGTGCTGGGTTGGGAGCAGTGTTGGATGGAGGGTTAGATTTCTCTGGCAGAGCACAGCAGGCT
Source organism: Lanius collurio (assembly GCA_020086605.1). Lineage (NCBI taxonomy): Eukaryota > Metazoa > Chordata > Aves > Passeriformes > Laniidae > Lanius > Lanius collurio. Next base: position 3,607,296 of record JACBWW010000004.1, read on the forward strand.
GTGAACTGGCAGGATGAGATCTTTTCACTGGCCAGTGGTCCTGAGGGTGTTGCTGGTGCCTTGGTGGGGTTTGATGATCCCACTGGACCCCGAGCTGCACGTGCAGCAGGCTCTCGGTCACCCTGGACGCCTCCGGCTGCGCTCCCAGACAGGCGGTTTTCAGCTCGCTTCTGCTTGTTGGGATGTTTTTTGATAGACAGCAGCCTCTCAATGACTTCCTCAACTGTGTTCCCTTGGACTAGAGAAACAAGTCAGGGTCAGGGAGAGGAATGGGGCCCACAGACTGGTTGATGCTATTCAACCCTCACCAAGCAGATCTGGAGCCATGGAGAGCCCATTTCCTGGTGTCACTTTACATAACTCCACTTTTGGCTCCTAGGCAATTTCCTTCGCATGCACCCAGCCTACAAACACTGTTTTGAGCACACCTGCCAGCAAGACAGGCCAGCGCCAGTGGCAGGATGCCAGCAAGGACAGATTCCCTCTGATTCCCATGACCCAAATCTCAAGGATTAACCATTAAAACAAGACTCTGAATCCCAAGCCCACTGCTAAACGTGGCCACCCACATGGATTGAAGCTTCACATCAAGACTTGACCTTATGCAGGTGTAGCTTTGTCCCAGCTTCTGTTCAGCTCTTACCAGTCCCACAGATTACTTCCTGCACATTGGGGAAAGATTTTTATGGTACAAGGGAAAACAAGAGGAGTGTGCAAAGATGGGTATGTCATTCTTACTGTCATTGGCAAGCAAAAGGGCTCTGTTCACTACGGCATCCAAAGACTCCCACAGCAGGAGGCTGGAGTGATGAGATGGTTCCAAGTGCAGCAGGCTCTGAAGGATGGACAGCAGCTGGACAGAGACTGGAGAGCGGCTCACCTGGAGGACAGAGCAGCTTCTGTCACAGCAAGGCTGGTTCCAAGCAAAGTGGGTTAACTTTGCCATTGTGTGATCTTGCACCCCATGTGAGGGGCTACTTACTTTGTTGAAGAGAGATGAAAAGACCTCATGATGATCATTCATGTTTATCCCATCACATATCCTTAATAATTCCTCATCATCCTCTATTTTGAACTCTTCAAACGTGTCACACTGGATAAGCAGATCCTCCTCCTCGATGTCTCTGCAATATTACAGCATTCATTTTCATTGGAGAGCCCTTCACCAATTTTCAGATGATTGTTTTTGTTAAATGCCATTTATCTCTCTGCCTCTCAGACTCAGCCAGTTGGTGTTGAAAGCACCCAACTCTGCCTTATTTATAAAGGATGAGATGCCATCACTGCATCCTTTCTTGAACTGAATGTACCTCTTCCTACAGTCAACACATAGAAATGAATGGGACTTCTCATGGCATAACCTGGCCCAGTATAGGCTTGCTATGGAATTCTCCTCGGAGCTGTAACAACAGAGTGGGATTCTGACCTTTTTGAAACCAGGCCACCACCTTTATTTTTTTTTAAAGTCAAGACAAATTGAAAATATTTCAGTGATGTTTCTATCTGAAAAACTTCCTTTTCTGTTAATAAAACTGGAATTAAAAAAACACAGACACTCTAAAGCTGACTTTTTCAGCACTCTCAAGACCACTCAGTGTTAGAACTTTACCCTTGCTGCTCTACTGAAAGATCTTCTCTTCCTTCATTTTTATGGTGTTGGATGGAGCAATTCCAGTTACATGGATAACTGCAACTCACATAAACTGCATTCTAGAATTTATCACAGATGTTTCTGACAGAACACAATTTTTAAATTGCATTTGGATATGCATTAGTAAATTGTTTTAGCTGGATGCTTCTGGGACCAACAGCAGCAGTGAAGTGGTTTTGAACACAGTGAGCTGCTCAGTGAGCCCACAGCATTGCTTCAGATTCAGTCTGAAATAGCCTTAATGAGGACATTGCTACTCCATCTGTGCCCAGAGCCTCTGTGCATGCCATCTGTGCCAACAGCTGTCCCTGTGACACTGTGGTTGGCAAGAGCATCTTAACACTGGCCAAATGCCTTCAGTTCCCATGGAATGGGTGCACACAAGAGTGGTTTCACACAACAGAAGGTTAGATAAGTATTAGGTTTCCACAGCTACTTCATTGTGAATTTCATTAAAAAAAAAATAAAAGTAGAGATCCTTACCTTAGCTTGTCTAAAACATCCAACAGTTGAAGCCCTGGCAGGTGAAAAAAACAGATATAGTTGAATTATGACCCACTTGGCACTGAGTTGTTATGATCTTTATATAATGCTATGCTCAAAACACTTTTTGCAGAGAGAAAAAGTGAAAATATCTTCAGATGGATCTATCAAAGTAGGTAGAGTCATTGGGTAAATGATGAGACACCACAGTACACATCTGCAGCACCCATGTAAACCACTGCACAATCCTCCTAGAGTTCCTGAGGGGCACAGGCACTTTTGGGGCATGAGTGACCTCAGTCCAAATTAGACATCTAAAATCAGTCTGATACGGTCAAATGTCCCTTGAGAGAAATGGAGCCCAGGCTCACCAACTCAGATGCACCCAGCACGTGAGGTGAATCCAAGCAATGGTACCTAAGATCCTGGGATTCAAGCAGTGGGAAAGAACTTCTGAATGATGGGACAGCCTCTGTGGCTCAACTGAGTTGATAGAGTGAAGAAACTTCATTTAACTCTTACAAGTAGTAGCAATATATGGAAATGTGGCCACATAAGATGGTTGGTTATAGAAATGTTCTGAAGAAGCTCAATTGATAAGGTACTGCTGGGATTCCAGAAAAGATCAAGACTATGGGAAAGCAGCAAAGTTAAAAAAAAATCTGTTGACAGAAAGGCTGTTGAGAGTAAAGGTCAAAAGAAAGATGAGAATTAATATTTGCAGTTTTGCTCCCCAGCTTCTTCAGGCACCTTACAGATACATATGAAAATAACCAGTTTGGTTTCTCCAGGGAAACGTGCACTGAACATCCTTACCTATGAACTCGTTTCTGATTTGTGTCCTTGTTCTTAGCTCTTCTTTCCCCAGGATGATGGCATTGATAGCACTCAGCAGTGTCACCATGTATGGCACGTTGTCTGTGTTGGAAAGCTCGTTCATTATGATGCTGAATCGATACTGCTGGTTCTTCACACTCTGTTGGTAACACAAGTGATATTATGGCAAGAAAAGTCTATATAGACATAAATGCCCGTGACTGTGGTGCAGGCTCTCAGAGGGAGTCAGCATCTGAAACACTCAGTTTATCCCACTGTGCACAGGACAGGAACAGACAGGTAAAAGCAGTACTTTTCCATTATGGAGCAGGGTCTGGTTGGCAGAGAAAGTCACTGAAACACCTTTTGGGTCCCTTCATGCTTTCTGATAACTGATGCATGTACCTGCTCTCACGGGCAGTGAAACCTGTGGATGTGGCACCACTTATTCTGCTCATCTGGATGTGTTTTGCTGCCAGAAAGCACCTTGTGGATGGCAGTCTCTGTCCACACAAGTCACAGAACAGCATCATAGACTTCTGCTGACCACAAAAAACTTCCTACAGCTTTCACCTTATAAACTCCCGCTTCGCTTACAAAACGATGCAAAATAAACTTCATTCCCACCCTTTTCTCTGGTACATGGATCTGCCTGCATGGCTCAAAGCTGAGCCATTCCTCCTGCTCTAATCCAACACTTGCCTTGTAATGGTCCAAGGCATCCAGAGCCAAAGCGTGGCCATCTGATGAGTAAATGCACAGTGCAGCCAGGAGCTCAAATATTTGCTTTTTGACCATGACGTTGGTTGTGTCAAGTGCTGTAGGAAAAACAGAACAAAACAAAGCATAATTTATAATGACATTAATGTTCTGAATCTCAGTGTCTTCTGCTACACGGATTATGAGCAGTGATGGAAAAGAGACTGAAGGAGGGGACCCATTGCAATGGAGGATGGGAAGAGAAATATCTCAATGTACAGATATTCCATCCCAATACCATTATGTGATGGTAACTTCTAGTGAGAACAGTAAATGCTACAGGTATCCCACTGGCATTTTGGTGCAGCTTGTAGCTATTCATCTTTTCCAGGTCTCAGTGACATGCTGCAACAGCAGCCAATATTTTTTCAGCACTCACAAAATTTATTTTGCATTTTCACATATGGGTATTTTCTAGAACAGCAGATGAACCATTTTCTTTGATTAATGACTCTCACTTTCAGTGCAAAAAAGCTCAATATGCATATGAGTTGGACCAATTGCTCCAATGGGTCCCCATGAATTCCCTTTTTGCACTACTCTCTCTCTGTGAGCCCTGGGAGCTGGGAAGGAGTGCATTAGACTGTCTTATTTTTCCTATATGAGAGCACAAAGAAGCTCCAACACTGAGAAGTCCAGGAAACCCTGCTGTTTTTACAGTACAGAGATGCCAGCTCTGTATTTTACACAGGGTGAAGAGGAAGGAAGGGGACTTCAAAACTGAAGAGGGAAACAAGCCAGCTTTCAGACTAAATGCATTTTAAAAAGCTATTAATAGGGTTTTTGGGCACAGCTGCGATCTCTGTGGAGCAGCACAGAAGTTATCCCTCCAGCACCAGCATCACTGAGGGCTGTACAGTAAGTTCTAGGAGGTGCCCTGATGAATTGTGAAGCTAACTAGGAGCCAAGTGACTAGCAGGAGAATGTAAGTGGTGTTACCTACCATCTTCCAGAAGGAGCAGAGGGAGCAGCACAGAGAGCAGGCTCTCTGGAGTCCAAACATGCCACTTTCCCTCCTCTTTACAGGCTACAAGACTCCAAGCCCTTTCAGTTCCTCTCCCTCTGCCCCTGGGGTCCACAAAGACTGAATAGCAAATGTCTGCTGACAACCAAAGGGTCAAAGATTTCTAATGCCAGTATACAGATAAGGCTGGGTTTAACCCCAGCTCCTCAGTAAACTATGACCATATTTGTGTGGAAATAGCACGGGCTAGCAAAGGCAATGTGATTTCATAGCTGTATTATTTTAAAGAAGAAAATAATCTCGTTAATCAGTTGCGACCAACCATTTCCAATAGGCCTGGTGCAGGGCAAGAGGATAAAGAACAAGAAAGTGCCTCCCAATGCTGCATGTGATGGATGAAGCAGGAAGATGCCTTCTCACCTTGGAAGAGTTTTCTGACGTAGCCCTCGTTGCTCACAATGTACTCTATGCCTTTGTGGGAGTTCATGACCGCTCGCACGCAGCTGATGCAGGTGAGCTGAAGCAAGGCATCAGATATCCTGGCCACCCCTCGCCCAGACAGCCTGTCCAGGGCCTCCAGGAGGAGGTCCAGCCCGGACAGCTCCAGGAACTGGACCATCCAGGCATCATCGCTGTTCTCCAGCCTCTTCCTCAGCCCAGAGTAGTTCACCACTGAGGGCATTTGCAGGAGACGGATGCACAGCTCTGGCTCTGCATTTTCCAGGTTGGCCTCTGACTGGTCGGTTTCCTGGGGTCCCAGTTTCTCCTTTAGGGCAGCCCACTTCTTGTGGGCACCCTCCTTTTTGATTGACATCGTGAATGGTTTGTTCTGACAGAAAAAGAAAAGACAAAGTGAGAAGTTTGTCTGGACTGACCAAAAGCTATCCCTGGAGTAGCCCTGTTTTTTCTCCAGTAATCAGGATGTAAAGCCCAACTACAGCAGGTCCCAGATCTCCAGCATGCAGGGCACACACTGGAACCAGTTCTCTGTTGAAGAAACTCAATATATCCCCACCTTAACCACACACATTACATTCAGGCTCTGAAGACTCTGCGGAGAGACTTTTAGCACATCCAGGCCAGCAAATACAGCTTTAAAAGTAGCCAGTTTACACCAATCAATTGCCACTACCTATTTTCATGCAGTGAAAGGATAAGGTTGGCAGTGGCATTATTAGCTCTGAACTTCTAATGCCCATTTAACTACTACAAAATCTCCCTGTGCTGGAGAGGCTGTACAGTTTCTAAGCATTTGTAATGGGATGGAGGAATAATTTTGAGCATATCCTGCTTATAAGAGCATCTGATTACCCCGTTCCTTTTTTGCTTTTGTTTCTTTTGACTGATGTTGAGGTTAATTTTATAGCACTCACTCAATCCCTTCTTGTCTGCTGTAATAGCAGGTATGAGAGCCTGACAGGCTGAGAGTGCAGGGACAGCAGCAGGAGGTTGGCTATGACAACACCTTTTTGGAGATGGGGAGCGATGACCCGTCTCCATGGAGTATGTGGCATGTCCAGCCAGGTCATCAGCAGCAAGCAAGGCCAGGAACTGATTTAGAACAGAGAAACTGCAAAGCCAAGTGTAACTCTTGGTGCCAGATTTTATGGTTTTAGGCAGTATTATTATTTTTCAGATTCACAGGGACCAAGTTATACAGTGAAGGTCCTTTTCAAAGCTGCATGCAATCATTTTGGCCACTGAGATTAGCACAGTCAGTCAGAGCATGGTGCTAATAATGCTAATAATGCCAAGGCTGTGGATTTGATCCCCATGAGGGCCATTCACTTGATGATCCTTGTGGGTCCCTTCCAACTCAGTATATTCTGTGAATCTGTGATTCTGTTTGAAAGCGGAATTGCTCCCAGAGATGACAGTTTGCCCCACTAAAGAGAATAAACCTGCTGGACCCAAATCCAGCCATTGATGCCACCTCCTCTTCCTGCCACACCACCAGGACCTCTGTTCCCCTGGGCTGCTGAGCCTGCAAAGGGCTCAAAATAACCTGGGGACAGTTGGCCCCAAAACTCAGCACTTCAGGGACTGACAGGATTATGGAAGAGTCTCATTTTCCCTTCCCAGCTCCAGCACAAGGCTTTCTAGCTCAGCAGCAACTTGAGAAAAGGCTTGAAAAATCTAAACTAAGTCTTCTCTGGAAAGTTTTTATTTTCCAGAAAGCCAAGATAAAGGATGGACCATTTACACTGGTTGCAAAAAAAATCTCATTTCAAAGCCTGCCTTGTGATTTTTCCTGGGGACTGTGCTGTTGAGAAAGATCCTGGCTCCTTCCCTGCAGCAGAGCTGCACAGCTTCTGTTTTACCCAACGACTCCTTTTGGCAATCTCCCCTTGGCAAATAAACAGCCAAAAGTTTTGCTCACTGATTAGTGACAGGCATGATGTTATAGGCCTAAAAATGCCTCTTGGAAAGATATAAAGTGTGATGGGATAGGAAACTCGAACAATTTCCCTGGGAAAATGTGATGGTAGGACTCTGACTGCTTACAGCATCAAAGTCTGCATTGAGAGGTCATAGGGGTGAAGGAATTAGCAGGACATGGTGACAGAAAATCCATTTAGAGAGCTCTGGAGAAACCCTCTTGCAGACTTTTCTTTTGTTTCAGTGGGAAAGAAGCTGGCCAAGCACCCAGTTGCTCCCTGTTCTGTCAGCTGAAAAAATGATGGTCACAATCCAAAACCACTAAGTGGTGAATATACCATCCGAGAACACACTGTACAGCTGAAAAGTGATAAAAAGGACCATAAAAAACCAACCCAACCAATCCCCAAATAAACCTCCCTGCCAAAGTACAGGCTTGAGTTTCCAAGATTTGTCATCACTCCCTGCAGCCCAGAGCCCTTACTCACTCTTGGTAAAATTCTTGTTGGGATGAGTCAACCTCAGTCCCTCCCCTGTATTCAAGCCCAGGAATTTGGGTTAGGCTTGATGCAAAGGAGACCAGAAATCCTCCCTCACTGGAGGGAGAGAAGCAAAAGTGTCCTGCCCCAGGTTCATGGCCCTGGGGATGGGGCAGCGCCCTACACCTCTCACCAGTCATGGTGACTGCAAATCTACACTCATGAGGCTGGAGAGGTGCACCTGCAGTCACATTCTCCTCCATGCTGTGCATGGAGCCCAGCCATCCCTTTCCAGTGCTGGGGCAAGCTGGACCTTCAGTGTGGGGCAGTGCTGAGGACCATCTGACCTGCATGTTGGTCACCCTGAGGGGCTGCAGAAGTGGCTGCCAACTGCAAGCTCCCTTTCTCTTGTGTGACTTCTTTTTATACTCAGCAAATCACTTTTTAAATTTGAACATGACTAAACATTTCTTATCCAGACAGATAACAAAGCAGGCTGGCTTTTTGCTCCCAGATGTATAAATGCCTCATTATATTGTATTTGTATTATATTGTACCAGCTACAGCAAATCAGAGAAATTACAATATCATTATTGACCTCAGGCTTAGCTAATCCCTGAAAATTAAGCTCAACCAGTGCAACAGGAGACAGGAAATACCAAGAGAACATCCTGTTTACCAGCAGATTTGTTCTGAATTCTCCTTCCCTCCCACCTGCTCCACACAGATGTGAGGAGATGAGAAACAGAACCAGGCAGGTACCTCTCCAAACAGTTCTGGCCTGTGTTTTTATGCACTAAACTGAACAAATTTGATTGATTAAATATTCTTCCCCACAGAGAGTGCACTCTTTTTGTAGGAAAGGAAAGAGGTAGCTAATGTATGCTTGTAAAAAGGGAATAAAATAAATAGGAGCTGTGCTATACAAATGGAAAGGAAATGAATATAGAGGAGATGGAAGTATGACTGCAGATGGTGTGATAAATCTGTTTACAAACACAGATATGAGTGATATATTGTGAATGCAACATCTTTCCATATTTTCCATGAAGCAAACTCTTGCAAAGATGTTCAGCTACATCCTTAAAGGGCTGCTGGTTTTGCCTTTTATCTCTGACCACAGGAGCTTGTTAGCAGGTAAATTATCTCAGCAGAGTGAGAAGATAAGAACTGAAATGGAACACATCTATCTGGCTGGCTCACAGAGGCTATTCAGACGACATTGGCTGAGGGAAGGAAAGTGCCCTGACAAAAGCAGACAGGACAGCTGAATACACCTCACCTCTTGCCAGCAGAAGGGCATGGGGAGCTTTGTTTTTTGTTTCTCAGGCCACAGAGGGGGCTGTGATGGTGGAAGCAATGTCCCCAGACCCTGTGTTTGACCATGCCTGCAGCACCCATGCTCTGCCTCCCCAACTGCCTGCTCAGCACTGGGGTGGGTGTGGATACTAAAAAGCTAGGAGTGCAGGAATTTTCCAGCTGCTGCAGCGTCCTGTGAAGTTTTCCCTTCTCATGGAAGCTAGCTAAGAAACAGTTTGAGGTTTTTGTAAACCAAGGCTTTATCTCACAGCTGCAAAACTTGTTATGCACTGAAAAAACCTGTTATGGTACAGTGAAGAAAATATTTTGAATGGGTGTTGTAGAGCCTCCACCAATTGTTCTAGAAGGTGGTTGATCAAGGGACCAGTAGTATCATGCCACTCTTGCAAACCAAGTTATATAAACGGATTTATAATTGATTAAATCACACCATTTTATCCTGGACTGGGCTCGTGTCGTGTCTCACCGTTCTTGGTACAACAGAGACAGCTGGGTGCTCCCTTGGGCACATCCTGACAGTGTGTCAGGGGCACCCACAGCCACCACAAAGAATCACAGAATAGTTTAGGTTAGACTAAAGACCTTTAAGTTCATCGAGTCCAACCCAGCACTGCCAAGCCCACCACTGAACCACATTGCCAAGTGCCACATCTACATATCTTAAATGCAATCCTTTCCTCGTCTCCTCACCCTCAGAGGCTGGTTAGCCCTGATGGGGAATCACAAAATGTTAAGGGGTTAGAATTGACCCTAAAGATCATCTAGTCCCATCCCCCCCTACCATGGGCAGAGACATCTCCCACCAGACCAGGCTGCTCAAAGCCTCATCCAGCCTGGCCTGGATGCCAGGGTCGGGGCATCCATAACCTCCCTGGGCAACCTGTTAGAGTGTCTAACCACCCCCACAGTAAAAAATGTCCCCCTCTTTCAATCTGTACCCATTACTCCTTGTCCTATCACTACAGTTCCTGATGGAGAGTCTCCCCCTGGATTCCCTGTGGGCTCCCTTCAGAAACGGGAAGGTTGCTATAAGATCTAAAGCAGCATCAATGCAAAAGTACTCTTAATTTTAGGAGATTCCTTTGGGAAACATAAAGCCATCCTGAGGGCTTGTGCTCTTGCACCTGGCAACAGCAACACCACGATTCATGGTGTGAACTCCTTGGACCACTGAGTTTGCAAAGCTATAATGAACGTTCCCTGCATCCATCCAGCCTGGTCCATAAAATTTCCTCCTCATTGCTTCCTGAATCAGGTGCTTCCCAGATTCAGTTTTCTGTGCCTCTCTGTCCTTCAAGTCCACTCCTATAGAGATGACATCTGTGGGAGATAAATCAGGGCACATCAATACTTCCTCCATCCTGTGAAGCTGTGGAGAACAGAGCTGCACAGCACAGCTTTCAGTCTAAATTATTACATGCCTCCAGGATGACATGGATCACAGCAAGGACTGGGGAGGACACATAAAAAGAGATTTCTCAGGCCAGCTAAGTGTAATTGAGTGAAAACGAAAGGGAGGAAAACTGCAGGTCAAAAGTAGTCTGATTTTTTGGGGAGCAGACCCACTGCCTATGCAGAAGAACAGGACATGGGGGCTGGTGTTTCAAGAATTCTGGGAGCATCCCAATCCCACATGTTGCCCTCATAGCCCTCTGTTTCCCTCCACAAGGCTGCTGGGGTGAGAAAAGCTCCATTATGCTGCTCAGTCCCCCTCCCTTCCATGCCTTCTCCTGGCACTCAGGAGCCCGTTCTGCCTGGCTGACTGCTAATGGCAGGTTTCACTTCTGGGTAGTTCCAGTTTTCACTCTGCTGCTGGGAATACGCCAAGCTTTTGTATTTTGCAACGTGTCAGACTACTCAGTCCCTAAAAATGAAACATCCTGGCTTTGTGCTTTCCAAAATCCCTTCTGGTAGCATGATGTGTTTCCTTCACCTCTCCCTTTGCTTTCATCTGTGCTGCTGTTTTCCCATGCAGTGTCAGAAGAGCTCACCTACACCCAGGCTAACAAACCACCCTCCCATGCACCAAGATGAGTAGGGGGGAACCACAAATCTCTAATTTAGACACCACCCTGACCCCTTGGTGTGGGCCCCTTAGTGTCTGTAGGAACCAGCAGCATTCTCAGTCTCCCAGGGCAGCTGAGAGTAAAGGCACAGTGGGAAATTCAGGTGAGCAAACCAAAGGCATGGTCTGCACAACAGACCTTGCCCCAGCATGCAAACCAAGTGCTGCTCCATCCTCCTGCTGCCATGGCCAGTAGACTCAGCAGCCTTTGGATCTACATATTTTTGATCCTCACCTGTATCAGAGGCCAGAATGTATGATTTATGCTTAAAAAAATGAAAAGGTTTTGGAATGAGTGGCCACACCTGCTCTTCAATGCTGAAGAAGTTCATGACGTTTCTGGCACACTGTGCTTTGCTTTGGCACAGCTTACAGGAGCTCTCACAACACAGCCCAGGTCGGCTGTGAGCTCAGCAGTGCTGCACCATTATGGGGAAGATTTTGTCTTTAGGAAATAAAGGAGCATGGACACACATCCTGCTGCAGCTGGTGGGCAGGAGCTGTGCCATCCACACTCTGACTGGGCCTGGCACCAGGCTGGCAATGGTTTCTGCTGGCAGCAAATTCCCAGAGAAGGACTTTAGTGCATAGACAAAGAGTGGCCATATTGGCATAAATTTGTATCTATTTTTCCAGTATAGCTTATTCTTTCACAAATAAAGGAAAAATTGTTGTCCTCATTCAGTCCCATCCATCAGTATTAGGATGCTGTGTGCCAGCACAGCTCTTCTCTCCTGGGCACATACAAGCTACAGCATTGTGTGATTGTCTCACAAAAAGGGTAAATATGTCCAGTATGGTAGCAGTGGGGTTACATCGGGTTTAACCCCACCACTAAAAAAAAATAATCCTTTGTGCCTTCTTCCTCACAGTAAATAAATAAATAAATATCTCACTGGGCTGTACAGGACCACAAACAAATCAAGCTCAAGTGAGATGCTCAAGGATGTTTACGTCAGGACCTTCAGAGGCCTCTAAACCCTTATTTACACAAGAGGTTCCACGGGCTTAGCTTCAAATTGGCTTGAAACCACTCTTTGTTACTATAACTGTGAAGACACTCAATAACCACTTCCCTTAACGTGGTGAACCAGGTTTAAACCAGACTGGTGCAGCTGTCAGATTTTGTTTCTGCAGTGGCCAGTGCAGAAACACTGGGGGGGAAACTGGCCTATCTGTGTGAGTGCCAAATGAGATAAACCAGTATCAGGAGCTTCCCATGATGGGTATGAGCCCTGGGCACCCTCACATGCTACCAACAGGCCTTGGCAGGCACAGAGGATTTCATGCTGGAGGGATGTGAGTGGGCAGCACTGGCCCCATGCAGGGAGTGCCAGCCCCCAGCTGTGCTGCACCAAATGGGGCAACCAATGCTTCACCCTGGTCCTTCCCTAGTGCTGTTGTAAGCAGACCCACAGGGACCAGAGGGGCATCCTGCCTCCAGCCAGAAAGGAATGGGACTCGGGTTCAGATCCCAGGAAAACTCTGATTGGGAGTAAGATGGGTCTAGAGATGCCCCTGCTCCAGTGCCCACATGCTCAGGCAGAGGCAGCACCTCCATCTGCCAGCAATTCCAGCACCATTCAGCATTTTGAGATGCAATTTATAATTATAATTTCAGGTCATGTGAGGAGCAGAAACTGTTACCCAGCAACATGGACAGTGCAGTGATAACTTTCTAAGACTCCTGGCTTCTGCTCTGTGGGAAGCTGTCACATAAGCTAATATGAGAGCCAAAACCCTTTTATTGCCTTTTTTTTTTCTTTTTGCTGATGTTTTTAAAAACCTCCACAGGATGCCAAGAGAACACAGAAAACTGTCAGAGGGAATAACTCCTACCTCAGAGCTGAAGCCAAATGATTCCCTTGTCTCTCCCACATGGAAGGATACTTCTTGACCAGCTGTGTGAGCCCTCCCTTCCCCAGCCAGGTCCTTTTCTCCTTCTCTGCCAAGCAACCTTCAGCCAGCACAGTGTAAATCCCCAAACAAGTGTCTCTGCAACTCTAAGAAAGTTCATCCGGATGTCAGTGTATAGTATGCAAATACCACTCTTTGGAAAGGTGCAAGGAAGTGACTTTTCTGTAGCCTCCAGGGAAGACATTTGCATGTCATTTGTCATCCTTCTCATTCACCCTGTGCTGGTCGCTGGGAGGGTGTCACTTCCCCGTGGGCTGGGAAGGTGGGAGCCTTGCCCCCATTCCATGTCTGTCTGCCAGTATGAAAAAGCACTCCTGGCACGGGGTGACTCAAAGCAGGGAAATGACCAAAGCAGGGTAATGATGTGGCAAAGGACAGGAAAAACAGTGAGAAGGACAAAGGAGGATGCAGGGTGGCCGGGGTGGTGGGATGGAGAGCATGGGTGTGGGTGGGGATAGCCCCTTGCATCTTGCATAAGCTGCGCTGGGTTTTCCAGCTTTGTGGCACCAGAGCTTTAAACAGCACAAGATCTCAGGGTTCTCTGCAATGCTGGAAGAACCAGGACAGCTTAAAATATTGAGGATGTCTAACCCAAGGCTGCCCACCCTGGGAGAGAAGCAAAGGCTGGGAGCTCAGGCAGTGTCCTCTAGGCAGGGGCTTGATGACAAGAATTCTGCTCTCATCAGGCACCACTAAGGTCCTGCTGAGCTTCAGCTTTTATGGGCTGAACAGGCTCTGAAGACATTAAAAGCTCTTTTCAACAGAAAACATCTCTGCATTTCTGGTTGACATTTCATGTGAAAACTGGTCTGTGAGCCACAGCTGCAAAACACATCCAGTCAGCCTCTCAGGAGTTGTTAACTGAAACAGTCGTTATTAAATTGTGAATATTTCAACATGGCCCATTTCAGCATAGGCCTCCTGCCTGTCCCAGGGTAGCAGCCAGGCTTCAAATGTTCTTTCTTACTCTGTGAGGTTCTACCTTCAACTGAACCTCCCAGATCAAACGTTGGAACCCACATCAAGAGTCTTCCTGCCTTAGGTGGGAAACTCAACCCTTGTGTACATGAGCACAGCTCCACCAGTATCAGAAATACACTGGTCTGTCTGCCCTTTGGCCCAGATTCAGTTGGCCTTTAAGAGATCAACTTGCTCACGTGCTTTCTAATTAAAACAGTTTCACTATAACAATGTAATATCCAGGGAAATGACTCTGCATAATTCCCCATCCTGCCATAGGAAACACTCTGGGGGTGTGTCCATGCAATCCAAGATTAATGGTGATTCAGGATGGGTTTTACAACAGCAAATGAATGTCCCTTTACATTGCATGCACTCCTGAAGTGTAATCCCCAAGTCCTCAAAAGATTAGTTGCTAATCTGGTTCCTGGGAGCAGGACCAGGCTCACAGCAGGTTTTAGGGAAAAAAAAATAAAATTTAAGGGAAAAAAAACCCTGCAAAGAAAGGACTCTGATGGTGCAAATTCCTGTCCTTGAAAACCATGGAAGAAATTTAAAAGGTTATCAGTCAGGTCCCACCAAGTTTCATCTGAAGCCTGGATCTGACAAATTCCAGAAATGTGTCAGAAAGGTTCCATCATTTCCAACACGAAAAAAAACCCCAAACAACCCCACCCAAAAAAACCCCCAAAAAACCCCAAAAAACCCAAAAGCAAAAAAGCAGAAGCAGAGAAATCAGGCTGAAAAGCAGGAAGAGCAGCTCTCAGGCTGCTCTTTTCCTCTGCAGGCCACACGAACATGAACTTTCAAGTTGCTCAGAGAGAGGGTTAATGGCTTTCCCCCAGCAAATCAACCCAATTTTACCCCTATTTTCTAGCAGTTGATTTGGTGGTCCTCTGAATTGTAAAATACTAAAATCAAACAGATTACATCAAGAACTAAGAGTTTAGTTCCATGTAAAGTAAAGCAGAGCTGAGACCCTCTACTTTCTGTGTATCACTCTGCTGCCTCTGGATCACAGTGCAACAGCTTCACTGCCCACATGGCCAGCCCACAAAATTCAGGAATCCAATTAAACAGATGTAAATACAGCCCATTTGCCTTTAGGAATTAGATTATTCCTAATTACAGCAATCAGTGTCTTCTTGCTGCTCTACGTTTCTGTGACGAATTTATTCCCATGCCAGTGGCTTTTCAAGGAAGTCATGTCAAGGGTTTTGGAAAGGGGACACCCAGCTCATTTTGGGCTGGCAAGGAGACTGTGCCAGCCAGAGGTCTGCTGCAATGGCTCTTTTTAGGTGATCCTGCCTAAAGTGCCTCATATCACTCCCTTCTAAATCACTAAACAGCAGCACAGATAGGATTCAAGAATCAGAAGTGGAATATTCACCTCTGCATCCCCATGACGGGTTTTGTTGGGTACTCTGGCCCCTATGGGGCCAGTGAAAACAACCACATGTTTATAGGGAAAAAATAGGGAAATAAATTTGGATAATTCAATTTCTCTGTTTGTCTGAGAACTGACCTCTGAGTTAAGCACCCAGAAGGACCAGTGTCAAACAAAGTGCTGAAAGGGCACTGAAAGGGAATTAGGCCACATGAAGACATACAAATTTAGGGGGACAGCAAAATAAAATTTAGGGGGAGAGCCAAATTCTCCACCTGCCCACAAGGCTTCTGGCTTTTGCAACACAACCTTGTGCCATGGGGACAGCAGGAGATGCCAGAAGAGCTACTGGGATGCGAATGAAGTGAACTAACAATGACCTTCCCAGGTATGGGGAGAGCACAGTGACAGCAGCCAGTCTGTTCCCTCCTTGGGGAGCAGAGACATCTGAGCATCCTCAGGAAATCACAGGAGCAAGACAGGAACTGCAAAGCTGACTGCTGCTGGCTCTTACTGAATTTCTCTACTCTCCTTGAAGACTGACATCCCTTCAGCTCTCTTGTCACAGACCAGCTCTTGGATTGCTTTTCAGCTGAATGCATTCACTTTAGAGGACGCTAAAAGGAGAAAAAAACCCCTTCTGAAGTCATCTTTATCTGATGAATACTTCAGATAAAAAAAATAAAGGACTCTTCTACTGCCAGTAGCATATTTCTGGGAACTTTGTACCTAATGGGGTTGATCTGCTTAAAACATCTGTAACATTTGCTCTGCAGTTCTTCTGGTAGGAAGCTTCTGCAAGAAAGAAACATCCTGTTTAGGGGAGGGTGCTTCCACCTGAGGAGATTAAACCATTAACTGTGAGGAACTTGGAGCTTAATTTGGAAAGCTTTGTCGACAAAAATCTCTGCCAAAACCCCAAGCAGCAGTTCTGTCCAGAGCACAGACCCAGGTACAGGTTTCTAAAGGCTGTATGTGCTCCTAAGCATAGGCTGGGTAAGAAGTCTGATATTTGTTTATTTATCCAGCATACAGACATTGCACCTGTGCTAAGGCTGCAGGGGAACTGCTTAAGCACTGCCAGGATGAAGGGTGCCACAGTGGCTGAACTCTGCTCCCTGGTACACATGCTGGTGCTGCAGCAGCAGGAAGATGTAATTACAGAAAAAAGACCTTCCAAGCCCTGCCCTGGAGGGAGAGAGGCAGGCAGGTTCTGTCCAGGGTTTAGCTGTATCCTTCCAGGACAAGCACAAACCCTCCTCACCTGCACAAGGATGAAGATCTTCAGGCAGGCAACAGCTCTTCCCTAGAAACCAGTTTGATGGTGGAGGTCCAAAGGGAAAGGGCTGAGGGCACCATTGAGCCAAAGAGCTACCCAGATCTGTATTTCCAGACATCCCCTCTGAACAAAGCTACCAAGACACCAGAAGAGTACTGAAGGGGGAAGTGTTTTTCCAGCTGTTCTCCAAACAGGTTGCAAATGCAATTCCCTTCTATCAAGATCAGCTTTTCCATTCAGCTGCTGATGAATCACAGTGGCTGGTATTTCATCTGGTGAACAGCCCAAACACAAACATCCTGACTGGTTTTGCTCAGATAAGGCTGACCATAGCCAGGATTCCTAATGGCATGGCTGAAGCACGTATTGCCCACATTAAGGAGAACAGCCCCAGATACTGCCAGGTACTTTCCTGCACACTTGTGTGAATATGAACGTTACTAAGAGTAACCAGAGAACCTGCTCAGCTGCTAATTCAAGAAGTTAAGCGTTTGAGCCGTTTAAAATAAATGCTTGAAGAAGGCTGGATTAGCATGATTTCAACATTAATCCACTCCAAAGATGCCTTCAGAGTATTTTCCCTATTGCTGGGTAAGAAAAGTTTGAAGAGCCTATTTTATAACACAGTAATCCTAAAACATTAATGGGCTTAACCTTTCATTTCGCTACAGTACTCATTCCAGCTGTTTTGAGTGGACCTAAAATTGTCCTCCTAGATATTATCTTTGCAGTTCTAACTTAGTCTTGGTATTAACGTGAAGAGATTTTAGTAAGGCCCAACCAACTGGGGATCATGGGAAAGTCTCATGCTGGGTCAAAATGACCTTACTATACATGCAGTTTTTTCAGTTTTTCCTTATCACTTTAGAAACAAGTGATACTGTTTTGTTCTTTGCAAAGAAATCGGTTGTTCAATCATAACCTCAGGTTTGCATAGTCCAAAGAGTTGCAGTGCTTTATGCCAGCTGAACATGTGGCTGTCATTAATCTTCAAGAGGAAAATCACCGTATTTGTCTGATAAGTTAATACACAACGAATATTAGGATACAATTTTATAAGTGATTCATCTCTACACATATGGCTTGCTTCAACACTTGCTTACAAGTGTTATCAGAATGGGGGTTTGGGAATTATAGGCTTGTAAATCAATTTAGCTTTGTGTTAGTCCTTTCCCTTCCTTTCTAGATAAATAGAGGCCTTATTTAAGGCTTGGTAATGTTTGTGGAGGTTCAGTCCATTTCCAGTAATGGAAACAACAAAACCCAGCATTTATCCCTAGGCTTATAAAAGAAGCCTCAGGACTGGGTAAATATAAAATAACTCATGAATATTGGACTGCTTGTTCTGAAATGGGGAACTACAGCCCATCAGCACATAAACAAGTGATCACAGCCAGGCAGGCTGGAAAGCAGCCTTCCAAAGGAGAAATGGAGCAGCTCAGCCAGGTTTCAAATGAGAGCTACTCAGGGAGCCGGCTGCCACATCAGCATGACACAAACCAGAAAGGAAACAAGCTATAAAATGTATCAGGGAATAAAAACATTTGTTCCCCAGTTCACCTTCACGGCAGGCTCAAATTTGCACCATTTGTCATATAAGTCAAGAAGAAGACACATTCACAAATACTTCCTAAGTTGCAGAGCCCACTGCTGACATGCCAGGTAAATACTGTAATCCTCAGTTTCTTACTCTGTGAACTTTTTTGCTCTGGCTCAGAGCAGATTTGCGTTACTGCATTGTGCACGCAGTTGAAAGTTAAGCCGACCAATTCTAAAGGATTTCTCTCTTTTTTTTTTTTCTTTTCTAAATAGCAGAAGTAATTAATCTGCTTCAGAGAATGAATCAGCCTTTTCTGAGCTAGAAACACACAGAGGAGATTGTGGCTGTTTCTGGGGCAAGAGGGAGGCTTACTCACACAGCTGATGCAGCGGAGGCAGCCGCCCAGGGTGCACAACTGTGGGCTGCAAGGGGGGAAAAACCCCAGAGCCACACCCCAGACCCCCCCCCAGTGCCATCCTGTGCCCCCAAGGGACCCACTGGGACACAGGGAATGGGCTCAGCACTGCAGTGCTGATGGAAGAGATGAGCCAGTGCACAAGGAAGGGTCCAGGGAGGGCTGCGTGGTTTTGCTTCTCCTCCTGCAGCCCCCTGGGC
The DNA here is from genome assembly GCA_020086605.1 of Lanius collurio. Lineage (NCBI taxonomy): Eukaryota > Metazoa > Chordata > Aves > Passeriformes > Laniidae > Lanius > Lanius collurio. The sequence continues at coordinate 3,625,910 of JACBWW010000004.1, forward strand.
TGCACCCACCCCTGGGAGTAAATCCTTTGGCAGCAGGGGTCATCCTTTTATTTAGGTGAAGAACCTTGATCTGGGCCAGATGGTGAGATGAGTTGATTTGCCACAGTTTGACTTCTCGGCAGGCTATGGGAAGAAAAGCATTGCTCACAAAAAGCTGCTGCCTTGTACTATGGGAACTTCTGTTTCCAACTGGGGCCTCTGTCAGAAAATAAAGCTAATGCTTAGCTCACTGCTTCCAGCCAATGCTCAGCAATGACTTAACAGAAAAGCAGGACAGGCGAGGAGCAGACAGTTCCCAGAAAGGGGAAACCAGCAGAACAGAAGCAGTGTGGAGATAGCTGCCTCATTAAAAATAAGGCAATTTAACCCACGGAGCCGAGGGTAACACAGTTATACCTCAGCTGCACTGACAAAAGCAGAGCTGCTCACCCAAGTTATGAATTAAATAAATAAATAAATAAATGAATACATAAGGATGATGCCAACTTCATTCATTGATCTGGAGAGAGGAAAGGGGCTCTGCTGCTGCCCTGGGAGCTACTGCTGCTTCCCTCCCTTCATCCCCTCTGGCAGCCAGGGAACGCTGGGAAGAGGCTGTGCCTCCAGCAAGGGAAGGGCTCACCTGGGAGTCCAGGGACAGGAGTGGGGCTGGCATGTCCCTCCCTCCCTCTGGGGAACACAGGGAAGGGGTGGGACAGGTGGTCATGGCTCCCTGTGCAGAGACTCTGTGCACACAGGAGAGGAGCTCATTTGACCTCTGCAATGGCAAAATCACCAACATTTTCCATTTTAAAGTATAACTAAATATAGAGGTTTTATGGTTGCAGGATGCCTCCTTTCCCACAGTTTCCTGGAGCGATCTCCAAATTCCTCTGATGTCCTTGCTTGTTAAAATGTGACTCAGCTCTCCCATCTGGAAAAGTGGAGACCCACACAGTTCCAGGGTGGCCAGCTGCCACTAGTGATGTCCTATAGTAGCATTAGCCATCAGCTCGAGGGCAGCAGAGCCAACAGAAGGCTTTGCAAGTTGGATTTGGGGTGAAATCAGTGTTACAGAGCCTGTGTGTTGAGCAGCAATGCAAACCATCAGCTGAAATATCCCTGGTGTCCCTTGTGGGGAAGTCCTCTCAGCACCAAGGAGTGACAGAGGGCACCTGCTCACAGCCCCTAATGGAGCAGCAGTGCAAAGACCAAATCCCTTGTCTGCCCTCAAACATTCCACAAAATGAATACTGTTCACACCTCAGCTGAATAATGGTCAGCTGAATAACAGAATAACAAGTGGGAAACCAATGCCAAGTATCACTACCTGGTGATAATTACTACACCCATGCCAAGCTGGACATCAGGCCTTACCAACTACAGCATTTGGCAGCTCCTCTTTTGCCTGTACTTGTGTTACTGGACATAGTGCTGGAGCAATGCCCCTTCTGAAGTGAGCTCTCTCTTTTAGGGTCATTAACCACTTTGGAATCAGTTGATTGACTCCAAAGCTGGAATGTGAATTTCATCCACTGTCTCTCAGTCCTCCTTTCTGGCTTTGTCTGGTGTCCTTTATCAGCTCAGCTGGTTTTTCAGAGACCTTGAAATACACCATCAAATGCTACAGAACTTTTTGCAAACACTATTGCTTGCTTAAGATTCTCATTGATCTGGGGCTTCAGCATTCCCAGCACTTTGAAATGTCAGCTCAGGTATCAAAATAGTAGAAACAGCTGAATCCGTGAACAGTACGTGTTCATTACATCAAACACAAAACCCACCACGCTGTTAGAAGCCCTCCTGATGCTTTCTGCAGATGTGAAAGGCTGGCTGACAAAGCAGCAACAAATGTTCATCTGCCACATCACACAATCACTTTTAATTTTGGGCACTCCTGTAGATGCCAGGCTATGACTCAGGGGCTCATGCTTGAACCCCACACCTCTATTTTCTTACGTATTCAGTTCCATAAAATCAGCTCATCTACCATGGACATTATCTGGTAGCAATCATAAAGCTTGGCTGTTGCTCATTAGCTATTCTTTTCCTAGGAAAAAAGGACCCAGAGAACACTTGCCCTTGACAAGGAACCTGAGAGGCACTGAGAAGTCGCCCAAATGTAGAGAAGCCTTTTTTTTAAACGTTCCCAACCTGTGCTTCACTCCAGTTCCTAAAGTATGCCTGCAGAACTGGAACCACTGGAATGGAGTTACAACCCCACACCTGACCTGTGAGCATGAAGCTGCCCTTTGTTAGAAGGAGAAAGTCAAGGCTCAAAATTTGATGTGACTTTTTTCCATCCCCCAATTCATTCCTAGCATTTCAGTTGGCAGCACAGGACTGGAGAAATCTCTGTAAAATTAAAATACAGATAATTTGCCCACTCTGTTGCAGCACTTGGTGCTCTCAGTGCTTTTTCTGGCCATTGGGAGATGAAGGCAGCCTCTGCAAGACCAAGCTCACGAGTATTGTATGATAAACTGCTGCACAGGCAATGCTGAGAAACACTGGAATAAACTTGAGCTTGTGGATAATGCCAAAGGGATTATAATATATTAAGTCAGAAGCAGGTAGTCATGCACTGAACACGAGGGGTATCACACTGCAGGGTTGTATCTAGTTTCTGCAAAATATTTAGCAATTTTTCACCTAGTTATATAAAAAGCAATGTACAATGTTAATGAATGGAGCAGGGATAACTCCTTCTGTCTATCTGCACCCACTGCAGTATTTTGGACTGAGCAGAGCTGGATTTGCTCAGTGCCACTGTGTGACCCCATGACCTGACTTTGTTGATTCGGTGGTATTTTCTCTGAATCATTATTGATGGACCTTACTGCAAATATTAAGAAGAAAGATTCAACTGTGATCTTAACCTGAGCTCAGATATGAGCCCTGAGTTTGCCTGAAGTTCCTTCAGCTGTTTCAGCTCAATGAGTGTTGTTCACTGCCCAGTCTGCAGCATTGTGTTGCTACCCACTGCTGCATACACCCATCTTCTACTCACAGCTGGGTACAGTGCAGTGGTGGGATTAAACATCCCTCATCAACAGAATTATCATTGCAGAAAAACCCCACATCTAATAATGGATGCCATAGAAGTAAATCAGGTGGAAAGAAGGACAAAATGCAACTTAGCTTGTTTTGGTACGAAAAATTTTCTGCTCAGCTGCTCTGGGAAAATTATCCAGCATACCTGGCACACAAGACAGGGATAAAGTTCATCTTACAACACATTTGAAGCCCCTTGTTATGCAGGTTAGTGAAATCAGAAGTTTACAAACAAAAGATGAAAATTTGTAAAAATAAAGAGGGTACAGACCTAGGAGGATCAGACAGACAATGAAATGGAAGGGGTCAGCCTGAGTTTGGCAGGGGTCACTACTGAAAGTGAGAGACACTCCATCCAACTAAACTTCTCCCTTTGTGACAGAGCAAGTGGGAGGGAGCTGGGAGAATACTGAACCAGCAGAAAACATGAGAATATGCAATATAAATGGGATTAATAAAATGGAATATGATGAGAGCTGACATCAAAAAAAAAAGTCAGATGGACACCTGGAGAAGAAAATCCCAGCTTCCCATCCCCATGAGAGGACAGAAGGAACCTGAAGAAGAGGATAATTGCAGCACCCACCTGGCGAGGGATTTATTTCTAGGTGAGGTGTCAAAGCATGAGAGGCACAGGACAGATCTCTGAACCTTGCACTCTGCTCATCCACAGGGAAGTCGGAGATTAAGAAGCCCAGCTCACAACTGCCAGGGATCAGCAGAAGCTGGAGCGTGCTTTGTGAAAGCAGACAGCAAGTTCTAGCTCGTTTGGCATTGCACAGTAAAGAGAAAAGCATGCAACTCCTATTTCTACACTGATAAGAGAGAAAAGCATCAGACTGGGAGAACTAAGCAGTCATAGTGCAAACACAAAGTAAGAAAAAGTCATATATTGGAGAAAAAAATGTAGTATCAGTTCAGTAAAGCTCTGAAATTTCCCATTCCCAGAAGACTGGAAACAAATGAATTACAGTCGTGTGCAATAAGCCATAATATCATTCTGTGTTTAGATTTGCTGACCTGCCAGGTCTCTTCCTGTCCTACATTTAGATTATCTTTTATACAATGGGTCTTGTACACTGCTTACATTTTTGAGCAATATTTTTGGATGACAGCCTAGAATGGGGTTATTAACTTATAACAGGACAAAAAAAGAAATCTCATATTCTTACAGATTCCTGTGATCCCCTCCCCCCTGCCCTCTAGTTTTGGCAGCCTCTGTTTAGTGGAAAAATAAGATTAAGTGGATGGAAGAGAAATGAGATTAGTGGCCAGACAGCCCAAATTCTGAGCAAGTTCAGTAGGATGATGGCAACCTTACCATAACTCTGCTGACTCCAACTTTTCTCTTCAACTAACTTAAGCCAGAAGTTTCCTTGCAGTCTACCATGGTGCCTGAAGTGTTTTCAACTGTGTTTACCCAGAGAAATTCTTCAGTCTTAAGAATCCATGAAAAAGAACAGAAAGTTCAGAGCACTGATCTGGTACAGGAGGGATGTCCACGAGCACCGTTTTAGGGTATTTCTCCTAAGATCAGTGTGTCTGAGCACTGCTTCCCCGCCCACGAGCTCTGGAATTCAGCTCTGTATGCTGATGTTGCAAGAAGCCATTTAATCACTGCAGAGTTACTGAGCAAAAGGGAGGATGAGGCTGGAGACAACTATGTGGGAAAACCGGCCAGGACTTGGGAGACCGTGTCTGAAAACCACTGGATAACAGAATCTTTCAAAATAAAAGCCTCAAAGTGGCCCAGCCCAGACGCAGGCACACCGGCCATCCACTCCAGGCTGAGAGATGCTCTGGCAGCCCCAGGCACAGCAGGACCACATCCCGCCTGCACATCACACCTGCAGCCTGCACCACGTTGCACCCACACGTGCAGTCCGGACCACGTCACACTTACACCCGCTGTACCCGCACCTGCGATCCAAACTAGAGCCAGCACCTGCCATCCAATGCACAGCGGCCCTTACACGGTGTGTTTGCGGCTGCGGTCCGGAGCAGCTCCCACCTGTGTGCTCCACCGCCGCGCCTGCAATCCAGACTTCATCCCACCTATACACCGCGCTGTTGCATCTGCAACCCGGACCGGCTCCCACATCCCCTGGGTACCATCAAAGCGGCAGCAAGAGCGCCGTCCCAGCGATGCTCCACACCTGCAGCCCAAACCGGGTCCCACCTACACCTCCCTGCTGCTGTCGCGCCTCCATCCCCCCCTGCGCTCAGCCATCCCTCCCTGCAGCTTCGAGCCGCCCGCCGAGCTACGGCCCGGAGAGCTCCTTCCTCCGCGTTCACCCGCCCCGTCTCACCGGCAGGGACCGGGGCGCAGCGGGCGCGGGGATGCCCAGCCGGGCTGCAGCCCCGGGAGCGGGGTTTAGCCCAACTTCTCCCGACCGAGAGCACCCCGTTCCCGCGATCGCCCCCGGCGGAGCTCGGCCTTACCGCAGCGGCTTTCCTGCGGCGGGGATGGCAGCGACCCTCACTGCCAGCGACCCTCCGCCAGCGCCCGCAGCCGCCGGGCTCTGCCCGCCCGCGGGAGCCGCGCCCGGTTCCGGGGCGGGGCGCAGGCGGAGCGGGGGGTCCGGACCGGCCCCGCCGGGGAAGTTTGTCCCCGCCCGGACCGGGGTTCTGCCGCGCCGCCCCAGTGCTGTGTCCTGCCGGGCGTATTCCCTTGGCGGCCCCGCTCCCGTGTCCCGGTCCCGTCCTGGCAGATTATTCCCCGGAGAAGAGCTCTCCGCGGAGCCAGCGCTGCGTCCCCCTCGCTGCCAGAGGGGTCCTGGCCACCACGGAGGGGTCCCCAATGTGCCTCTTCCTCCTCTGTCCCGCCAGCATCCCGGAGGCGAGCGCTGCCCCCGCCCCGGCCGGAGCCGTCTGACAGCCCGAGCTGCCCCGGTGTGAGCGGGTGCGGCCCCTGCCCGGCTCGGGGACCCTCTCAGTCCAGCCCTGGGGTTTGGATCCGCGGCCCGGGGCTGGGAGTTGAGGGGGGAATCACGAAAGCTGGGGACAGGCTGCCGGGGCCCAAGGGATCCTGCGACCTCCTCTAGGGACCCGGCACCCTGGTCTCTGCAATTTAGGCACTTCTCTTTCAACATAGAATCATGGCATCGATTAGGTTGGAAAATACCTTTAAGATCATCGCGTCCAACCCGTCATTGCCAAGCACACCACTAAATCACATCCCCGAATGCCACATCCACATGCCTTTTAAATACCTCCAGGGATGGTGACTCAATCACTTCCCAGGGTAGCCATTCCAATGCTCGAATCTTGTACTTTGCACTGGGTTAGTAAAGCTAATATTTGAGTATTTTTCATCGATTTTGAGTGTATCACCATGTAAACATCTAGTCAGATACAGCCTAAAACTGAAGTCAGTACAAGTTTGATATCTCATGGTACTTCAAGTCGATAGGCACAGTGGGCCACCCAACCCAGCAGAGGGGAAGGATGCCTTTTCTATTAGTAAAACATGTCAGCTCTAGAGATAAACAACGAAACAGTGGAGTTAAGCTAAATGTTTGCAGCCACGTGGAGAGAATTTGGTGGAAAAGTTTGTTTCCCTTCGTGGATCAGAAGTGCTGTCTCCTATAGGGGCATGAATCAGTTCTGATTTCAGGCAGAGCCACTCAGCTTTGCCATCCAGAGAAAATCTGGCAGGGGAAATCATGGAGGGGGAGATAACTGGTAATGTGTTTTGCAAAGGGCTGCTGCAAGGCAGTGAGAGCCGAGCTGAGACCACCGAGTGTGATTACAGGCGACTGGAGGATAGTTACAGGGTAAGAACACAGGGCTGAGTACTTCTGAGACTTCAAATTGGAAAATGAGACCTGAGCTTTCACTGTTTGCTCATAAAACACTCCTCTGTTTTTAGTGGAAGACAAGACAAATGGAAAAAGACTGCCTCTCTCAGAGATGGCAGTTAACCAGAGTGGCTCATCATTTCTTCTTTTGCCCAAAATAAATGTTTCTAATTGGTATCGTATGCAATACTCAGATGGCACATACTTAGCTTTACAAATCTACAGAGTGGGAAAAATGGATGTGTCCTCTGCAATCTTTCTCTGAAGGGTATAAACCTGTTTTTGAAGAGCTGTTTGTTGTTCAGGAAATACTAATTTTCTTTGACTGCTGCTGTTGTTCTTGCTTTAGCCTTTTTTCCATTCTCTGCAAGTTTTTGCTGCTTTGGTGTATGAAGAACAGAGAACCCAAATCTTTCCTGCTTGTGAGCATTTTTCTTCTTTGCCTTTGTCTGCTGCCTGTGTGTTCTGGAACAGCCTTGCCAGGGTTGGCCATATGGAAGTCAGATAGGTAGGGCACCTTGATGTGGCCCCTGGGGCTTCCTCTCATGCTGCCTCATTCTTATGCTCATTTTAGGCATTTCTAGCATCAGATTTGTGGGTTCTGTCCCACATGGTGGCTGTGTGAGCTGGGGAAGTTGGGCAGTACATCCCTAATCCACTTATCAGCTATGTCCATAGGAGCATGAGGTTGCAGGGAGTGGGACCATGGGGGAGCTGGGTTACATGCAGGAGACCTGTAGGTCACAGTGACCTTGGACTCAGGGCAGATGAGAGACAACAAGGGAGCTGCTCTTCCTCTGTGTTTCCCTGCTTTATTCATTCTTACACTAATGCTTGATACTTGTCCGTCCTGCTTTCTGACCTGGACGTAGAAGGACAGTACACATGGCTCTAAAAATTGCATATGGAAGACAAATTATAACTGCTGGGCCATAAGGGCTCTCACCATCACGTAGGAGTGAGGGGCAAAGCTCAGAACAGACAAGGCAAGGAGAAAAAATGAAACGCTCTGTAAATGTCCCATTTTCACCGAACTCCCTTTTGGCTGAAGCAGATATGACTGTGGGGGTGAACAGTGAACACACAAGTGCTCCTTTGTTGGGATAAAGCCACGCTGTGCATGTATGTCCAGAGCTGGATGCACACATGGTGTGGCTGAGGGGGTGCAGTGGCTGGTTTCTTTCCCCAGTCTTGTATCTGCAGTGTGCTTTGCACTTTGAAACCTTGTACCCACAAAAATCAGGCTGAACTCTCCCCAGGCTCTCCCCTTGCCTGCCAGGAGGGACTGTGATCACTGAAGTTGCAGTTGGATGTCTGAATTGCCATTTTTGTTTGTTTGGTGCTATCACTGCCAATTATGTCAGAAATGTGTAAATAGAACTCCACCACAGGGACCAAATTCTTCTTTGGTCAGGTGGCCATTGTTTTTTTTCTTTGGTTTAGGCAAAAGACCTGATAGCAAATTCATTTTTGTTCAACAGCAACCCTGTGCTTGGCTGCTCAGTCCCACAGTGAAAGGGCTGGAAAGAAACACCACAGCAACTGGAAGATGGGGCTTTGAAACCCAGGGGAATTGTTGCCCTGGCTGGATTGAGGTCCTGAAAAGCAACTTTTTCAGTGGAGCAAGCTTCTTCTGAATTATTCTTAGCTTATATTGCTCTTTGTTCTTTATAGCTACCCTAATATAAATGAATGGAATAGAAGAGAAGAGAAGAGAAGAGAAGAGAAGAGAAGAGAAGAGAAGAGAAGAGAAGAGAAGAGAAGAGAAGAGAAGAGAATAATTCAGTTGGAAGGGACCTACAATGACCATCTAGTTCTAAATGCCAAAAATATAAATCAAAGTTCTTTTACTATTGATCTCCCTTTTTTTTTTTTTCTTGCTGTCCACAGACCTATGTCAGGTTCCTGATATTTTACCTGCAGTTGTGCCCTGCCCTTCAGGAGGGCTGAAACATTTATTTGGGGCTTTTGACATGAAAGCAGGGCTGCAGTAGAGCTCAGGATTGTAGAGATGTGAGTGTTTGTGCAGATATTCCTTTTCCTACTAAGCAGCAGAATTTTAGACAGAGATCTGCCATGCCGAGAATGTCATTACTGCACAGCTGCAGGAATTGTCGTCCCAAGGACTTATGATGAGAGTTGGTTTTGTGTTTGTCCCTGTTCAGATTAAAGCAGGACTCTATTCCAGCAGTGGTGAAGGTTAAGAGCATGTACTACACAGAAAGATTCCTTATCTTTTGTTTCTTCACTTAAGACCTTTGCAATGCTTACAGCGAAGGTCAGAGCACAGAAGAAAAGACCTTTTTGGTTTCGAGTCGCAAAGCAGTTGTCAAAGAGTTGAATTTTCCTGAGGGAAAGGCCCCAAGAGAGTTGAGAACCTTGAAGAAAAAGATATTATCTATAATGCCAAGCGCAAAATATCTTGTTTTAGCGTTCTCTGAGCCCCAGGAGAGTCAGTAAGAACACGGGGAAGCAATGTGGTATTTGTAAGTCAATAATGGTGCATACATACACAAGGGTTTAGAATCACGTTTGCAGTTGTAATGGGAGGAAGATAAACCCCACCCCTCCCATTTAAGAAGCCTAGAGACACTGAATGGGTGAAATGCCTCAGATTGTGTAATTTAGATAAGGACCCACTGATGCTCTACTACATAACGATGCTAAGCACAGTCAGTTTTTCTAAGATGTTTTCAGTCACGCTGCCTCGTGTTTTGTTTTGTTGGAGGCTACACTTGGAGAGTGAGAGTCCTTTGTTTCATCAGGGCTCATCTGCTTGTCTTGCCTCCTCCCCACTCGACAGCGTTTACTCCTTTGTGTGCCATCATCTTTATTTCCCCAGCAACAGCGACTGCATCTCAAACATGACTTCATAGAGATTAAGGGCTTTCAGAAAGAGCGCCCATAGCAGAGACTGAAGTCTTCTTCCCTTCATTGCAATTTAGGATTAATGGCTGTGTTTCCCATGTGATGGATTTTTAAAGCACTGTGGTTCTGGCACTGATTATTCAGGCACACTCAAAGCACAGACTAATGGGATGTAATTTTGTACTCTGTTTTTTTTCATAAATCTCTTACTCCTTGGTCTTCCTGGTATTCTTCCAGGTATGCAGCAAAGCCACACTTGCTGTCACTTGCTGTGGATGAGGGAATTGGTTACAAACTCAGGAGACAATGTTGATCCAGGTATCCCATTCACCGGTGGAATGCACATCTATCAGCCAGACTGGGAGGAGAGGAGGTGTGTGTGGTTCTCTGCTCCTATCTCTTATCCAGGCAATGGAAAGGTTTCTAGGTCTTCCAGAGCTTGGAAATGTTTCCAATTCTGTCAGGAAAGCCTTCTGCTTTTTTGCCTGAGTTGCTGGAGTTCAGGTTGCCATTGTTGATAACTCACCTAGGAGCATCCTTTGAAATCCTGTGTGTTATTCTCAATAATTCCCAGAATGGTGAATCTAAAGTGGGACAGATGCTGAGAAGGGGGATGCTAGTGGGGTTTTACAGCATGAGATTAAAAGACTTTTGTCTGATAAAGCATAACAAAATGAGGGTTGAGAGGGGATGTGATCATCTTTGAATATATCAGGAAAGGTGCCAGTGCCACGCAGGAGCAAAACACCCCCTGGCTGTTCAAAGTATGTGAACTGTACTGGCACAAGAACAAATGGGTATTAATGAGAAATAAACCCATTTACACTGGGGAAGAGAAAAAGGGTTTTAATGGTCAGAAAGGTGTTAGCTCTGTCAGGAGATGAAAGGCCAGAATTCTAGACTGAGTTAAAAGGGAGGTTTATTGCTTTATGAAAAGTGATTGAAGAGGGGTTTGTCTGCAATAGCAGATGCCAATTTCAGTGACCACAAAGGGGTTTGATCCTAAATTCTCCTTTCCTTTTACTTAAACATCTGTTTATAGCTTGAAGGAAAGAAGAAAGGCTGTGACACACAGTTTGGCCTCCCATTTTGGGTAGTCATCAAGCACAGCTGCTCTCACAACATGGGGGTGCTTTTGGATAGGTCCCCCCTCCTTTGGCTCCCTCCTTGTTCCTCAGATACTCACATCAGGCTCAGCCTACATCTCCTGCCTTGGTTGTGGTTCACTGCTGTCTTCCTTTCTCCTTTTGCCTCCTGAATGCCTAGAGTGTTTTATACACTTTGTGGCAGGAGTTCACCTGTAGGGTTGCCTGTCTCTTGTAATGGAAACTCCCTCCATCACCTTTTGGATGACCAATCCACAGTCACAGAAAGAAGGACTAACCAGCTTAAGATCGGTGTTACAGCAAAATGACTTCATTAATGGCACAACTCCTACCTCATTGCCCTTCTCAGAATATTGGATGTGCAGATATGGCAAAAATAATGTTACATTTCTGGGAAAGGATTTTTACAAACACTTAGGCCCTGTGATTTGAACAGAATCCAGCTCTTTAATGTCTTCTCCAGTAAAGATTTAGAACCTCAGAATAAAAACCCAACCAAGTAGCAGAAGACAAGTCCAAGGTAAGCAGCAATAGATGATTTCTCACACTAGGGGACAAAAGTTGTGAAACTCCCTGCTGCAGGATGTTATGGAGAATAAAAATCAGTGGAGACCAATTCATGTAAGGAAAATAGACTGAGGGCTATGGAAATAATACTTCTGTCTCTGGAGGTCCCTGAGGTGCACAATGTTGGAGACTGAGGAGGTGTTATGGGTGGATATGACTATATGCTATAATTAATTATAGCATAATTATTTATTATTAGCTTGGTATTGTTAATTGTTAGACAGGACTAGCAACTATGAGGCATCTGGTTTGGCCACTTACAGAGAAGAAATGTGGATTGGATGGAGAGTTTGGTGTGGCCCAGTATAGCTTGTATTTTGGGGTTTCTTTCAGCCTGCTCGTCATAGATGGAGGTAGCCCTCCACCACCTGCAGAGCCCAGTTCACTTCCCACTCTTTGTAACATTGCCTGCAAAAGTTTTAGCTAAGTGACTTAGAAATAGACTGATTGAAAATAGATGACAGCTGCAAAAAGCTGTCCTGTCTTCCCCAGAAGGTCTTTGTTCTGGTTTTCAGCGAGGCATGGGGTTTTGTTTCCAGAGGTAGCTTGGTGCTAAGATGCAGTGACTCAGCCTGAGATGGTGGAAGGATGGAATTACCATAGCAGGACAAGGCATTGTTCCTTCTTCTCTAAGATCACTATTTTCACTGCCCCTGCTTGCAGAGAAGCAGCATGTTCTGCATGTTAAGTATCAACATGGCACCAAATTTCATGCACAGTTTTGATAAATAAAATCTGTGTTCCAAGCAAAGGCACCCAGACAAAGCCACTTTGTGAAAGCAAGACTTAGGCCTAGTGTATGTCTTTGGGAGAAATGCAGAATTCGTTTTGGGGAGGGAAACTGATATGAACAGCAGGCCATTTTCTTCTACAAAGGCTCTCTTTCAAGGCTGGTGCATGCAGCAGAACAAAGGCTGACCCCATAAACTCTACTCCACAATAGCTTTGGATATTTTCTTTGATTGTACATGCATACATCATGCCTGGCTGTAAATAAATAGGGCCATGGTTTGATCCACTGTGAGGATAAAGTCAGCCTGTTCCCCTTACATTCTGGTTTCTAGGAAATGCTTATTTTGTGTCTCTGCCTTCTCTTGTCTGAGCAATGTCCATTTTGCCACCAAGGCCAAAGGGTCTCAATTTAAAGCCTAGTAATAAAGACATGAATGGTTTTGCCACCATTTTATTGGTGCCAAACTGGTTAGTCGCTTCTTTCTCTAATCCCTGTAACTTCTGTTTTTTTTAAGGACCTTTTCTTGGCAGAATTCATGGCCAACAAACATGTAGGCCAAGAAGAACTTGGGTCTTACAGGTAACTTTAGGCCCATGCTCTGGTAAATAAAAGACTAACTCTCCACTTCTGTTCCTTGTGTGTAAAAAGGAGGAAGATGCAACTTCCAAAGCCTATCCTTGGATGGCTGAGGTACTCCTACAATAGAATGTCTCCTGCTCAAGCACATAAAACAGTGGTAGTATGCAGATTAGTTGTAGTTTTTATAAATCATCCACAAAGTTTAGTGTGAATGAAACACATTTGCTCAGCACACTTTGTGGTTATACTCAAGATGCAAGGAAAATTTGGGTTGTTGCTCTGGAAACGTAGCAAACAACTGGCCTAAGACACAGTGTGTTTGCAATGTAAACATTTGGGCCCTTGTCTATAAAATTGTCTATAACTGGAGAACAAAGCAGCCAGAGTGAGAGTCTTAATCATCAGGTTTTTTACTGGATGAAACAATGTTTATTTGGACATTTTTATCCCATTCAGTTTATTGATTAGCATTAGGCAAAAGTTTTTGCAGCAGCCGTTGTCAGAGCCTGCTATGAATGGTCTCCTATGGCATAACATCACATGGCATAATAACACATAAACATTTTCTGATGACATCACAGTTTTTGCGTATGTTTTGATATTAAGGCCAAGAACACAGAGATTTTCAGCAGAAGAGCTGATGAAATGCATGACTCAGTACATGGAATTGCCTCTAAATACATAAGCACTTCATTAAAATCAGCAATTACCCTGAGAATTTGTGACATTCCTATAAATTGACCTCTCTTTTTAGCATTTATTATTTGCATTCCTCAAATATTGTAAGACATGTAGTAATGAAAGGGCAGATTTTCTGGACATCTTAATGTCAGAAAAGTGGAGGAAAACCACATGAGGAAACTTCAGATTGTCCTTGGAAAACTGGTAGGAAATAAAAACCAGAGGATTAAAGCAGAGGTCAAATGGGTAAATATGAAGCCACTTCCATGGATTGATGACTGGTTAAGGCATATGTAGTAAAAAAAATTTCCCATGTGAGGAGGAATGGACTTACAGCTGTTCAGCCTGGAGAAGAGGAGACTGAGAGGACACGTCAAGAAGAATTTGGACAATGCTCTCAGGCATATGGTGTGATTCTTGGGGTGACCTGTGGGGGGTCAGGAGTTGGCCTCGATGATCTTTATGGGTCCCTTCCAGCTCAGGATATTCTGTGTTTTTAGCAGACTGCTGTAGTGATTTATCTTGGGTTGCTTTTCTTGCATATTCATAAGTGATCTGGAAGAGGAGTGAATAAAGAAGTGATAGCAGTTCCAGATGATACAGAGTTGACTGAGAATAACAAAAATTAAAACTGACAGTAAAGATTAACAGAAGGATCTCACAAGGGTTATTGAATGAATGGGAGAATAGCAGATGCAATTCATGTACTTAAGGAAAACAAAACACTCCTAACCATGCACAGCGGTAGGGTCTAAAATTAGCTATTGCCACTCAGAAAGAAGAACTTCAACTCATCATGTATAACCCCATGAAAATGTCAATTCAATGCTCAGCAATTAGAGAATGGCAAATCAGATGTTAGGTATTGTTCAAACAGGAAAAGTGCACAAAAAAAAGAGAGACATAACAAGCTACTCTAGAAACATTTTGCACTCACAGCTGGGAGGCTGCACAACCAGAGCGGTTCTTAACTCCCTTGCTGAAAAAAAACCCAAGATAAAGTAGAAAAAATGTGGAGAAAGCAACAAGAATGGTAACAGGAAGAGGACCTCTTCTCATGAGAAGATTTTTTACTGAGTAGGAAGAGGGGTGATTGAAAGGGTCAGTGGTTGAAGCTGCAATGTCATAAGTGCAATAGAGAAGGTGCAATAGTGAACAAAATTATCCAGCTTTTCCCTCATCAAATGAGAATTTGTGGTCCTTAAATTAACTCCTTTTTTCTTCAGTAACAGTTTTTAAACAAACCTCCAGTTCTTTACACAGTCAGGCTTTAAACTGTAGAGTTCACTGTAGATGCTCAAGACAAAAGGTCTTCAAAAAGTGGTTAGAGAAATTCAAGGGAGAAAAGCCCATTCAGTCTATTAATCACAAAGGTCTAGTGTGGATCAGCAAGCCCAAAAGATGCACATGGATTAGAAAAGTTTTGGGATTAAATGCCAAAGTGCCAAAGCCTTATTGCCCAAGTGTTCACTGCTATCAAAGACAAGCTATGGTGCCATACCTGGGGCACGGGGCGTGTGTGGTCCCACTGTAAATGTTCTTGCCTTCTCCCCCAGAGCTGTAAAGAGCTCAGCAAATTTGGTGCCAAACTTCTTGTAAAAACTGACCTTCAGATTGGAGCTAGACTTGGAAACTCTGACTTTTCCAAGGTTACAGAGGAAGATGGCAACAGAGTCTGCAAGAGCACTCAAATCTTCTATGATCCCATGGGATCATGTACCATGGGACAAAGCAACCCACCTCTCCATGTGCAGTTCTGCTTCCATTCTTTGCAATTAAGGCAACATTTAATCATTTGCTAACATTTTCAAAACATTTATCCCCTGCCACTGACAGGTTTTGAGCTAACTGTGGTACAGAGAAGCTGCTTTTTTGGAAACATCTGAAGGCAGGCACAAAGCTGATGTGACAGAGAGTTTGCATAGCTTGCTCTTGCTGCACAAAGGTTTGCTTCCTATGACTCAGCCACCGATATAACTTGGTTACTCATCAGAAAACTGCTTGAAGAAAAGACTAATTTTGAGCTGAATTTGATTAATATCTGAGCAGTGGAGCTGGGGCAGAGACTCAGAGCTGGGGTTAGCAGTAGGATGGGGTAAGAAAGACTGACAGCTTTCCACACTTCACTGGTGGAAGCTTCTGCTTTCATAATAAACACTTCCTCCTTCCAGCCACACAAGAGCTGCACTGAGCCCCAGAGGTTGAGGTTAACCTCAGGAAGGAGTGTATCTACTCCTGTAGCCTGCTCAAGGGACCTGCCTGCTTGTGTTCTCGGACGTGCCTGGGCTGACGTGACCACTCCTGCAGCAGGAGAGCTGCACAGGGAATATGCCACATCTCCACACCCTGTGCCTCTGGGGCAAGGCAGCCGAGCCAGCATGGGAAAGGCTGTTATTTAACATAGCCGTGGGCCAGCAGAAAATGCTTTTTTCAGTTGCAGGAGGAAACCAGAAAGGGAGTGGTGATTCTCAGTGAACCTCTGAGTCATGAGACTTGAGAGGGTTATACTAGGGTAGGACAGGATATACCCCTTACTTGATGGAGACCTTCAAATCACTGTCTAATTCTTGTTTCCTTGCTATTACCAGCCTGTGCTGCCTCGTGCTTGTTTCATTTGTGCTATTTTGCCTTGCCCTTGGCCTGACTGTTTTGATAAAGAGTGAAAATCATGTTCCTGCCCTTGCTGTTGTGCAGTGAATTGCTTCAGGGTGGACAAATTTGTTCTCTTCCCCAAGGCCAGGCTTGAGTGAAGGATGGGTCATTGCAGGGGGCTTTTGTCAGCAGCTGCAAAGCCAGAGCAGCACGGACGCTTGTGTACCCTGAGAAATTCATCCGTGTCTGGTCCTCTCTACCTCTTCTTTGAAAAATTTTGTTTGCTCCCTGTCCCCTGCATGTCTGGCAGAGAGACACCAGAGGGGAGCTGAAGCTGGCAAACACAGGAGGCAGAAGCATGGCTGCAGAGGTTGGCCCTTGCCTCGCAGGGCAGCAGAAGCCAGCCTGAGAGGGAAAGCTGCAAGGGCATTTCCAGTGTGGTTTGTCTGCACTTGAGTCTCACACAGGTTTCAGAGGAATCACTGGGGGATTGCAGGTGGCTTCACAGCACTGGAGCCTGCTTTCCCTAACAAGGCTTCTTGTGGCTGGAGCAAGCAAGTAAAGATGGCTTATTTCAGGCTGCCACACCTGAAGGAAGAGTACTCCGTGCTGTGTCTCCCAGATCCTGCAAAGCACAGCACTGCTGGCTGTCCTTGGCTGCAGACCTGTAACTCTTTTCCAGAGCAGAGAAAGACCTGAATTCCAAAGGCCATCCTGTAGGAAGCCAGACCAGATCCTGTAGGTGCTGCTGAAAGTTGTTGAGAACCCTTGAATATGCATGTAGCCAAGAACTGCCTGTTTCTGTGATGCTCTGAGGATGTAATCCATATGAGACATGAAGGGAGAGAGATCTTTTGTTATATTGACTTCAGTTTCCTTTTATTTATTAAGAAATCTGTGCAGGGTTTAGGAAAGCTGGTCTTTGAAGCTGTCACCAGCTTTTAAAAGACAAACACAAAAGCTTCAGCATACCATTATCTGACAAACTTGTAAAATAAAAACTGGGGAGGCGTGTGGGTGCTGAGCTCTGTTTTCTGACTCTATGAATGAAGCTGTAAATGAATGGGGAATGGATATCTCATATTTCCTACCTGCATCACCACCTCTGCCAGGAAAGGGCCTGTTTCTCCACTGAGCTCACCTTACTAGAGGTAATTAAGCTGGTGCAGGACAATGCCAAGTCAGAACATCAGACTTGTTCCATCTCATACACTGGGCATGGGATTTACTCATATGACTTGTTTTCACTCCCTCCCTGTGGAGGCAGTGTGTTCATGGGCACTGTTGTAGTGTGGAAGCTTCTCTGCATTGAGATCCCAGTGTCTGGGGCAGCTGCTTTGCTTTGTCTGTGAATTCCTCATCAAGCAGGTAGGGGTGATCCCAGATGGGAGGATGGAGGCAGGGTCCCTACAAGCACTTTGCACTCATTTTGCCTCCAGAAGCTCCAGATGAGTTAACATCAGCCATGAAGTGGTTTCTTACAAAACCAGCATGTTGTTTGTCCTGAAAAGGAAGAGCCTTTTCTCATTTCCAGAAGCAGCATGATAATATTTTCATTTCAGTATGTTTTTTGTTGGGAACAATTTCCCTTTAGTTTCTTACCACAGTGACTTGGGGGCTAAGAATAACTAGAGTCTAGCAGTTCCTAGCTGGTGAGACATGTATTTTGAGAACTAGGTTCAAACTTGCATTACTCATAAGATGTAGAATCTGCTGCTGCACTGTGCTCAGCAACATGCAACTACTCCAGTCTCTTTGCACTGAGGGAGCTTGATAACAAGCAAGAGAGTGATAGCTGCTTCCAGCCTTCTGGCTGGGAATAGCTGATATTTCCCAGATAGACACTGCTGGACATAACCACGCAGAGGTCATTAGTGCAGCACTGGCTTCTGCGCTGAAGGGTTGTGAAGAAGCTGTCACAGGTCTCTGGATTGGTGTGTCACCTCTTGTTTTTCACCTTGTTTTACAAGGATGAACTCCAGTTAGGTACCCTTGATTGGTCTTGGAGGGTTTTGTTTTTGATCTTCTGATAGTCAGAGAAGGGAGAAGGGAGATAAGGCAAATGCTCTTCAATTAGAGATGCTCAGCAGGGCTGTGGGCTCTGGGTGCTCTGAGTGCCCAGCACCAGCTTCATCACTTTCAACCAGGCAGTGTTATGTGTGCCCTGGAGCTCCACAGTTTGGGCTTTTGCAATTCCCTGGGATTGAAGGGAGCAAATGAGGACAGCATGGAAAGGTCTGGGTCGCCTGTAATGTGGGAGGTGAGCAGAAATGCCAGAGGAGTCAGGCACTTGGAATGGGAGGGGGCAGATAAAGCCTGCGGGACTGCCTGGGAGGGGCGTGAGGGAGTGTAGGAGGCTTCACTGCCATGTCAGGGACAGGGGAACTGTAGAGTGTTCCAATTTTCAGCTTGGAGGTGGGACTGAGAACCTCAATCCTTCTTGCCTTCTTCAGGCCAAAAAAAAAAAATGTTTCTTTTAATTTTTTTTTTTTTTGAATGGCAGGTTTTATGTGAACAGGGCATAGAAAGGAGAAGCAATTTGTGTCAATTCAGAAAAGGAAGCAGAAGCAAAGATGTGTGCTGAAGTATCTGAAATGGGGTGTGAAATGAGTG
Organism: Lanius collurio; assembly: GCA_020086605.1. NCBI lineage: Eukaryota > Metazoa > Chordata > Aves > Passeriformes > Laniidae > Lanius > Lanius collurio. Next base: position 3,644,482 of record JACBWW010000004.1, read on the forward strand.
GCCAGTTGTGGTTTGGAGTTGCAGCTGGCTGAAGGCAGCGTCATTGCACTGAGGTGAATGAAGGTTATTAGATTTCTCTGCTGTGGATGAGATTACACCCCTGAGAAGTCAAAAAGGAAGCTGTGAATCTTGGCTATTTTAGAATCACAAACCAGTATAGAAGAGAGGAAATTTGGGATCTGATTAAAAACAGAGAATCACAGAGGGTCTGTGAGCAAGGACTCATGCAAAGGAAGGTTCAAAACCAGAGAAGTCTAAGAAGGTTTTCAAGGTTTTCACCTTGTGTGAAGAAAGCACTGTCACACTCCCTTCCTCTAGTAGGTATTGGTGTGGTGCAGCCACTGGGGAAATGATGGGGGCAACCAGGAGGGCTGACATCTGGCCATACTTCTGGACAGTGGTGTGACTTCGGTTTCAGAACCCTTTAAGTGTCCAAAGGCCTTTGGAGATGTTTTTCTTTGTCCCCGTGTCCCTCTATTGAACAGATACATCTGATATGCCCGTGTTAAGTGCTTTGAGATCAGCTGAGTGGATAAGCTTAGGGTTATGAGCCTTGCCAGTGCATCTGTGGGATGTTCACAGACTGTGGGGTCACTCTGCTCCAGCCAGCAGTGGCCCTGGCAGGATCTGGACATCCATACCTGTCAAACCAGGCACTGATGTAAAGATCAGAGAGGGTGATGAACTTTGTTTGGAAAAATGACTGACTTGTTTGAAGGAAGATATAAAAGGGCTGCTGGCAGTTATGAAATAAACAGCTATGAGTTGTGGTATCAAGAGGCCTGAGAGAATGCCTGCACAAGTTATTTATCTTTTTTTGGGTTTGCTCATATTTGGTAAATACTAGCTAGGGAGAGCTTAATGCCTTCAACCCCTACTCGGTGCAGGTCAGATATGGAGTTGGTGGAATCAGCAGAGATGCCACTAAATTCCTCTCTGAGGATCAACCTAAAAGTGACAGTAACTCCAGCCATGCTGCCACAGGTCAGGTGGGAATTTCTTGCCAGAAATGGAAAAGTGAGGTTGGAAAGATGTTGGCCATTGTCTGTAGCCAACACTCAAAGCACATGTGCTTATTGTGCCTGTAACTGGATGTGAACTCCCTTTTTGAATTCATGCTGCTTTAGAGGAAAAAAGCCCCCTTTCTAGCTGTCCTCAATGAACACAATAAAAACATTGATTTAGTTCTTTCATGGTACATTCCTATGTCTTTTTTGGTGCTGGATCCAAATGGGGCTGAGCTGGAGGTAAGGTCCCTCATTTGTTTGTGCAGGCTGGCATGGCACACTCAGGGCTCTTGAGCACAGTAACTTTGCCAAGGGATGCAAAGTACCAGGTTCCAGGTTCAGGAACCTCCAGGCAGAGACATGCAGGTTCTCATTCCCCACTCTCATCCCCATCTGCTCTGCAGTGACCACAGACTGAGCCCTTTCTTTCTACTTCCCATTTTTGCAGCTCTGGTTTGATTTCTCAGCAGGGCTGACCTTGCTGGGGGCTATGGCTGCTCTGACAAGCTCCAGCTGCTGTTTAGGAAGGGCACCTGGAGCCAGAGCTGCAGAAGGAGGCTGTACTTGTGCAGTTGGTGAGAAGGGGTTTGAGCCCTGGCTCTCATTTTTGGGTGAAAGCTCTTCCTCCTGGAGGATGGGGGTGAAGGATAGGGTGTCTTAGGCCTGAATGGGAATGGCTGAACACCTGCCTGTGATGCTTTCTCATCAAGATTATGTTGCATGGGGTAACATAAACCCAGAGGAGATCCATGACAATGATCAGAGGGCTGGAGCACCTCTCCTAAGAAGACAGGCTGAGAGAGTTGGGGGTGTTCAGCCTGGAGAGGAGAAGGGTCTGGGGAGAACTTACAGCAGATTCCATTATCTAAAGGGGCTACAAGAGAGCTCGAGGGGGACTTTTTATGAGGGCATAAAGTGATGGAACAAGGCTTAATAGCATTAAATTTAAAGAGGAGAGATTTAAATTAGATATTAAGGAGAAATTATTGACTGTGAGAGTGGTGAGGCAGTGGAACAAGTTGCCCAGAGAACTTGTAAATGTCCCATCCCTGGAAGTGTTCAAGGCCAGGCAGGGTGGGCCTTTGAGCAGCCTGGTCTGGTGGAAGGTGTCCTTGTCCATGGCAGGGGCATTGGAACAAGATGATCTTTAAGGTCCCTTCCAGCCCAACCCAATCTGTGATTCTATGAAATTGTTCTTAGAAGCAGGAAAATAGTTGTCAAATTTTTGAGTCTCTAATTTCAATCTTCATGGAGACAGAGAGGCTCAGACATTGAGCTGGGTAAGAAGAAAACCTGGGTCTTTGGGGTCCTCATTCCTGTTTTGTGCTCTGAGTCATCACTGTCACCCTAGGGCAAAATGTGACAAACCAGTCACAGCCCTATTTAATTTCTCAATTTTCTGAGAATAGACCAAGTGAGGTCCCTGACCCTGGTGCAACAGCTGAAAAAGCCCCTTTTTTTCCTCTGCCTCTGGACTTCTCGGAAAGCTCTCTGCAGGGCAGGCTGGGTTTTGGTTTGGCTTTCTTACCTAATACCTGCAATGTTGTGGCTGCAGAGTCATGAGGAAAACCCAGAGGGATGAGAGAGCCCCAACCCCCCTCACCACTGAGCTACCTGCACCAAAGAAAAGGAGGATGGCCCTTGCAGTAGTGCTCAGGATGAGCACTGGAGTAGAGAGGTCATAAAATCACTAAATTCCCCCCACTTGCTATGTGAGCACATAGAAGCTTCATGAGGAACCTGGGGTACAAATTGTGACCTCCACTACATGGCCCTTCCAGGGACTTCCCTTGGTAAAGCTGTCAAATGAGGATATGCCCAAATGAAGTGTGCCTCGACTTGTCCATCCCTTCTTGGAGTCAACAAGCGGGTGCCTGCATCATTTTCCACCGATGCTTTTGTCCCTATTGGTTCCCCTGTATTGCAGCTGTGGGGATCCCACTGGAGTACATCTCCTCATTTGCAAAGGAGTTATTTATTGCCACAGACTGCGAGATGGTGAAGTGGCTCGTGGCAGCCATGTAAAATGCCTTAACAGCTCATTGATTGCCACAGATGAGAAGACAGCAATTACACTATTTACACCACAGTTGTTTTTGTTTTACAGCCTAATTCGCACCCATTCCCCTGTAACAAACTCCGAAGAAAAAGAGCAGCCGTTCATTGGTGTTACTCATCTGTGTAATTAACCAGTAAGTGCCTGATCTGTCAAACAGATAGAGGCTCATTCAGGTTTTGCTTGTAACATGTTTGCTCCATGGAAGGGTGGAGTTCCTCAGGATTGGCACAGCCTCGTTAAAAACAGTTCTGTTAAGGATGTGAGTGGAGATTTAGATGGTTGCCCAGGCTGCTCTTACTGTGGGCATAGTGGCTGTTTCAGACCTCAAGCACCTGCTTAGGTTTCAGGACTGTATTAGTATCCCAAAGTTTCCCAGCTTGAGTGGGCTGAGCATTCAATCTGCTTCAGATAAAAGCAGAACCAAGTATGTCCTCCATCTCCAAGCCCTTTCCCTTTTCCAGGGCACTGGAGAGGATGTCAGGATGACCTCTTCTCTTCTTAAAATCTGAACATGACAGTTTCCTAATGGGATTATCTTGTAACAGCTCTTTACCATCCCTGTCTTTTGCACTGGGATTGCAAATGGGGAGTGATTGACACTGATCACACCAGACAGCACTGCTATTTGATTTTCTGCTTTATAATTGGCTTGCATTTCCTAGTTGCCAAGTGCTCTTTGTATTTGACAGGGAAATGAGGCAGTGGAGCTGTGTGGGCACAGCTCTGTCCCAGATCACCCTGTTTGTGAGACAACCCTGTGGGAAGCAGCATCACCCTGCTCTGACCACCTTTTTGTGGCTTCATTTCAATTCCAAGGAGATGCAGCTGTGAGGTTCTAACCATTGCTAGTCTGGCTTGCAGGACTCATTTATTAGTGTTGGACAAGCTTTACCTGCCTGTATTGCTTTCCTTTACCTGGTCTGCTTCCCCCACTGAGAGTGAAATTTGTTTTTAGCAAGGTTTGAAACTTTTTTTCCTGCCTCTTCTCAGGTAGTTTGGTTGCCAGTGAATTCCCCACAACTATGAGGAACCTTCTAAACTCTTTCTAATGACCAGAGTGTGCTACATCACACTACTTTGACAACTGCTGTCTGTGTCTACCTTTTCTGCACTTCATCCTGTTGCTGGGTTTCACCAGGCCAAGTTCCCTGAAGGGACACAAAAAAGGCTGAAGAATGTTTGCACTGGCAGAAGACCAAGCTTTCAGGGGAGGATGCACCATGCAAGGCTTTCAAGGGAGGCTAGATAAGAAAGTTTTATCAGATGCCAAGGATGGCCTTTTTGTGGACAACCACAGCAGGATCTGTGAGCACAGCATTTGAAATTTTACATTTACCCAGCAATGCTAAATGAATATACACTGAATGCATGGGAATCATGATGAATAAATGAATATACACTGAATGCATCCTTTGGAAAAGAATGTTTCCCTCCTAGAATGAGGACAGGCATATTAGGACAGGTTTTTCCAAAGAGTCCTTACTTCTTGTGGCTCAAGCTTCAGACTGTATCATAATTAGGCATTGACAGTCCTTGATGTGGGTGAAGGAGATGAGCTGGGTTCTGCTCTGGGACTTTTTTGAGTGAGTCTAATGACCAGCCTTTGCTGTGGGTCAGCCTGGTGACAACGTAACACTTTCATATTGCATAGTTCTGGTTTCATGGGTTGAGATTTTCAAGGGTTCTTTTAATTTTTTTTTGTTTGTTTGTTTTGGTTTTGTTTTGTTTCTTTGGTTTTTATTGAGAATAGTGTATCTAGTTCTGTTTTTTCATGTGATGCAGGACTTTAGAGAAGTGATACCTGCTGTTCCTGTGCAGACATCGCTGGGGGCAATGGGTGACTCAAAATGGGTAAGAATCAGATCACTCTGCACTGCTGTAAACTCAGAGAAAGTAAAACCATTAGAGATGGTTCAGACCTCCCAATATTGACTGCACACATCCTCCACACCTCTGGCACCTTGGCATCTGCTGCTTGCCTTGGGTACTGCTGGTGAGTCAGGCAGACAAATGCAGAGCTCTCCCCCATTTAGGTGCCTGTACCCCTAGTGCAACAAGTATTTGTACTTCAGGATTTTACATGTGTGGATCTCTTTACATTTCTATTCTTTCTGCCAGGGCTTGTTTTACAGCAATAAGGCGTGTGCTCAGTTTTTAGTTTAGATTCCGAATGAAACATTGGCGTGGGTGCCCAGCTTGAGAAAACTAAGCTTTCAGTTGCTTGGAGAGCTACTTTTTGAATTCAGAAATATGGATTGTTTGGGCAAATAAACTCCATTTTGCTGAAAGGAGGTAAGAAAAAGGCTGGTTCTGTTCTGGTTAATAACCCCTACTTCATAGACTTCTCTGTCTCTTTGCTTCTTGGGCATCCTGAACCTCCCAGAGCTGCTTTTGGTGAGGGTGGCAGCTCACCATGAGTGCTTGAGCAATTCATTCAGATTCTCCTCTCTGCTCACACTAATAACATTTCCCCCTCTCTCTACTATGTCTCACCTTTGAACAGAAATAGCTCCTAACTGTATTGATATCACAGAAGTTTCAGGTCTTTAATAACTTTTGCTTTCCGGAAACTTTGATTTCATCCACCCAGCCATGTCTGCAACTTCAATTAGGGTTTACAAACCTCTAAGGGTAAGAAAAGAGCAGTGCTGGGAAAAGGTCAGTGACCTTGAGGTTTTCCCCAGGGAAGGAAGAAACCCACTGAGAGGCAGGACAAGACCTCACAGGCATCACCCTACAACATCAGCCTAGGGACCCTATTCTTGCCAATTTTTCCTTAATAACCTAGGCCACTCCATGGTCAGCTTGTGAATCTGCAAGCTTAATTTAGGCTGAAATTCCCTCTTTGCCTGCAGTCTCTGTGCCCCTCTTGAAGCAGCAGCAAAGTCAGGATGTAACTTGTGAACTGACTGCTCTGGACAGGTTTCCATGGGCCTGGGAAAACCCATATTCATGACCCAGAATTTACTTCACTGCTTAGTTCCATGTCTTGTCCCTAAATGACACAAGAAAGGAAATTTCGGGGTTTGTGTGAGCAAAACAAGTTGTCCTCCCCCTTAGCCCTGTTGTTGGAAAGAGATTAATTTCTGCCAGGTTTCTGAAATCCAGACCAACTTCCCAGATTTTCAGCCTAAAACATGTACACAGTGGATAAAACGTCAGCCAAAACAGAAGATATTTGAAAAGACATAGGGTAGAAAACCAAGGTAAACCAAACCTTTTTCAAACCAGTCCTACCCAACTGATCAGTCCTTGGCAAAAAGTTGCCTGCTGTTCTCTCTGGTGTTCCTGTGGGTAGCCAGCACTCCATTTATGTGATTAGATAGCCTATATCTGCAAATCCTACTAAGCACACAGGGAACCAGAGGAGGAGGTTTATCTCAACTCTCATGCAATCTTGTTCTTTGTGTTCTTATCCCTTTTGATTTAAGACATGACAACAGGAAAATAAGCCACCAGAGTTGTGAAATTCAGTGTATTATTACTCTGCTGTGATTTCTGAGTAGAGGAAACATGAAAAGATGTCCATGGTCCTGAGAAAGCACCTCCTCAAAAAACTAAGGAAGTAGAAATTAGAATCTCCGTAAAATACATCATCTCTCTGATAATCTCTGTTATTTCTATTGTTGACAAAGGTTTTTGAAGTTGACTCAGCCTCCCACTGAAATCTCCAAAAATACTTATGTTCCTCTTGAGGGCTATTTGATTGAGGCCCAACACAGAAAATCAAGAAAAATAGTCCAAGAGTCAGTATATACCCACAGTATTTTGTGTGCCCCACCCTCTGAGAGGTGTCTGAGTGTGCACAATACTCTGTTTCATTGCTCCAGGGTCTTGTGCCTCTTGTCCACACTTGTTCTCTCTTGCAGATTTTTTCATACACTCTGACATATTTTTTTGGAAGCAGAGTGTGTTGGCAGAGGGAGGGAAGGGCTGGCACATGCCCACATCCAGCTCTGATAGCAAACTGGGAAGTGTGTGCCATCTGGGAGGTGCCAGATAACTCAGATTGGGTTTATCACAAAAGTACCTATGCAAGCCAGTTTACTGCTCCTGCCCTGGAATTAAATGAACACGGCCATGTTGACTGTACACCTTACAGACACAACCAGGAAGAGAGCATTTCTACAGCTCAGACAGCAGTGACAGATATTTCAGGGTTATATTTCCTATAACTGCCCAGGAATTTATAAGAGTAATTAAGGCATCTTCCTGGAAGAACTTCAGGCAGGAGTGATTTTGCTCAGACTATTCCCAAAGTGCATTTTGGAGGCACATCTGAGCAAAAGTGCCTTTTTGGTGACCACATCCTGCCCTGTGACCTGCTCATGCCTCAGCCAAGACCCTGGCCTGGCTGTGTCAGCCTCCAGGATCCCCCATCCCACCCTCATCCAAGGGTGACAGAAACTGTCAGAGGAACATGGCAGGGGGATGCCCTGCAAGAAGCAGCAGAGCAGTGCCCTGCTTTTGTGTCTCCACCAGCTGTGCCCTGATGAGTGGGGACACCCTCCTGGCTTCTGCAGCAGAGCAATGTGTCGGGGCAGGGAGCTGGAGTGGACCAGCACAATCAGTGGGTTGTGCTGGCACAGAGATGTGAGGAGAAGGTTCTCTTTTCTCCTTGGCTGCACACTGTGAGTGCTGGGCTGCTGTAAATACCCAAATTCCTCTTTTGCAACTCTCAGGCAGCTGTGCCCACAGCCTAGGAGGGCAGGTGCTCTGCCTGACTGGGCACACAAGCCCAGGGCTCTGCAGCTGAGCCTGAGCTGGCAGAGCTGAGGGAGGTGCTGGGTTCAGTCCTGGCAGTCCCAGGCACTGAGGCTGAGTGCTGGTGCCTCGAAGTGCAAAGAGGAAAGTCTGGATGTTTCTTCGGTCACATAAAAGCTAAAAGAAGGCTTTTTTGAGCTGTGTCCTTGGCTTTGCATGGAGAGTTGCCTTAAATTCTTTGTTGCATCAATTCCTCCTTCTTGGTCACAGTGCAGCTCCCTGCCCTTGCTTCACTTCGGTGTTTTCACGCTTCTTAGAAGTGCAATTTGTCTTCATTATTTATCTGACTGATTGCCTGGGCATTATTTTTTTCCTTGTTTGGGACCTCCCACTTTGTCCTCTCTTATTCTAATGTGATGACAGCATGAGTTCTTTGGGTGTGAATGTTTCTGTGAATATGAATTCTCACCAGCTTTTGCAACACTTCATGTGTGCCAACATCCACGGAAAGTGAAGAGCTGGGGTAGCAAATGCTGCCACACAGTCTTCATTTGAGCAAAACTATGAAGAAGATTGTGGGAGATGTCTATATCCAGCTCTAGTTTAGCTGAACATCTGCTAGGAGAATGGGACTCTCCAAAAGCAGACATCATTATTACTAAAACTCAGGATTTGTATGTGTTAGCTGAATTTCACAACTCTTTCCAAGTAGTGAGGAAAAATATTTAGGCCTGATAATAAAGAATGAATCCAGATGTTTTTAAAAAAGATGAATGTATAGCCACTGGTTGTAGATATTTTGTTTTTTTTTTTTTTTTAACAAAGCATTTTAAAGAGGGATACAAATTGTTTTGGTAGTTTTGGACTACTTGTCTTAAGATGCTGTCTGAAATTCCAGTTCACATGTGCTCCAGCAAGGCTTTTGCTTAGAGGATGCAAGAAGCAGCATCCAATGTTTGTTTTTCTCTGACCTCCTGCTGAGTAATTGAATCATCCCAAGCACCAAGCTAATGTTTTTCCTCCCTAGGAGAACATAATGTTACTGAGAAAAGGAGACGAGGGAAAAAAATCAAAAAGGCAGCTGCAGGTATTTGTTCCAAATGCTGTACAGTGTGGATCTGAGACCAGGAAAGAGCATTTTATAGCTGAAGAAAATGTTCAAATAGCCAAATGAGCATGGCTGGTTGGTGGAGCCCCTGAAATCTGTGGGTTCTAGGAGAGTGCAGCAGACCTGGCTGATGGCATGTAAATGCAGATAGGAAAACCCAAAAATACAGGACTTCACTTCTGGTATGTTTTCAACACTCCCAGGGTAGATATTTGAATTATTGATGCTCAGAGATGCCAGAACACCAGTTCAACAGGCTGGCTATTGCAAGCAATATGCTGAAACAGGACAACCTGGGCTCATTCTGACTCTCAGTGAGTACCCAAACAAGTATCCATCTGTCATGATGTGTATGGGCTAACTGCTTTAGGCCAGGCCCTGCTGTTGGTAAGTTTTTAGTTTTATGTCCTGTGGGCAGGCAGAAACTCCTTCTCCACTGTTCTGGGCATGGGCTGGCTGCTCACCAGTAGATGCCAAGGTATCAAAAAGATTTTCTTTGCCAGTCTGTGTCTTGGTCTGCCTGCCCTCAGAAGAATATGGGCATTTACTAAAAGGAATTTTTTTTTTCATAGTTCTGTTGTCTCACAAGAGGAATATTTTTGGGGGGAAGGATGGAGAGAAGTCTACCAGACTATGGTGGGCTGCATTAGGAAGAGCAGAGGCAGCAGTTCCCCTTCCACATGAGATCGAGAGACTTGAGTTGTGCAGAGAGACAGCACTACCAAGCAGGAAGCCTGGAGACTTCAATTTCACAGATAAGGCATGCCTGTGGCTTTTGCAGCCGGTCACATGCCCATTCTCCCTTGGAGAATATAAAAGGAAAAGGAAAGAAATATAATTAGTTAAATAAAGCAAGAGTTTCCTGCATGTCTGGTGTTTGCTGCTTCCATGGCCAAGGTGCTGGGGCTCCAGCAAGCATTTTTGATTTTGCAAAGACAAATTGTGTTTTGTGCAAAATAGGTGTCTCTTGAATGGCTGGTTTCTGAAAAGAAGATTCCACTTTGGTTTTTTTGGTTGATGAAATGTGTCTGTGGGGTTTCATTGAAGTACTGCCTTTAGTTTTCCTTTTTTTTAGCTCCACAAAAGCTTATTTTTCCAGAATAAAAAGACATTATATCTGTATTCAACTAGAGCACTGAGTTAGGCAGATCAATCGCTGCATTTCACCTGTCTGTCCCAATCCCTATCTCTATTATCAGTGGTCACATCAGTGTCCCTGTTCAAAGCCCTTCCAGGAAAAGCCACCCTGGTGGGGGCTGGCTGGCAGTGATGCCATTCTGGGAGGTCCCCTGTCACCGAGCTCCTCCACCCCTCACAGTGTTCAGAGCTGATCCAGGTGTCCAGGTGTTCGCTCTGCTGCACCAGCTCAGCTAAAAATATTAGTGTGAGCTCAGAAGTTGCATTGCTGTGGCCACTGTGATTTCAGCTGAGCTGCAGCATCCCCAGAAATCAGCTGGGTATCCAGGGGTGTCAGAGCACCAGCACAGAGGGCACATGGCAGCTGCAGTGGGGGATGCAAAGCACTGTCTCCGTTACGTGGGTGAGGAGCAGGAGCAGCTCTGGTGGGGATGGTGCAGTTACACGTGCACAGCTTGGATCTGTATCCAACCCCTGACATTAAACTGCCCCAAACTCTGAGATTTATTTTAGGATAATGCAATCAGTGCTTTAAATAAAGAGTTTTAATGAGAAAGCATCACCGAGGTGCAATTTCCTGCAATTTTGAAGTGCAAATACAGTTCAGGAGAATCTCTGCTTTAGCTGTAATTTGTTCACTGGGGTGAAAACATGCCTGCCTTCCCAACAGGAATGTGGGAACTTCCCAGTTCTTGAGCTCTCTTGCGTACTGTGATTTGATGACACAGTAAATCCAGCTTTAGGGTTCCCAGAACCAGAAGAAAAGTTACCAGATCCTCTGGCCCAAAGTGCTGATGTTGCTGCATAAACTTCCTCTGCTTGTCCAAGTGTGCACTGAGGGCACTGCTCGTGTAGCACTGTGCTGATGAGCTTTGTGGCACATTGGCCGTCACCTGCCTGCCTTGAGCTGGAAAAACAACCAGCCAAGAGTCTGACCTGTGCTTTATGGCCAGGTGGAGAGATCAGATACCTCTGGCTGCTGCAGATCCCACTCACACTGCTGAGAGCGGGGGTACAGCCCTGGGGAGCTACATCCAGAGCTGCAAAGCTGCCTAAAAACAGGCAGTGCAGCTCCACGCTGTGGGGAAGGAGGGGAAGCAGACGGGTTTCTCCACTCACTGGCACTAAGTGGCTTCCCCTTCTGCTGGGATGCTGAGGGAACTTTTCCACCTCCTCCTACCCCCAGGTCTCCCCTTGTCCCTTCTGTGGTGTGGGGCTGGGAGCTCCCCCCTTCCACAGGCTGCTTTGGCAATCTCCCCTGAGCGATGATGCTTTGACTCCTGCCACTTGACATTTTTTTTCCACTTAGAGGCTTGGAAAACAACAGCAGGTGCTTAGGGAGGGTATTGGACACAGGACCAACAAAGCCCCGTGGAGGACTTTGCTTTCAATCTTCAAAGGTGTGTTTCTGCCTACAGGCAATGTCTGTGGCAAAATTCCCTGTGTTTCCAGGGAACCAGCCCTGAGCAGGGGTTAATGTTCAATTGCTTTGCCACTGCTGCCAAAAATACTTCTTCCAGGTGGCTGTCCCATCCTTTACGAGGGGGTGTCCCACTGCTCATGTGGCACACAGAAATCTCTTGTACTGTGTTGGCAGGGCAGGCTCTCCCCTGGTTAACACTCACTGGGGTGCTGGTAAGGTCCTGGGCATCAATGGCTCTGGCAGAGTGCCAGTGGTGTGTGGCGTGAGCCCTTTCCTCAGGGGCCAGCTGCTGGTGGCCAGGCTGTCCATGGCGCAACAGGTAATGCTGCTGGTGAAACCAGGCTGCCTGTGCCAGGGCTGCCAGCTGGGGGAGAGGGCTGAGTACTGCCAAAAGATGTCTGATGCAATGTTCCTGGGAAGTGTGGCAAAGGCACACTTGAGGGATCAGTCAGGCTTGGCTTCAGCAGGGATAACTCACAAGACTGATCTGAAGAAGCTGCTGCTCACTGTGACCCCTTGAGTGGCAAGAGCTGAGGGTGCTTTGGGGCATCCAGCAATGGCTTCATCTTGAATGGTTTTGCCCTAGTTTGAACTTCTCCCAGGCTGCCCTTGGAAGATCACCAAGTGAACAGTGCAGCAACACACAGTTTCAGTTTGGTATTGTCAAATGGGTCCAATTCCTTTCCTATTATTTTGGCTGACAAAGCCAGTTGTACCCTGTCACTGTCACAGCTTCCAGCAAGCATTCTGTTCATCTCTACCCCTAAATGTCATCAGAAGTGACATGGATCCCTGAGAGTCTTGTTAGTGTGTCTTGCTGGCGGCATCTCTACTTTTGATCCCATATGACAGTCTCAGCCATCTGTACTTGGATCCTGTACTCCTAGCAAGGCAAGGAGTCCACTTTCCTTGCCTAGGAGCTTATGCCAATCTCCAACATTGCCATCCAACACTGGGGATATCCTTTCTTCCCTTTTGCCAAGTCAGGTATGGTTTCTCTGGTGGTAGACCCTTGGATGGAGGTGTGTTCCAGTGCACTATTTAGCTTGCTTGGATCTGTTCAAGTGCAGCTTGTCTGCTGCCCTGATAACTGCACAATGGCTGCTCTGAACTGCCTTTGGCATTTGTTATGTCAATTTTATCATATTTTCTCTTAACATGCTGCACACTCAGGGAGGTGCCTGCTGACTGTTCATGTGCTTGAAAACTGGAGTCTTTTAGCAGCTTGGATATGAGGAGACTGGGGATGTAGTCTGCTTTGGCTGCATGCTTTTATTCTGCTCATGTTTTCATCATATGAATATTTCATCCCAGGTCTGTTCTCACTTGGATTACAAAGTTACACAATTTTACAGAAGCTGCTGCATCCAATACCGATGGCAGCCCTATTGCTTCTTCTTCCTGTCTCAGGATTATCTTGTCCCAGATCTGAGACTCAACTGTGCAGGGTCCGTTGTTGCAGCTGTCTCTCAGGCAGCTCTGCAGTGTGTTGTGACACATCTCCAGGCCCCTCTCACCCATGGGGATATATCCAGTTGTGTCACATGCTGCCAAGGAAGGTACTTTTAGAAGGCCTGAACATCTTGTGTGTAATTTAGAATCTCCTCAGGGGTATTTGGATCCTGCCAAGATTTAATTTTGCTTTGCTTAATTGCAGGTTTGGTTTGTTTTCTGTGTGATGCTGTGAAATGCCTGGGAGCTCACCCTGCTTACCATCAGTCCCCATGTCTGCTTGCCTTCTGCTTTTTTCTGAATTCATACCACTCAAATCAGTAATACCTTTTTCCCCCTCTTTCTTGAAGGTTTGACATAAAGATTTCTCTTCCAGTACTTACTTGATCTGTGTGCCATTTGCTGGTAAACCCTGCCCTTCACCATTCAGAAATCAAGCCTTTGCAGTGTATTTTTTTGTACCAGATTTTCCTCCTCTGCTTTGTCCTTTGTCCTCCTCTGCATTTCCTTGTAAATAACTTCTGGTGCTGTTTTTCCATGTGTTTCTGGGCTTTGACAGGCCTTTTTAGCCAACCAGCTCTGTGTGTGTTTCACGCAGGCACCCTTTGAAGAGGGTCTTCTTAATTATACCTGTGCACATTTCTGGCTCTTGTGTGGCAAATGGAGCTCCTTTGAGCATTTCTGGACACTGCACTGGCATCTTGGTGTTGTCTCAGCTGCCTGTTAAGTACAGGCTCTTTTCCCTCTGCTGTGAGCCCACAGATCCTTAAACAAGGGACTCTCTGAAGCAAGTGACTGTGTTTGTCCTGGCTGTGGTTGCGCCCCTGCCTTACCCAGGAGGTCCCAGGAGCACATTTTCGTGGTGCTCCCGTGGGGGTTCTGGTTGTGTGTGTGCAGCAGAGGAGCTGCAGAGTGTCCCTCTGCACGTAGGCACACACAGCTGGCAGCTGCTGCCCCTCCTCATCGACGTGACTCCAAGCTGCAGCTTTGGGCACTGGCCCCAGGAGAGAGCAAGGATGGCTGGGGCACGGAGCTCTCCAGAGCACCAGGATGCTGTTGGGAGAAGGGTTGCAGTGCTGGAAAGTGCCTGTGAACACGATGGTGCTTGCAGAGCTCCTGAGATGTACAGTCAGAGCTATAAGAGAGCAGGGCCTGAAAGCCACTGGTCACCCTTGCAGGTGATGGGAGGCTGTGTTATGGTGTGTACAGAACAGTGTGATGGCACTCGGGCTCAGCTCTGCTACCTCCTTGCTGAGTGCCCTTAGTCTTGTCACTGTGCTCCCCAGACTGAAATGTCTCTGCCCATTACAGGGGGATTTTGTGGCTTTTTTCTGGTGTCTTTTAAGAGTGGCAGACTGACAGCTGTACAAAGGATAAAAGTTATTCTTTCATCAACATTTCCTTCTGCAGTGCTAACCCTAAGCTAACCACTGATCCAGATGCTATTGGAATTGACTGGGAGTTTATACATCAGTTCCTTGCTGACATGCTGTCACATCCAAATTGTGATTTATGATTCTGATGCTCTCTGAACACCTTTCTAATTTTTTAAATGATACTTTACTGAAGTATTTCACTTCAAGCCCAGCATTATTCATGAGTTTAAGATATAAACAGAGTAATTGGTGAAGCAACAACTTCATTCAGTTTAACAGTTTAACAGACCAGCATGGCTGAGAAAGAAAACCCTGGAGCTATCCCCAGGTGGGGAGTCAGGAAGGCAGAACAGCAGATTAGTAAGTGCTCCACTGATGTCTTCCTACTACACCAACATTATATTGGCAAGGAAATTGCAGGCCTCCCTCTCTGACATAGTTATGGTGATAAATTAGGTACACAGAAGAACTAATGATGAAATTAAATGGAGTTATGAATATATATAGGGTCTCTTTCCCAAGGTCAGCTCTGGATGACACGGCAAAGACACCATAATAACAGGTAAGTGTCAGTCAGTGGTGGGCAGTATGTTGCTGGAGCCTGAGTGCAAACCTTTGTTCAGGGAGTACAAAGAGAAGGAGGAACATAGAAACTTTGAAGTTCATGATATCTCCCTCTGCTCTCAGAGGAGCCCTGTTTTTAATATGGAATTTGGCCTCTTGCCACTCTGGTGCTGAAGCCTTGTACCCTTCACATTATGTACTTTGTTAGGAAGCCGTGTAGGACTCGAGAGCTGACCTCTGGGTGCCACAGACATACATCCTGGGGGGACATCCACTGTCTCAAAGCATGGAACTTGGGCTTTTGGGATGCTATTCAGCAATTCAGGAGGCAGTTTGGCCTACCTGGCCTCATCCCAATCTCCCCTGTATAACCTGGGGCAAGTAATTTGGGTCAACATTTAAACAGTGTCTGGCAATTTTAAAATTTCTTTTTTAAAGCACCTTCATGTTTTATTGTTTGGCTTTGGGCAACTAAATTGGATTCAAGCCAAAGCTGCTGACCTCAACTCTGCAAGCAGAGATCTCTAAAATAGGATATCCTAAATACAGGACTCTAAATTGCCAGTCACTTCTGAAAAGCCTAGTCTTATATCCTCTGTCTCCCAGTTCTCTGTGGTGCACAAAGAGATAACAGTGCTTCCTTTGCCTCCAGGAATGCTGAGGGCATAGACACAGTGAAAGTCGAAGGGCACTCTCAGACTCAATGGATCAAAAATATGTCTTAAGTAGGTTTTCTTTTTTTTTTTTTTTTTAGATTTGATTCCATTTCCAAATTCTCTGTAATTACTACCACACAGAAGTTATACAGCTCTGCAGGCTTTGCCCCACAAGTGTCTCCTACGTCATTCCAGAGGACCTGCACACCCTGCAGGGAACGGCTTTGTGAAGTGGTTCTTGAGAGACGTCCCTGTGCTTTCTAAGTGATATGAGAAGTTTCATCCACATTTCACCAAATGACCTTGCCCAGAGCTGCTGCTCTGAAGTAAACTGCTCTGCAAGTTGTGTGTATGCAGCAGATTTTTGTCTGTTCTTTCCA
This sequence comes from Lanius collurio, assembly GCA_020086605.1. Lineage (NCBI taxonomy): Eukaryota > Metazoa > Chordata > Aves > Passeriformes > Laniidae > Lanius > Lanius collurio. The sequence goes on from JACBWW010000004.1 coordinate 3,660,348, forward strand.
GTGAGGATGTCCTTTTCTAAGGGTATTAAGCTGATCAGTTTCCATTCCACTTTCGTTTGCAGTTTGTAGAATGAATGGAAAGGAACTGTATTTGCTTTTTAATTGGTGAGTGAGTGGGTCTGGTTTCAACCCCACAGCAAAGAGAGGGGAGAGATGCTCTCCGAGGAGTGCCTGGGCTGTCCCACCTCTGCAGAAGCTGGGAGCTGCTGCTTCTCAGAAAGCACACATGTTACAAGCCAATGTCCTCTGTGTCAGGGCAGCGAAGCCCACCCTTGTGGGAGTCAGGGGTGGGGAGAGCTGGCGGTGGGGTGGGACTGGGCTGTGAACATGCCCTTGTGGAGGAGCTCTGCTTCTCCAGGCTGAGACCGTGCTGTCCCAACACTGTGGGCAGCCGGAATGGGTCCTGCAGCCACCCTCGGGGACATCGCAGCTCCGTGCGCTGGATCAGACAATGACCCTGCTTTTCTTCTCCTCATCCTCCCGAGAAATTCCTGCGAAGTGAGTTAAGATACGGAGATTTTTATTCTCCTCGGTTTCCAGCCCTTGGGAAGCGCTTTCTGGCGGGCATGCGGCTCTCCCCGGCCCATCGGTCCCAGGCAGCAGGAGCGGGCTCCTGGCAGCAGAGGGAGACAGAAGCCCGGCCACGGGCTGGGGCTGCGCTCCCCTCCCTCCGCTCACTCCTAAACCACAGACCGGCATGAAGTATGATGTACCTGATTTTTTCACCCATGAACTACCTTTGTCTCTAGTGCCAAGCATTATGTATGTGGAACTTTTACCGGGGAGGGAAACGCAATGTTAACAATGTTATGCACAGTTTTGAAATCCCCATCTCAGCGGGGAGGCAAATTCTGAGGTAGAGGAGATTCCAAGCATGCTGTTTCCAGGAGGCAGTACTTCCCTGAGAGACAGAGAGTTAAAAAGATAAAACAAAGCAAAACAAAACAAAACAAAACAAAACAAAAAAAACCCAACAAAAAACCCCCAAAAAAACAAAAAAAACAAAAAAAAAAACGAGGTGGGGGGGAAAGAAATATAGCGAGAAAAGCAGTAGGAAGAAGCCAGTAGCTGCTGGTTAAGGACCACAGCACAGCTGAGAAAGCACAGCTTTGTAGGGCTGGCTTTGGACTCAAGCAGGAACGGCGTGCCTTGGTACTTTCTGCCTAATCCCCTGTCCCCCAGGAAGAGTTTTGCAGCCACTCCAAACTTCCAGCCAGCAGGTGCATGCTGCTGCAGGCTGGGGTACCCCTTGCCCTTGGAACATGCTGCTGGTGGGAGATGAAGCTGGAACTGTTGCCAGCCCACATCAAATCCCAGATGAATGTGGACTCTGCAGTAACAGGGGATATTACTTTAAATGACTCAATAACACTAGAGCTTTGCTATCTCCTACACCATAATATATAAACTCTTTTATGGATCTAGATGGAATTTCTTTGACATTTCCTCAAATTGCATTGTTTTAAGGTACCTTTGCATTTTTATTGGCAACCCAGTTGTAATAGATGGAATCCATATAGCATTGATGCTGCTTTCTAGGAGATGCCAGGTAGCTGTGAAATATAAACCAATAAGGTCTTGGACTATAGCTTAATCTTATCAGCAGAATTCAGGTAGTGTGGGGCTGAAATTGTGCTACTAACAAGTGTTTCCAGCCATCACTATCATGATGAAGTGAGATGGAAAAATCAGGAAATAGAAATGTGTCCGGATCCACACAGCTCCTGAATGCAGCAGGCACAGAGGAAGGAGCTGGCTGTGCCTGGCAGCAGCCTTGTGATTAAAATAAACAGTTCTGTGCTCCTCGTACGCTGCAACCCCAACCCTACCTCGGTGAGTCTCCCAAGCCAGGAGACATAAATCCTCTTCAACTACCGAGACAAACGTCAAGTGATTGCAAGGAAATGTGGGTAGTTTGCTGATATTTTTAGGAGCTCCTCTCCTTCTAGGTTAAGAATGAAGTGAGAGCTGTCAGTGCCTTGGGGACTGCTGTGGGTATAAGCCAGCACCTCAATTTATTTCAGTTCCTCTAGGAGCACAGATACATCATTGTAGCTGCTGGGATCTTGATCTGGATGTGCGAAATCCACCCTAAAGGCCTGCCAATATAATCTCTTAATGCCCCCATTCCTTCTGTCTAATGTTCTACCCCATGGTGCTGTGTGATTATTAGGCAGCTTATACAGTGCAGGTTAAACTGGAAAAACCTCAGTTTCTTAGCAATTTATAGCCCCCAATTATTGGGGTCTTAAGGTCACACAAGCCTATGTGCATAAGGTAGCTCTTTGGAGAGGAGGAGGTAAATACTTGGAAATTACTGCATTAACTCTGAAATTTAGCTCAGAAAGAACAGCAGAGAGATGCTTAAAGGAGCTAATCCTTGATGCAGGACAGCTGGAAAAATTGAAGATGTATGTAGCCTCTTTGCTTCCTCCGATCTTTCGAGGGCTGAGTTGTGTTCACTCCACTTGTCTGGCTCTAAACAGCTGCCTTAATGGTCACACCCATGGCCAGATATCCGTGCTAAGGGAAGCCAAATCTGCTGGTTTTCAGCATCTAAAAGGTGTTTCCTTCTTGCCTGAAATTGGTTCATCTCTGCCCCTAAGATTTCCTGGCATCCCAGTCCCACAGAGCCAGGCTGCAGCAGTCCTTCAATTCTTAATCCAGCAAGGAGGGAGGCAATGCCCACGCATGTGCAAAAATGGTCTCTCAGATATTGTCTCCAAACCTCTTGTCCAAGTCTTTTTGTGCTGCATTGCTATTAAGCAAACATCCCTACTGTCCAGATGGACATGCTATAGTGCTGTTCCTCTCCTCTCTGCCTCACACGATCCTGGAGCCGTGAGATGAGGTCAGCAGTGTCACTGAGGCACTTGTACATCCCTTGTATCATTATTTGTTCCCAAGGACTGTTCTCTAACTGTTTAATTAGTCCCTTCAGTAATGAACCATATACTGTTTGTTGTTCTCTTTCAGCTGATATTTATCCTGTAGGAATCAGGGGCTCCTGAGAGCTGTCACACATCAGAGTGTTATGGAGACCCTGGGGAGAGGAATCACATGTGGGCTTTGGTAATGGCCCAGGCAAGCAGGGCAATAAACCAGTCCCAAACCCCTGCTTTTAAATACTGAGATAGAGAGACTGGAGCTGGTCTAGGATTGTGCTTTTTAGCTGGTGCTCCTTTCCCTCTCTCCAGCGATGTTGGGACCTGTGCATGCAGCTCCTCTCTGCTGTCACAGTTGCAGGCTGCCAGGCAAAGCACAGCAAGAGCTGCTTGCCCAAACATGGCCCACCAGAGACAGTAGGATGGTAGAGAGGTGGCAACCAGGGCCCCACAACCAGCAGTGATGTGGCTGAGGCTGGGCTGCAAGCACATGTATGGAACTTGGGATGATGGGCTGCTCTCAACAGCCTGAATTTCCCATTTCTGGGATGAGAAAGCCTTGAATTTTTGACAGTCTGACAGAAATTAATAGCAAACTAACCCCTATGAAGGTGGTCCTTTGATATTTTTATTGCTTGATATTCAGAAGCTTCCTGTATCCTCAGTCTTGGATTTTTCCTCTAACCCCTACATTGGAGCAAGCAAAGCACCCACTGACCTCGGTGAGAGTGTGGATGCAGGGATTCCTTCACAGGGCAAAAGTAGGATATAAAAGGTGGCCTTTTGGCTCAGGTGCTTCACATTGCTTTCAACTTGTACAATTGCATACCTAAAGAAATGTCAGTTCTTGCAGACTGATGGATTTGAACATGCCAGCATTGCTAAACACTCTGTTTAGGATTTTTAAATGTTTAATTTGTAGCGATGGAGACTAAATTGAGAATTAAAACCATGCACATCAGTCCCAAGGGAGTTTCTCTCTTCCCTCCCACTCCATCTGGAATGAACAGGAGTTGGAATTATACATGAATTAATGAATAAGTAATAGAGACTCACACAAATAAATTACAGATGCAAGGATTTTTTTTTTTAAATCATCCAAAAGTTAATATTTATTTATGTAACTTGCAGAATTCTAGCCAATGGCTGCATAAATATTAATTACTAATTAAAATTTAATGGCAAAGCAAAACCCCAGTATTTGCTAAATGTATGTACTAAAGCCATCATTATTTTCTTGGACAATTAGGTTTGTTTGGGACTTTGGTCAAGCGGTGACAAGAATACAATTTTAGAGCAGGGGACATGCTGGATTGATCATGCTTTTTGCTTTGATTGCAATTGCTCAAAGAAAGGATGAATTAATTATTTTTTTTTCCATCCCATGAGGAGATTATAACAAATTTAAAAAGTGCCCTCAGCAAAACAGGGGCATTGCTGTACTCCCAGTTGTGCATCCCTGCTACATATTTGACAGATTTCCAATAAAATGAGGAGGAGGAGGAGGATGGCTTCTCAGCCATCAGCCTGCAGTAGCTGTCCCCATTTAGAGCAGCTGATTATCTGGCCTGTGGTGGCACTTTTCCATTTATGTGCCTCTTGGCAGCCCAAAGGCTCCCTTGCAGTTGCTGGTTTTGCAGCTTACCGTGAGTAATTTTGCATTAACATCCCTTTGTATAGCTTTTTGATGTACATTGCTAAACCCACCTGGGAAGGAGGTTTTCAGGGATGAGCTTTCCTCTTCTGCAAAAGAAAAAAAAGGGAGGCTGGAAATCTGGTGAGTCATGGCAGTGCCATGGCTCAGATCTGAGGCTTCCCTGTGGTGTCTCTCACTGCTTCACTGGTTGCTCTGGTTCTGCTGTTTTCTCTGTGTGTTGTCCTGCTGCTCTGGGGAGCTTGTGAGAGTTTCTCAATGCCATGGTTAAACCAGACACTCTCCCCTATGATCCAGGCTGGCTGTGACCTTCCTGGTTCCCAAGTGGCTCTTGTTGGTGCCTTGCCATGATTTGGGGTCCCTGAGCTGTGACTCCCTTGGGCTCAGGAGAGGGAAGCAGATGAAGCAGGTCTGACTGCCAGAGACCCATGACTAAACACAGGCTGGTGGTACAGCTGGGAAAGGGGTGGGTTTGCTGAGCTGGGGCTTCAGCAGCACTTGAGCTCAGGTGGTGTAGAATGAGATGAAATTGCCACGTGCTGCTGCAAACATCTGAGCGGTAAATTGTCCTAAGATGCACTGAGAACTGAAGGCACCTCTGGGTAAAAGGTGGTTTATAGGTATCTATGAATTTTTAAAGGGAAAAAAAAAATTCCAGCCAAAAAGGGAGTGCTGGAATTCTGTGTAATCTCATGCAAGGAGCTGCTGGTAGTGCCTGTGGAGCATCCCTGCTCTGGGGGAGTCAAGGAGGTACTGTTTGCCCTGTGGTTTGGGTTTGGATTTGTGCTTTGCAGCTTTCTTCTGTTAAGTCAGTAATTATGGACTTAAGCTGGTGAGACAAACCCTGAGTAAAGCACATCAGTCTGTGTCATCCTGGTGGGGAGTCAGGGTCTGCTCCCAGTCCTAATACACTGTGATTCCCCTGGCCCATGGTGTGCTGTAGGTAAGGTCTTGGAAGTCAAAGAGGTGAGACCCAGTGCTCCCTGGGACACACCTTGGAAAGCTTTTGAAGGCTCAGGGCTTTAATAAGGATGAGGAGCAGATAAAACATTTATTGCAGTGCTTTTTAATTTGCCCTCATTTAATTACAGGGACACTACTGGTTAAAGAATTTATTAAGCAATTTTCTTACCCACTTTGAGATTGATGGAGCATACAAAGGCATGAGTTGAATAAACCGAGCCAAGTTTCACCCAACTTTCTGAAATTAGTGATCTCTAAGGTCTGAAAAGTCAAGTACACGGCTCAGGGTTCTATGCAATAGCCCCAAGTACCTCCCCAATGAACTCTCCTGGAACCTGTGTGCTCTTTGGTTCAATAATAGTGGATGGCCATTGAACATATCCAATTTAAGTAGAAGAAAGATACAGAGATAGGAAATAAATTAAACTGGTTGCAAGCACAATAAAACAAAGTGCACAAATTTAAATGTAAAACACTGAAAATGTACCAGAAGTAATAAAGACAAACCAGTGATAGGAGTCTGAAGCCCTGGCTAATTCTGTACTGCAAAGATATAAAAGAAAATCAATACTAAAAAAAATGGGACCTTTATCACAGAACCTGTTAAATGGTGTATGCAACAATTTAAAAGAAATTACTTGGGAGCTAGAAGTGCAGCAAAGAAACATCTGAATAATTGACATTTAAAGAATTAACATAAAATTATTCCACGATAACAAGGAAAGTAGTCAAGCACTCTTCTAATGCACATGTAAAACCAGGCACCTTTTAAAGTGCATCCTCAGCCTTGAATGCATCTGCTTAACCATTAGCCTCATGTCTCAGCTCTCTACAGGCAGTAGAAGCATTCACTAAAGCATGGCCCTGTTTTTTTTGTCTTGTCCTTGACCTCACTATTAGGTGATGAAATGACAGGCAAATGTGGGGCTTGCTCTATCTCTGCTCCTCTTGGTACCATGGGCAAAATCCCTGATGGACAGAGAATTAAATCAGCATCCCCCGAGTAAGCCATTGCGCCTTTGGAAAATGGATTTCTCTGTCAGTTGTTGACATCAACAAATACAAGATGTTGTGTTGTTGCCATGCATCCTTCATTGATCAAATGTTTATTTCAGTATGGGGCTCCCCTTTTAATGGGATGTTGCAGATGTTCATTAAACAAATACTCATTATTTAAGCGAGACAAAGTCTGTCCTTAATTTCTTCTCAGTTGACTCCTTTTTCTACAGTTACTGCACGTAAAAGTCAGGAGACAATACTAATGCTGGTGTGCAAAATTAAAAATATTTTAGTGTTTTAATGACTCTGCAGTGATCTTGTGTTGGATTTTGGACTCCCCAGGCAGTTTTGGACTGGCACAGCCCAACAAGGACCTTTAACAGACAATAAGTGAAGATGTCCTAGTGCAATGAAACGCTGATGGCCAAGCTGATGGCTGTGCAGCCAGTCCAGCTGGGAGCAGGTGCTCACAGACCAGGCCCTCCATCCTTCAGGCAGTGAGATTAAGGTTCTCTCTTTACTGTGAGGTTCCCAGCAAGGCTCAGAGCAATGGGCCACAGCACCACCAGCTTCTTCTCTCTCCTTTCCTGCATGCACAAGGAGCAGCTGGCTTTGGCTGACACCGTCTGTCCAGGGAGCACAGGATGGGAACTTCTTTTAGCTGCTTTGATCAGCACAGAAGAGGTTTTGTCCCTCACTCAGATGGAGATTCCCAAGTGGCTGAGCCTTAACATCCATCAGACCTTCTCTCCCTTTAATAAAACATCCACATTCACCTAGATCCTGTCCCACAGCTGCTGAGCTGGCGTTTTGCTGTAGCAGTGCCGACAGCACATCTGAGCATGGAGCATACCCAAGTCAGCTCCTGACATCTGGGATTCAGGCTATCTGCAAACTCTGGCAGGCCTCAAGGACTCTGTTACACAGGCCACACATTCCCAGAATGTTATCTTCAGAATGAGTGGGATGTCACCAGTCAGGAGATGGGGGGTTTATTATAGATCTGTGGAACAAGGCTGAAAGCTGATTGACATGAACCCAACATCCAGTCATGTCTGAACCAGTGTCCCTCTCTCACATGGACTATGTGGCTTCTCCATGGGCTCAGCCTTTGTGTTTGGGACCCTTCTTTCCTTTGCTTGTCCTTTATTTTCCATGACAGTTTCAGGAACTTGCTTTTTTTTTTTTTTGAGATCTTACAGTTCTACCCAGACTCCTGGGTTTAGAGGCTACCTTGAGAAGACCTACATGAAGTGGTAGGATTGCAGATGCCCCGTTTCTGTGAGAAACCAGGCTAAAAGGGAAGTCAGGAGCGCACTGATGCCTAGAGCAGTCAGGAAAATCCCACAGTTTTTCTTATGTGCAGAAGAGTGTTAAAGTCTGGAAAGAGCCATATGGCTGCAGCCTGGATGTGTGTGCCCTGCTGTAAGCTGGGGCTGCACGGAAAAGCCCCTTGCAAAGCCCAGACACAGCTCTGGCATGAGGGATGGGGCTGGAAAATCCCAAACTAGGAGCACAGGACTCCATTTTCCGTTTCTTAGAACTCAGATAACATATTCAAAGACATTCATACCAATATTTTTGCCTGCTTCCATTTCCTTTTTTTTTCCATCTACAAATATGATACATATTCAGGGCTATTTTTTCCCAGGCATAAGATTTTTCTCCCCTTTTTTTTTCCCTTTTTATAGGTACAGTTTCTCTAATGATTTTTAAAACAAGATGGTTTCATCCATGTCTTCATTTTTACTCCATTTTATTTGAAGTTTTGTGAGTGCTAGTTCTCTGTTTCACAGTAGATCTAACTTGGGGGCTGGGATGTGTTAATTATTCAATGATTTAAATGAAATATCTAAGGAGTTTTTATTGATTTGCATATAAAAGTTATGAAACCAAATATATGGCACAACAGACAAATTAGTAGGCCATAAAAAGCATGAGTGAATTACTGTATTATTAAAGCTTTAAGATAACATGCTGTAGTATCTGAAAAGAAAGGTCAAAAGGAAAAAAAAAAAGGGAAAATTTAAATGTGAGCACATTAATGGACTGGGGAATGTGGCTTTACTAATAACTTCTGTGCATAAAAATTTATATTTTTCAACACAGCAATCATTTCTTTCACCCTGTTGGGTATTTTAAATGTGCTCCTGTGTATATAATATTAATTTAGTCATAAAATAAAAGGCAGTAATTCAGACAGTAGCCCGTGTGAGCTATTAAATTCAAAGTACCGTGTGAAGTATTTGTGGTTATGGTTCCTTGCAGTTCTGTATGAGACACAAACAAACCACTCCTGGCAAGATGAAAGTGTTTGCTTTCAACATTCCTGTCTGTGCTCAGTTTGGGTTCCTGCATTTCCTTATTGAGACCTGACAACATCTCTGATTAGATAGTTTGAGTACATATTCTAAGGATGTTCCTTCGGGAAAAAAAAAAAAGGCACAAAAGGAGAACTTGTGCAGTAGACAAGCTTTTAAAGGGGGAATGTACATTCTAAGCTCGCTAATGTTACAGTTCACTTCTTTTTATGCCAGACCATCGAGCTTTACTGCCTTAGGAGGTGAAAAGACTTTTTTTACTTGTCCTGCTCATTTGGTAATCTGGGGCTGAAAGTTAACCAACAGCAAACGGGCTTGACTGTGAGGCCAGTGAGCTGTGTAAAACACTTCCATGTTGTCTCTCACAAAAAAGCTCAAAGCAAACATTCCATCCACTGCAGAAGCAAATGAATACACAGCAATTAATCAAAATTCTTCTCACTTGCTTTCCCTGTGCATGTACTCTTCCATTAAGCCTTGGAGTGCCTGGTTGCTCTCCTGTTGAATGTGTCTGTGCTAAGACTCAACACAAGCACTTCTCAGCAAGAAGAAATTAAGCCCACACTTGGGATGAATCCTTCAGAGGCTTGGCTCAGTGCCTGCAGCTCAGTTTATGTGTCAGTGTCCAGCCCTTAATGGTACTGGTGCAAACACTCAGACACTCCTGGGGAAACCACCTTTAGGGAACCTCTCTATATTAGGATATATCACCATGCAGCATTTCAAAGCCATCTCTCACCTTTCAATACAAGTGTCTTGAAGAGAGATCTCCTCCTTGCCTCCCTTCCACCCTGCCCTCCCTCCTCTCTTTGCAGACAATACAAATCTGATGCTGGGAATAGCCCCTGATACGGTGGAGTCTGCAAGGAAAAATAAGGTTTGCATGGATCCTGCTTCCTGCAGCACACTCAGTGCAGAGGCCACACAGCAGAGTGTCCTCTAAAGCCCTGTCTAGACAAAGGGCAGTTGTGTGGGGCAGAGGATGTGCATTTGCCACGGCAGAGACACAGCAGCAGTTGCCTACAGCATCTCAGGTCTCCAGTCCCCCAAACCCACTGTGTGGTATGAATCAAAGACAGCCATTAAAGCAGTAAGAATTACTTCCTTCCTCCAGCACTTCCCCCTGCCATCTAAGGGCAGTTTAAATGCAGTTGGTGAGTTCAGTGCATACTTTTGATTCCTGGTCAAGGCACAGCTGCATAAAGAGATTGATGGCTCCTGTTTGCTTCCTGCCCCTCTGTCTGCTGGCTGTAGGGGATGAGTGGGCTCCTTCAGATGCCACAACAGGATGGATAATGGGTGAGCTTCCTGACAGCCTCAGAAAACCCCCAGCCATGTATCTCAGTCTTCCACAGCAGTAGCCTGGGCTGGTGGCTTGGCCAAGGCTCCTTGTGGTAGTGCCAGCCCAGCTTCAGCTCCTCTGCAGTGTCCCAGACTTACCCTGGGAGCCCCCACTCTTTGCTGCCTGGGAGTCTTGGGGTCTCTTGGAGCAGCCTCCATCTGATATCACAGCTATCTTCAGTGTCCCCTGCACCTTGCTGTCACCCTCACAGATACCAAATTGTCTTGCAGGGTGTGAGAGATGCTTCCATCCAAATTCATCCCTCCTGTAAATCAAACAGTGGAAGGATGGATATTCATGACAGGACACTGGGATTCCTCAGCCAGCAGTCTTCCCAGACAATGGATCCTGTTTGTCCTGAGACTACCATCCTGTAGAGAAGCATGGGAAAGCCATTATCAGCATGCTGTAGGTGGTCTGAGGGAAGTTGTTTTAGGTATTTTTTGGCTTCAGTGAGGAAGAGATCACAGCTTGGCAGGGGAAATTGCTGCAGGCCACCCTCATACCACTAATGAAGGGTTAATTTACCTCCAGGAGAGAGAGGAGATGTGTGTGGGCAGGCACAGCATCCCCCCATCTGTGGTGAGTCAGACACCCCAGAGATTCAGGCGGCAGACATGAAAGGGAGAAGTAGGTCAGGGCAGACAAAGACACCGGGGGATCCATCTGCCGGCTCAGAGGAACGGGGAGGCGGCAGCCGAGAGGGGATCTGACCTCCTGCGTGTTGATATGCAGAGCACTGGGGAGAGCGTTCATCATTCCCCAGCCCGGCAGAGGGGTGACATTCAGGACTGGCAGCTGGAAAGGCAGGTAGCTGGTGAGAGGCAGGCGTGTGGCTGGGCTCCACCTGGACAAATAGCCAGAAAAGATTGTGGAGCGATGGGGAGTCCTTTAATTACGTGCCTGCTGCATCAATTAGTAAAGACAATGGCATTGGGCTGTCTAGTTTAATTGGCAGAGCCAGGGAGGAGGGCATCTGTCATGGGCACCCTCAGCGTCTCTGGGGACAGGGCAAACCCAAATGACCTTGAAGTCCCAGGAGGGGAGCTGCAGCACAGCCTCTGCCTTCCCACTGCTGCCTTACTGCACTGAGCAGCATCTTGTGCTGGGAGCAGGTGAGGTCCATGCAGGCCTTGGCCTTGAGCTCTGGGAAGGCTCACCTGAACCTGTGAATATGCACGGAGTGTAATATGGGATTTAGAAACCAAGGCTCTGGAAGGGTAAGGCCAGTCTTTTAAAAGGCATTTTCTGGGCAATGTTAATGGACACATAGATTGTTGTATCACTGATTTATTTATTTATTTATTTTCTTTGCCTTTTTGGCAGACTTGGGGTATTCCAAACCTCAAATAATGATATACCTCCCCCTACCTCTCAACCTGACCTTTATTTTCCAGCCTGTTCAAGTGCTAACCACCAGTGGTGGTCCTAAAGGTTGTGTCTGGTCATGATGGCTGCATCTGGCTCAAAGTGGATTTGGGGGAGCCAGATAAGAACACAATAGCCAAGGATTATTTTGAGCAATGCATCCACCCAACTACAATGCTGGTCTAGGTCCAACTCAAGCCAAGCTTGGAAGAAACTAACATCTGTAGTGTGTATGCAAATGTGACTATGACTTCCTTATCTTACTCCACAAATAGTGGACAGCCCAGGGCCTGAGCTCTCCTGCACAGGAGCAGAGTGTATTCCAGGATTTCTCCTTGAGTAGGGACTTCTTTCAAAGTGCCTTCCTGAGGCTGAGGGATTCCTTATCACATCAGATACTCAGTAAGTGAATTGGGAATATGTGCACCGAAAGTTTGAAATCTTAACTGATACAAAGGATAGATTGTGCTCATGTAATCCTTTAGACACAGACTGTTGACAAAGTATGGATCCAGCTGCACACAAACTCTCCTCTGAGAAACTGTTTGTAACATAAGGGGGTCCTTTCTGAACCTCATGATGTGATGGGAATACATGACAGTTTTGTCTGACCCTGTCCTCTATGCAGTAAATGCTCAACTGTACCTTGCCATGAAATTTTGTTAAACCCCTGTTGTATTTACCACTGAACTTTCTTTACTCACTGTTCTATATCAGTAAAATATGTTCTTCTCTCCTGGGAGTAAAGTGCATGATTCCACCAAAACAAAAAGGAAGCAGACACTTCTCCACGAAGGATACAGCCTCTGGTTTGTCAGTGCTCAGCAAAGTGAATATGAGTGAGGTCTGAAACAGGTACACATCATTTCAGGCCAGTTATGTTCTTGTGGAGATGTTCTCAGTCAGACTCCAAGTGACATATTTTCTTGCTACTTCATTTTCTTCACAGGATTAAAGTAATTCTTGTTGTGGATCTGTTGTGATTCTTCTGGCTGCCCCCAGAGCCATTGCCTTAAGTGGCAGGAAGGAGGTCTGGTTGCTTTAGGCATGTCTGAGCCTGTACCTTCAGAAAGGTAGTGATGTATAATTATATCCTCCTCTCTGGGGTATGCTGGAAACCAGCAGAGGCATTTGAAACTGGTCCCAATGGCAGGACAAGTGGGAGCTTGGTGCAGGAGTCAGGATGGCTGGAAGAGCAAGGAGGAAAGCAGGGGCTGTTTGAGGGGCTGCCCATCACACAGAGCTGCCCAGACACAGCAGTGGGGTCAAGTGGCAAGCCTGGCATCAAGGTGTAAATAATTCTCAGAACATCGTACCAGAAAAGTGACAAATATGGGAATGTGTCTTTCATGAACCCTGACTACATGGAAACGGAATTAAATCAGAGAGCAAGGAGTTGCTAGCCTTGTCTTGTGTCCAGGGAAGGGAAGATGAGACTGGGAGGTTAGGAAGGAGACCAAGATAAGTTTTTCATCCTTGGATCATGAAGTTTAAGGAGAAATCCTTTTAAAACATTTTTCAGAGTTCAAGTCCACTGGTGATTTCTACCTCTTCTGTGAAACTCTCACTCTGTCTCTTTGGATAAATTACCATAAAAAGATCATGTTGGTGGAAAATTTCAGTGTGGAAATGCTCGCTGGTAAAGAAGAATGAGAAAACCGATTGCCAGTATCAACCAGTAAGCACCTAAAATTTTGCAGATCCCTGAAGGATCTGTCCACCCATGATCCCATCTGACAGTGGGCTTTTGGCAACAATAACAGTTTGTCTTGATTCTGTGACTTCATTTTGTGTACATTATGTTTGATAGTACCAGAGCAAAACCCGTGTAAAATGCATCCTTTCCCACCTGAGAAGCTCTAGTTGCCCATTTCAGGCAGATTTAAAATGATGGTGTGCAATCAGCACAGTGAAGAATGCTCTGAAAACCCATTACCCCAAAGAGTGGATCTCTTTAAGTAAGAGAGTGAAAATAAAAGCATATTTTCTAAGTGCTGAGATCTCTCAGGAGAGCAAACAGTAGGAATGGTGGATGGAAGGCAGCTCACTTCAACAGGAGTGGGGCGAGGTTGGTGTCTGGTGTTCTGAAAAATCCTGACCAAAGAAGATGGAAGTATCAACACACCCCCTTGTAGCAGCAGGAACCAGGGTTTCTCCAGTACAGACACCTCTGCAGAATAGAGAAAAGGGCAGGTTTGCTGAGGGATGCTGGATTTATGGCTGCAGAAGGGGATGGTGATGTTTTTGGGGCTGGATTGTTGTGATGCTCCATTTGAGTTCACTGTGTGTGTGCCAGCATGGCAGCACCCAACTCGGGCTGATGGAAGCTGTGGTGACTTCTCAACATCTCCATGCACAAAAAAGAGTAGCACTGCTCTGCAGGGTGCCAGAAGAACCCTAGATAAAATGTCCATTTCCTATCCCTCCCCAAGCTACTGAGCTTGCTGCTTTGGTGTAGAAAAAATTTTAAAAACACCAGAATTTGCCAGTAGTTGCATAACATTCCCAGCTATACTTTGAGCCAACTCATCCAATCCATTGTGTTGTGTGGCTTTTTCTGAGGGTGCTCAGCTACTGGGGGGACAAGTGTACTCTCTGGAGTTGGCTGGAGATGGTGGGGAGGGCTGTGCTGGGCTGGGAGCAGCAGAAGTGCCCATCAGGCTGCTCGTAGCTCTTGGGTAACCACATCACACAGCCCCATCTCGCATCTGCATAATCCATCACTTTTAAAGACGTTTCCTTATATGGGTTAATATAAAATGTTGCTCATTGTGTCAGCCAGCAGGAGGTTTCATAGGTCCTTTAGGCAACTTAAACAGTGATTAATCAAAAAAAAATCTCCACCTTCTTCGTGCTGTTAATGCTGTTGTTAGGTTGCAGGCAGCATAATTTATGGTATTCTCTGATCCTGTTAGCTAGGATGTCTGATTAATTTTGGCTCTGGGATTAAGTCAGCAAAAGAAATTTGACTTCCACCAGCAAGTGATATATATCATCCACCAGAGTGCGGGAGGGACACAACACTATCTTTCTGCCAGGGCTTTTATAGTGTCCTCGACTATAACCAGGAGGTGGCATTATGTACTCATTTTATTACTGCTGCTGCTGGGGACTGAATTGTTTTTAAAGCCCAGGACATGGTCAGCTTCTTGATCTTGACGTGGAGCACTACCATGAGATGCTGGAGACCCTGCCCTTCCTCCCCAACATGGACCATAATGTGCAAATTGTCACACATCATTCTTTTTCCATCTGGATAATTCAGAAAAGAACATATCTATTACTTAATTATTACCCAGAATTTTGATTTCACATATTTTTCATTCTTGGCACTCAGGAGGTTTTTTGATGCTTGTTTCATTTTGTCTTACTGTTTATGTCTTGTCTGTGCTTCTTGGAGCTAGACAGCAAAGTTGGGGGATAGTACAAAATATTCAGTTTATCCCTGATTTTCTTTCATATAGAGAGCTTTTCTTTCATTTTGCTTTTTTCCTTATTATAGAACCCTTTATCAAGCAGGTGAGAGATCTTTAGTAGCTCAGGAAGTTTGTCAGCTGACGAAGCAATCTTGTCTAGATGGGTTTCTAAGAGGTTTTTTAAGCCCCTCTCAAGTACAGAGATAACAAGAGTGCCTTCATCTAAGAGCATTTGGTCTTTTTAGGTGGGATTCTTGCTGTGGGAGGCCTGGCAGTAGCCATGCTGCTCTCCATGGGTACAAACAAGGCATGGCCATGAAAAACAGCACCCTCCTCCCTTTCCATGCCAGTCACCTCCATTCCTTCATTTTGGGTAGCAATGTGCAGTTCATAGACTAAGTATCTTTTCTTCATTTCTGCAGGATAAAACTGAAGGGGGAAAGTAAGACAGACCTCAGGTTGCTGCAAGTGATTCAGCCTTTTGATGAAAAGTTCAGGAAGAAATCTTTGCCCCACCTTGGCCCTGAAGTCCCTCAGGAAAGGCAATTCCACACCACAGCTGGGGGTGTGACTGCAGCCTGGACAAAAGCAGCAGAAATCTTGGTCTGAATCTGTCAGGAGGTCACTATCAAGAGGTGACTGTAACCCTAAGATGCTGCAGTTTATATTCTTGCTCCATTAACTCTGACAATAGACTTCAGAGAACAGAGTTTTTTTGACCTGGCTTATAAATCATGCTGGTAAAAATGCACTGGGATTTACTTGTGCATAGCCGGGAGCTCTGCAAGTAAAATTAACCCTTTAAATGAGAATGGAGGTGAGTGTGAAGCAGATGCTGGGCACTTATGTGAGGGTGCTTAAATTTTAGGCTGGGTTTGTGGAAGTCCAAGAGCAGCTAGTGGATACCTTGAGCTTCAGATATGCATCTTGTCCCCAGCCAGACCTGGACAGCTGAGAAGTCAGAGCTGGTGGGATGAGAACAGCCGCAGCCTGGAAGTTGTTACAGGCATATGAATGCTGGACCATCCACTTTGCTTCCCAGCAACCAGTGATGAGCAGCAGCTTCCAAGCCATGAGCTGGGCTTACACCAACCTGCTCATAGTGGTGGAGCTTAATGGTTTTTGTACCCAAAGATTTCCTCTGCCCTTGGAAAGATCTGCTTTCCAGAAGCTACCAAAACCTATTCAGTTCTTTGTGAAAATACAAGCCTTTAAAAATAGTTCAGCTGGTCACCCAAGAAGAGACTCACTTGAAATCATGAGCTATTTTTCAGAACCTCGACCTTAATCTGTGGAAGGATGCTACCTTCTGCATAACCCAGGCAATCCTACCAGGTGTATAGGGCTCAAAGCTCTTCCTGTGCAAATCTCTGGTGCACACAAGCTTTGTGTGGCACTGTGTGACAGGGTCATGGTGGCTCTGTGAGCGGGAACTGGGTCACCTTCTCACTCATGCATCAGCAGCAAGACTGGGAGCTCAGTGCTGGTGGCAGGACCTTTATCAGCAGTGATGAATGTCAGGGGGGATTTTCATCTCTCTGATTAATTTTGCAGGGCTGACAGTTAGAATGATCACATCTTGGCTCCTGCACCAGGAGGTTTTAGAAAGGAATGTTTGGGGAGGTCCGGATGAACTAACTTTACTTCTGCAATCCTAAAACCTCAAGCCCTCACAGCTCCTGCATGCCTAAGGGTGGGAAGTGCTGGTGGGCTTGGGGAAACAACACTTGTGCTGCCAGGCTGGGAAGAGTAACTGTGATGGGTCTGAAGGCATTGCCTTTGTGAAGGAAACACTGGGGCAGGAACAATCCATTTTGCTCATGGGAAGAGTATCGCTTCCTTCTGTGGATGTTTGGAAAATAAAGGCAAACTGAATTTGACTTCTGTTTTGTTTGATATTTACTGATTTGAGAGATAGAGGTTTGCAATCCAGGGACCACTGTGCCTGTGCTGTGGCTGGGGAGGAGGGAGTCAGACTGCAGCAGCTGGAGAGTGTCACAGGTGCCACAGAGGGGATGAACATTCCTGGACAGAGGCTCAGGGTGAGAATTTTTAGTGGCTGGAGCTTTTCCTTTGCTCATCACCTCATCCTTGCTGCCAGTTCTCTCAATTCTCCTCACTTCTCCTGCAACACTGCTCCTGAGCATCTCTGTCCTCAGTGACCTGGGTCACCTATAGAGGGCAATTCCTTGCTTTTCCTTCTGCCAAAACCAATTATTCCTCACTCAGCTGATTCCTCTCTCACCCTCATGCCCTCCTTTACAGCCACAATAAGGATTTGGATACCTCCTCTTGAGATAGCTACCTACAGCTGGAGTCTGAAAAATTTTTTATTAGGGTAATGCAAATCTAATGTTGCTTCCGTGCTCAAGAGAAGCTTGTTCCTGCCTCCCCTTACAGCACTGTGATTTACTTCCTTGTGCTTCAAGGGCATAAGATGTGATACTTCAGGTGGGACCATGAACTCAACAGATGTAAGAGGCATCAGCAGTTCCACAAACACAGAATATTTTTCTCACCTTTATTGTTACAAATAGTGTAGCATGCTAAGAAAAAGGAGGGAATATACTGATTTTTTCCCAATCCCATGGGATGCTCTAGTCTCCCTACAGGTCTTCAGATACTGAGTGATCTTGCACTTAATCTGTTATTACACTGTAGAGTCCCAGGCACAAATCCTAAAGAGGGCAGCAGAATCAAACCCAGACCTTTGCTTGTGGCCAGCTGAGCAGTGCTTGTGCTGCTGAAGCAATGCTGGTGCTGCTAATTGAATGTGCTTTATGTGCAGGAGCAGTTCAGCACACACCCCCAGAACATGCTGCACATCGTTTGGTGATATACAAACCGACTGGGACAATTTACAATGGTGATTTTTCCACTGACGGGTAAATTAATGCTCTCTATTATAGGCATTTAATCAATGCCAGCTCCCTAAGTCTCTAAACAGGCCACCAAGATAGAAGATTGATTGGTCTGAATGCATCATATATAAAACAGGGATACTTCATAAGGGCATAAATGATGTGTTTGTTTCCCAAAGCCACAAAGACAGCTCTGTGGTGAGGAGTGTTGGCAGCCACTTGATGAGACACAGGGAAGGGACAAGACCTGAGTTTAATGTGGGGTTTTTTTCTTGGTTTCTTCTTGGGTTTTTTCAAGGTGAGGCTGGAATGACCAAAAGATGGTCCCTAGAGATGGGGAGGAAGATCCTTCCAGTTCTACACATGGGCAAAGCTGTTTGCCTGGGAGGGATCCTGTGATCCCTACACTGCCTGTGTGGCTTCTGGAGATGCTTCTCCCAGATGCTGCTGCTGACTTAGGCAGTAAAATTTGCAGTTAATCACAAAGTACTGAAATTTGACTTCATACTTACACAAGTGGCCAAAACTTAAGAGGTGTTGGTCACTCACCTCACCCACTTTTTAAAGTTATTTTTCATTTTATTCAGAGCAATATAATGACTTGCTTCTTAGCTCAGTCAGGAGGCTTAGCCTCATTTCCAAGCTGTGGTTTGCACACCCAGGGGCTGTGGGCAGAAAGCATGGTGCTGGGACCATGGGAATCCAGGGTCTGCCTGAGTGTCAGTGCACGTTAACCGGGACAAATCTAAAATAAAATATATGAACACGGGTCCCCCTGAAAGATGTATAAAGTGTCTAATTGTATCTCATGTGAGAAATGGGTTAAAGCCCACAGAGGGTCAATTTGCATTATTCTAACCTTTGCAAAATCATCAAACTGAATTACGGAACACTGAATTGATTTGCAAACTGAGACCCATCATCCTAAATCTGTGGGATACAGTATAACTTTTATTAATATAGCTAAATACCTCTAGTTACAGAAGTTAAAGGAGAACTCATAAAGTGGTTGTCACTCTGTCAGGATCCTGAACCCCAACTGCTTGTGAAAGCCACTGAGGCCAGGCAGGCTCAGACACTTAAACCTTAATCGTGCTTAAAATGGGATTTAACTGTCCATGTGCCTTAAAATTACATTTCCTTTGGCTTCTGTCAAGTCTGTGAGATTGTGATTAGAAAATCAGTCTAACTTCACAGTTGGAAAGATTGTCACCATGTTCCTCCCAAGTGGATGGCCAGGGCCATTCTCGATTTCTGATGGAAAGACAGAGAGCTCAATAAATAAAATCCGGCATTTTGAAACTTCATTACCTTACATCCACAGAGTATTTTGTGTATACTACTGAAAAAGGCATAAAACAGGAGCTTGTAGTAATGTTTCTGGGGTAGCAGGGAAGCAGTAGTATCCTTTAATGTATTCTGACTATTTGTGCAGTGCTCCACAATTCAGCCTAGGAATAAGGGCAGGTTTTTATCCCTAGTCCTGAGGAGTTCTGCTTTGTGAGCTGGTTTATCTCCTCAGTAAGACACATGAGGGTATTGTTTACAGCCCAGTAAATTCATACTTCCCACATTTGGTGGCACATGGCCTTTGGGCTCCCAGTTAAGAACACAAAAGCATGAGGTGCTGCACTGTAACTCATGCTCTTTCATGGCTCATGTATTAATTACAAAGCACTGAAAATGTGAAATAATGAAAATAATTACTGTAATAAACCAATGAAGTGAAATATGTTTTGCTGAAATTAAAAAAGTTACTGTCCAGGCTGAAAAATCAAAACATTAATCTGTGAGTGGGGACTAATTATAGTGTGAGGTGTGTGATGGTAACGATGACTTCTGCTGTACTGTGCTGCTTCTGAGATCAGACCTTAGTTGTATGAGGAATACATCCTTATGTTTGCATAACACCTCCAACAGATTTATTTGTCTCTGTGAAGAACTGAAATTCCACACTGCTGTGGGATATTGGCCCAGTTGGATTGGACTTCAGTGGTCCCTGTAGGCCCTTTCCCTCTCAGGATATTCTAAGATTCTAGGATTTCATGATTCAGTTTACATTAAGCCAGTCCTGGGAAACAGCAGAGACTACATGCAAATTCTCCTGCGGCGTGGGGAGAGGATGCAGTGGAAGCAACAAAGATGATGAAGGGACTGGAGCATCTTTCCTATGAGAAAAGGCTGGGGGAGCTGGGCCTGCTCAGTCTCCAGAGGAGACGACTGAGAGGGGACCTCATCAGTGTTTATTCCTGTCTGAAGGGAAGTGTCAGGGGATTGACCAGGCTCTGCTCCTTGGTGTCCAGCAATGGGACAAGAGGCAACTGGCAGAAACTGATGCACAGAACTTCCACCTGAACATGAGGAAGGACTTTCCTGTGCAGGTGACTGTGGATGGGAACAGACTGCCCAAAGAGGGTGTGCAGTCTCCCTCACTGGAGATATCCCAGAACTGTCTAGATGCAATCCTGTGCCATGAGCTCTGGGACAACCCTGCTTGAGCAGGGAGGCTGGGCTGGCTGACCTCCTGTAGTCCCTTCCAGCCTGACCCAGTCTGTGATTCTGTATCCCCACTCCAGTACTCTCAGGGCTGACTCATCCTCTTCTGTTGTGTTCTTGAAATGAGCTCTGCAGTGATAGTGAGCATGTCACTTGTAGCACATGTCATCACTGTCACTGTAAGGCCACAGGAGGAGGTCCATGCAGAGAACCACATCATCTACCTTGCCAGGACCTTCTCTTGTAGCAGCCATGTGGAGCTTGTGAATTGGTCAGTGATGCCATTACTATACTATGAACATGAATGGGAAATATTCAGGTATGTTGAAGACAGTGATGATTTCTCTATGCAAGTCAAGAAATACAGTTTCCTTCTAGCTTTTAGTTCTTTGTTTTTTGAAGGAGACTCCTATATGAATTGCTTCGTTCAACACTTCACACCTCTGGAAAAGGCTGGAGAGTTGGCAAAAGGAGGAATATGCCTGTGTATGCAAAGGTAACTCAGACATCCAGGCACCTGAAATGCTTTTATTTGGGTTTGTGGGTTTTTTTTGTTTGGTTGGTTGATTTTTTGTTTATTAATTTGTTTGCTTGTTTTTTGTCTGTGAAATACAGGCTTTAATACCTTGGTCTCATGCATTTGACTTCTAAAATCAGTGTTTAGACTTCTGAAATTGACCCCTGTTGGAGCAACAAAATAGGACACTTGGTGTCTCTTTTGCATCAGTTGGATGCATTATAAATGTCATGAGGGCAGTTTTCATTGGCAATGCAGTCAGGCAGAGTCAGATTTGCCTTGTTGACAGGAGCTAATATGTTTGGGGGAACAAAGCCACCAGCTGACAGGGCACTGGCAGTCTCATTTCAAGAGGTGTGTCCTGAAGAAACATAAATTGGACCTGCAACATGCAAATTATGTCTTTAAAATGGCGCTTAGAAGTTTCAATGGCATCAGCCTGTTTGTTAAAACTACATTTGCAGCAATATCCCCCTTACTTCCCAGTAACATACCCAAAACCTACAGCCCTGTGGAAACAAGCAGCTCTACAGAACTGTGGCCTTAACTGGCAAAACACCAAGAAGAGAGAGATGCCCACTGTCTGCCCATCTGACAGACCCACTGCTCTCACAGATAATAAACCTTTTTCCTTAGGATTTTTGTGTTCTAGAGGGTTACATATGATCCCAATTGTTAGGGCCCAGTTCACCCACCACAGAAGGAACTTGTGCTTTTCCCTGGGTGTTACCTGGCTATAAAATGGCATCTGGGCATGGCAGCTACTCACTAATCTGTGAAACCAAGAATGAGAATTGTGTTTAATGGGCCTGTTCAGTAATGCCTGTAGTCAGGATTTCACAGTGCCTGGGGTTGCTGCTGATTGTGGGCTGCCATGCAGAGAACTGTGATTTGCAAAGGTGCCCAATTGTTATTAAGATTGACTCTTGCTATTATTCCTGTTTGTAAGAATACATTTACAGTAGGAGTAGGTTTTAAAATGCTAATTGAGGGGAAACTTTCAGAGTTTTGCCCTGCTCTCATTCTTCACCATCAAAGTTAAAATAAGTTATAGTTACCAGTTGCTATACCAGTTCTCAGCACAGGACAAGGCTCATGAGAAAAGAAGTATTTGACAACACTAATTCCCTGGTAAACTCCGTGAGCACATTTCTGCTAAACCTGGGCTGAGTGGAGCAGAATTTAATCTTCATACAGCCCTATGTCTGGTTTCCATCCCTGCTCACATGCACCCTCTGAGTGACTGCAATAGTGGGTCTTCACTGCAAAATAAATCCAGCTGTAGGTTTGTGCTTAAATCCACTGCCCCTTTGTCGTGGTTTGACACGGAAGTGGTTTTTTGCAAAGAGGTCCCTCTGGTTCTGATCAGAACCAATCAATTATCTGGCTTGATTATTGGCAAGCTTTAAGCCACTTAGGAGTTTGACACGCCTCTGCGAATCACATTTTAAGATAGACAGAGCCCGGGAAAGCTCGCTGGACTTCCGGCCATCAAGGAGGCCACTTGGGCCTCCGGGCCCTGCGGCCCTGCGGCCGAGCCGGGCCCTGCTCAGCCTGGCCCGACCCGGGAGGCAGCCACCCCTCCTTGGCCCTGTCCCATCTGGGCCCCCCAGCCCTGCCCCATGCAGGTAGAGCTGGGCTGGCAGCGGCCCCCCTTCACCGCCACGGCAGAGCTCAGCTCCGGCTGCCCGGCAGAGATCGTGGGACCGAGAGAGAGAGAGAGAGAAGAGAAGTTCCAGCTGGGCTGGGTGAGATTAACTCTATTAGTGCTGTTAAGATTTCTTCAGAACAGATGGGCCTGAAAATGCTGATCCTCTCCCAGAGAGAAAACAGAAAGAACAGGAAGAGACACCCTAAGGTGTAAATCAGTAAAGATGGAAGGGCCGAAACCCTGAGAGAAAAGAAAGAGGAGATGCTTCAAACCTGGAAGCTGAAATTCTGTTGCAGAAACCTTTGGGGATGAACTGGACTATTGGAGTCCCTGCTGTAATTTCATAGAGCATTGGAGGGGGGTAGAGCAATTGGGAGCTAAGGTGTCTCTGCATTTTTCTCTCTTTATTCTTTTGGCTCCAGAGTGTTTGGACTCAGTTTTACCTTCACCTGGAGGGTTGTGCAGAACACCCGAAGTTGATTCTGCCTAGTGGGTGGGGAGGGGTCCCACCTTCTGTTATGGACTGACACTTGGAATCTTTGGCTGCCTAGTGGGTGGGGGGCATGGTCCCACCCTTTGATGTGGACTGATCCACTGATTGAACCGACCATAGAAAGGAACCAAGAGGGGTCAGTGCGAAGATGACCCCAGTTCCTAGAGATGAAGATTGCTCCCAGAGATGAGTGAAGAAGACCTTGCTCCTGAACAGCTCAGCCTTAAATTGACACCCCGTGTTAGCTCAAATTGAAACCCTTGAAAAGCAGCTGTGGGGAAAGCAGTGATTCGAGGTTAGGGACTTTTTCACTGCAAGCAGAAACCTCCCGGGCGGCTGTTTTGCTGTGATATTGAACCCATAAGAGAGTTGTCTCTAGTGGGAATGTCTCCATAGGGCCAGCAAGAAAGGCTCAGAGACTCCTATCTCTCTATGTGAACTGAAAACATTATAGAAGAGGTAAACTGAAATCTCAAGGGTTGTTTCTACATTATTCAGCATGAAAAAGAAAGGTGGGGGGAAGAAAAGTGTTCTGAGGGTTTAGTCTGATTCTAACTTCTGTTTCCTTCTTTTAGGTGTGCTAATAAACTTCTCTATAGACTTTTAAGTTTGTGTCTGCTTTGCTTTCTCCTAATTCCTATCTCACAGAAGTTAAGTAACAGACGATTTAGACAAAACCACTACACCCTTACAATCTGAGTGGACATGGGTCCATTAAGGAGAGAATACACTGACTTATTTCCACCCATGCTAACCAGGACTCAGTGAAAGGAAAGTTTTTGTAAATATTCTAGAGGCCTCAGGACTTTTATGGAGTCTCCACATCAATCATATATCTTTCCTGGGTTAATTTTGGCAGAAGTCTTCAACCTGGATCGTCTCTGAAGCCTCCAATAGACTAAAACCTTGGAGTATGAAAAACACCCTTGGGGGACCAAAGGTGCCTCTCCATATATCCTAGAATCTTAAAATGGTGTGGGTTGGAAGGGACCTTTTGATTCCAACCCACTCTGCCATGTCCAAGGACACCTGCTATTTCACCGGGTTCCTCAAAGCTCCATCCAACCTGACCTTGAATATTTCCAGGGATGGGGCATCCACAGCTACTCTGGGAAAAATTTACTAGTGTCTCACCACCCCTACAGTAAGGAATTTTTTCCTAATATCTAATCTAAACCTACTCTCTTTTAGTTTAAATCCATTGCCTCTTGTCCTATTACTCCATGCCCTTGCCAAAAGTCTGTCTCTGGTTCTTTTTTAGCCCCTTCAGGTACTAGAAGGCTGTCACTAGAAGTGTGACCTTGTAGGAGGCAGCCCTGATGCAACTGTGTCCAGCTGTGCATTCTCAGGGTGGTGCTGAAGGAGATGTCCAGGTGTAGCTGGCAGCATTTACTCAAAACTGCTGATTGTCCTTTAGGGTCATATTAGAGGCTGGCACTTGCCCTTGCACAGATAACAAGAAATTTCATGTTTAGGATTATCAGATTTCCAGCTACTCTGCAGAAACAGCTGTCAGCAAATCTGTGACAGCAGATGCTGGGATGTTATTCAGTGTGCTGTGTGCTAATCTGCTGCTCTGCCCTCCCCAATTACAGTCGTTTTTAGCTATCACAGAAGGAAGCTTGGACAAACACTGTGATAAGAATGTGCATCAAAGTAGTTTGGGTCCTTCCAGGCTGAGGAGCCTTAGGCAGATACTCACTTTTCCAGTCAATTGGCTTTATTTAAAGAGTTCTGTCAAGACAATCCATGCTCTGCTTTCCCACTACTCCGTGGGCATTGTCAGGGTGGATTGCCTCAAAAGAACAGAAAAGAAACCTGTGGGGACAGGGACTGTTTAGAGGTGACAGCAAAAGGAACACACAGCCTGAATTGCACTCCAGTAACCTTCAGCTACCTGGGCCTCCAGTTTGCAGGGTGATTGGTGTAAATTGTGGCATAACATGCAAATACCATCTTTTTGTATGAAGGACGTCTGTTATGCCTATGGGTATATGTGAAAGGATCTGCCATCCAATCTGCAGGGCTAGCTGCTGACAAAATCCTTTGACATCCTAGCTGGGATTTTAGATACAGCAACTGTGAATGCTCAGCCATTAAAACTCAGACTCAGAAGAAGCATTTAATATAGTGCCCTTTTGTGTGCCTCTCTCAGCAGTGGTGCTGGTTTGGGCAGATGTCCCATTTCTGGCCTTGAAATTTAAAAAGTCACCATTTTTAAGAGCACCTTCTCTCTTTCATGTCTGGAAATATACGGAGCTGGTCTTGCTGAGAGAAACTCACTGGTGATCTTTGGGACTAACACCCCCTTGGACATGATGTCCCTTTGTTTCTCTGTTGGATGAATGTAACCCCTGAGTGAAATCGTACATGGACAAACGCAACACAATTTCTGCTTGCTGACCTGCTTGCTTGACCACATCGTTGGACAGTCTGAATTTGAGAACAAACCACCTTAGAAACATCAGATTGTTTTTTATGTCTGCATTTTTTTGAATAAAAACCAAAATGAGCAGAAAGAAAAATAGTTACGGATTTTTACTCAAATAGTGTCATGTATTGTAGGAAATCCAACCATTAGAGTACTGATATGACAGATGAAAAATCAGAAGCAAAAATGAAGCAGGTTCCTGGATTTTCTCTGTCCAGTAAAGACTCTTAGGAAAAGTTGCCCAACACCTGGCCTGTAATGTCTGTGTCTTCCTCAGAGCTGGTCATGCAAGGACACAGTGAATGGAAAGAAGATATTTAAGACCAACATAATAATTGGTCATATAATCTATTTCAGAATGAGATGAGTGATCTCTTAGAAATGTTTCTGTGCCTGTAGACAGAGTCAAGGTAACTTAGATACAAAATTCACATTGCTGATTTTCTTGGTAAGAAAAATCCTGTTTGTGGTGATGATGTAACTGAGTTTAGAAAAATACTGTAGCAAAACACAAAACAGAGAAGGAAAGGCTGTGTTTATATTGCACTGCGTTTTGTGGTCAGTTGTTATTAAAGGCAAATGCACACTTTGGAAAGCAACTCAGGTCTCTCAAACGTCTGTGTGAGCTGACAGGAAAGGTTTACAAAGCAACATTTATTTCATCATGTTTTCATTGTGTCTGGTGTGGATGTTTGCAAACTCATTGTTTACCTTGATCTGGAAAGACCTGCCCCCGGAGAGGAAGAGGAGGAAGTAAGACACAATAACTGTGGTTTATGAGAAACTTTGCAAGGAAATTAAACAATAACAGAGTAGAGGGTCGACAATTCCAGGTAAACGAAATGTCAATATGTTGATTTGACACGTATGGGAATTTTCATCTGTATATTATTAAACTCTCGTGGTTAATGTGGTTTGTTTTCTCCTTTCAAAACAAGTTAAAGATTAGCTGTAGGGTCTGTAGAAGGGATTGATCAGAATTCCCATATTAAATACAAAAAGTTATGTTTCTCATGGTGACATTCTCCATAGAAAGTCCATCTCTTTTCAATTTCCATGTGGAAATATACCAACATGTTTTTTTCGTTTCAGCAACACCTGGGATAAGTCTATACCACAGAGAAAAGATATTGGCTTCCCCAAAATTAACTCCTTTGCTTGTAACTACTGCACTTCTGCTGACTCTTGCAGTTTTTTCCCACATTCCAATTTTCCTTGACTCAAAAGGTTTTCAGCTCCAGTGGAAAACAAAAATCTATAGTTTCATCTTCTACCCCCTTCCTGCTTTGTGATCATTGTGACCAAAATGGTGATTTCCTGCTTGGTTTCTACCCTGGTAGAATTTAGATCTAGAAAAATAGTTTTGCTGAGGCCATAAACAGATGTTGCTCTCTTGCAGCATGGTTGTCATGGTCCTGACCACCTCCTGTTTCAGAGATGTGCCTCGAGTTGCAATCCCATCTCTCTAAAATGAGCTGTGAGCCTACAACAAATGGCCATCACAGCCCATGAATGCACAGAGGGCTCATAAAATCAGAGCTGGAATTCCTAAATTGGCCATAGGTGGTTCCCTGACTGTTGCAATTTGCTCGTCTGTCTGGCACCATGGATATACACCTTAAACCTCTCCCTCTGCCTTGGCCAGACAATCACTTCTTCCAGGATCCATAGAGCAGCACTTACACAGAAATTTGTTCTATTTCATTCTGCTAAGCTCACTTGATGCTCTCTCTTGCACAGAATACAAGATTACCCTGAAGAATAAAATAAAGGAATTAATTGACATTTTAATTAATTGCAAGTTTTAATTAATATTCACCAGGGTGACAAGTGTTCTGGAATGCAAAACAGGAGTAATTTCTGAGGCAAAGGGGGAAAGGCCCTGCAGTTTTTGTTCAGGTTAAATGAAGACCTTGTAGCTGAATATGTATCAGGTATCTGCTGACTCCATTCAATGCCTGAAGTTTCACTCATTTTGAAATAGCACAGACAGACCTTTATTAACAATATCGGGGGCTGTGAGCAGGGCTCAGGGATGCAGGACACTGAGTAGAAAGCACAATCTGTAACTTAATCAACTCCATGTTTAAAAACCTTGGTTGAGCTCAGGCACAACAGAGAGAGAGGTCAAGGGATGGACATGGCAGGGGCCATCACCTTCTCCCACTTTTGGCAGCCTGTCTTCTCCCGTGAGCTGAAGTTGTTCCATGTAGGAACATGCTGGAGATCCTGCAGGGTCTGAGGCTGTTGTAAAGTGTTGGATGGATGTGCTGTGTTATATTTGCATGGTGGGGATCCTTTCCTGATTTGCTATAAAAACTTCCCTGTAATTTTCTCCCAGGCATGAACTGTAGCCTATGCAAAACTTGTGAAAGATGGGTTCCTTTTCCTCACTGGTGGTAAAGACGG
The DNA here is from genome assembly GCA_020086605.1 of Lanius collurio. Classification (NCBI taxonomy): domain Eukaryota; kingdom Metazoa; phylum Chordata; class Aves; order Passeriformes; family Laniidae; genus Lanius; species Lanius collurio. The sequence continues at coordinate 3,688,154 of JACBWW010000004.1, forward strand.
GGGAGTGAAAATTATCCCTCTATATAATTTAGTATTCACTCTGTAATGCAGTTTTTATGCTAACAATACTCCCCTGATTGCAAGGTATTTTGTGCCTGCAGGTTGTGACCCTAAAGGATGAGACAGGGATGTGCTACAGGTGGGATCAAGTGTTTGACAAAAGAAAGAAACTGTTCATTTCTCCCCCCCTCCTCGCCCCAGTGTTTAAGCAGCTGTAGATCTTCCTGGAAAGAGATGAGCCAAGAGCGGTGAAGAGTTCCCTGTTCTGCCTTTGCAGTATAAATATCTGTGTCTTTTGCAGAGATCACTACTGAAATGGAGTATTCCCCAAAATTATCTTACTGCCAAGAAACAGTTCTTAGCTCATTTGACTTCACAGTAGATTTTAAAGTATGAAGGTGGAAAAGACTTTGCCTCCATTGGCTATTCTCTGAAACAGAAATTACCCTTCCCCAACGGAAGGCATGATCACACAACACAGTCAAGCTGATCCAATTATAACTTTTCATAAAAAAAAGAGCTCTCCCTTCTTCCTCTTTTCCTTTCCTCCTCATGCTTACCTGCACTCCAGCAGCAGACTTGGTCTGCCAGCCTGACCCTTGCATGAAGTAACACAACTTTTCTGCTGCATTAATTTTCTGCCAGGTTGGTGAGTTCACTGCATCCAGCAAGGACCAGGAAAGCCACCCCAGTGACAAAGAAGCAGGAACACACAGCTGGGAGAATGGGAAAAAGAAAGCAGGTAGGCTGCAGGGACAAGGACTGACCTCTCTCAATGCAGTGACCATTAGAGTCAAACTGTGATCCTGTAACATTTTATCTGGAAAAACTCTCCTGGGCTGCCAATGATCTGTTGCAGCACCAAAGCAGTCCTGGAAGAGGCTGGACTGGCTGCTTTGGAGAGCATTGTTCAGTCATCCTCTTTCATTGATTGTGGTGATAACTTCCAAGATGCCTGTGAATTGTCCCAGTCCTCTGGTGACCTCCAGGTGATAAGAACCCTATTTGTTTAGATTTATGTCTACATTCATGTGCTTTGGTAATAGTTTGTACGAAGCTGGGGACCATTCCTGAGCCTCTCTGCCATTGTTTGTGTGATGTTACAGTGGAGGAGGAATAGATGGAGTGGGACTTCTCTGTTCATCTGGCAGCTAAGCTGTAGGTTATACTCTGAGGCAAGAAGACTTCTTGAATCCTATACCAGGAGGAAAAGATGAAGCTGAAATCACTGAAGAAGTGAGCAAGGAAAACAGTCACCAAACCTGATCTTTTGGCCACTACAGCACTCCAGAAATCAGGAAAACCAACTGACTTCAGGATGAAAACACAGGTCCCTCAGTGTATCAGCTATGCAAAATCAGACCCTGAATAGCAAAAGAATTTACTGTAATCCCATATTTGCCAATTAAGTGTCTTCTGCTTCTAAATGGAAAGAAACTTCAATGTTAATTTTAAAATATTGCTGGCATTTGTCATAGTAATTACTTTAGCTATGTAAAACTCCAGACACCGTAAATACTGTTGATACTATGGATTAAATGCTCCCAAGGCACATGTTACAGAATGCACATGGAGACAAGGGTATTCTCCAAGCTCAGCATTTGCTGTGCTCATGTAAAGCCATTTGAGCACACAGTTGCCTTATCAGATTTCTGAAAATGATTCATGTTCCTTGTCAAAAGCCATCTATCTTTATCAGTGACTGTATTTTGGAGGAGCACACCTGGGCAAACACACTCACGAGCTCTGATACGAACACATGCTTTAGTGCAATTACATTTTCCAATCAGTAACTTTTAAAGATGGGAAAAGTTTATTTCAGGGACACTGAATTGCCATGATCTTCACTTTCCAAATTCTCAGACTCTGAAAATCAGATCTCTTTGATCTGTTACAGATATTGTGGGTATATAACCTGTAAATGAATCATTTCGAATTACAAATCAGTTTAGAAAAGATCCATTCTAATCTACTTTTGTGGACCTCTGCACCCAAAAGCAATGAATGGTGTCTGTGTAGTCAGGAAAAAAGGGAGTAATGCCTGTCTACATGTCCCTAGTAGACAGGCTTGGAAAGCTGGAGAGGGCAGAATTTAGGGATATCAGCAATCAGCTTGAATCAATTGTGAAGTACTTGAAACCAGAAATTGTCCAACTTTATACAGGTAAAGTGTGACAATTTTTGTAATAATCTGATGTCAATATTATCTGTAACACTACTGATTACAGACACATCTGGCAGGGAAAGATATGCTGCCTTTCTGTGAACATTACTGAAGAGTAATGTCTCCAAAGAAGTGAAAGAGGTTTCTGTTAATTTGGCTCTGATCTCTCCCTGCAGAGAGCCTGCTCCTTTGCCTGGTGGTGGCACTGACAAAGGGGTTTTGGGGTTATGCTTTCAGCAGGTTTTCATGCTGACAGGAGGAGGCTGAGTAGAGCCTGCATGCAGCAGGAGCTGGCTGAGTCCTTGGAAGCAGCAAGATACATGCACAGTGATGTGTATTGAGTAAAAGACACATTTATCACTCCATTGCTTTTTATTAATAGGAGGAAAGATACTAAAAAATAACTCAACCCCAAGACACAGAATGGAGATAAAGCTGTTTTATAGCATCTGAAAGCATGTGGAAAAATTGTTGCATAGCTGGAACTTATTTGGCACTAGGGAAAATATTCGTTGAGTTGTCAGTAAAACTGTAGAAGAGGAAATGCTTATAAGAAGACGTCCAAACAAGCACTGAGCTTCCTTCCCATGAAAATCAAGGTCAAATAGAGAGTTTGAAATCATTAGAAATAAGTGGAAAATGAACTCATATTGTCACTGGGAATGACGCAGACAACAGCTGGAAACACATGTCTGTAAGGACCCAAAGGCTTCCTACCACCCATGGAATTACCCAGAATTTATTTCTTGGGCATTCTGAACGGCAAAGCTTGGGCAGAGTTCCCAAAATTCAGCTTGTGTGGCCTGAAGAGTGAGCTCTGCCCACACTGCTGTTGCTGTTTCTCATGTTTAACTCAAGGGGAGATTTTCTTGCCCGTCACCTTCCATCCAGGAGCTGTGGCAGCACACTCTGGCACAAACCTGGCCAGCTGCTGCAAGACAGAGCATTGAAAGACTGTATGGCTGCTCTGACTGCTTTAAAGGATACATCTTCTGCTGAAGAAAACTGCATCCAATTTGCTTTCATATGGAAGCATTGGCTTCAAATTAGTATTTTGTATCCTGTGGCCACAGTGGCTTTGTCCTAAATATAACATCCAAGTCTAGTTGCTTATAACCTTGATACAGAAAATACTCAGTAAGTATTTACTCAGTAAGTATTACTCAGTAAGCAGTAAGAAATCCCAGGCAGCCAGCACACTAGAAAGTTTAGTGTTGTAAGCTTTTTATTTTCACTACATTACATTGGGGATTTTTCAGATGACAAGCTGACTTCAGGAACAGAAAGAAGTCCTATATATTTTGGCATCATTAACAACCTTCTTTTACTTTGTATTGTACTTCATTCAAGAGAAATAAGGGTTTTGTTTGTTGTTTCCAAAGCAAAATATGAATTTTGCTCTGTTTCTGCTTGCTCTAACTAAGAGTGTTCTGTGATCATCTTTTGCAGCCAGTGTGTTGCTGGTTTTTTAAGAACTTGTGGTCATTATGGAAGATAAATTACAGTCCTTGAAGCCCATAACTGAAGCACACATTAGTCACTAGTAAATGATGTATAAAAAATATTCAGCTTGCAAAAAGATAATGGTGGTTCCTATTTGAAAATGCAGAAAAATGCACATATCTGGAGCACAAAAGTGTCTCATCAATATTTCTGTGGGTAGAAAACTAACCTGTCAAGAAGAAAATGTTGAAGAGATGGGGATATTTATGCACTTGCAGCACTGATCATAATGATCTAAAGGACTATTAAAGCAAACTTAAAACATTAGATGCTGTAAGTAGACCACTTGATTGTTTTTTCCATGCAACCTAGGAACGCTCTAAAAAAATTCAGTCAGGGATTGCTCATTCCACATCTTTGACCTCCAGCAATCCTGCCTTTCTCCATTTCGTTGTTATCTGTAAATTTAATAGCCATTCCTGATCTGACCTTTTGCTAATACCGAAGTCCTTCACCCCCTCCAGTGCTGGAGCTGAGGACTGGGACTGGCAGGGAGGGAAGCCCAGATGCCAGAAGCCTGTCTGGGTGACTCTGGCCCTGGCCAGGGCTGTAGCAGCACCCACAATGAAGGCTGTGGTGGCCTCATGGCTGCGCTGCTCTCTGTCCCTCTTCCTCCAGATGGCAACTCCCAGATGAGACATCAGCCCTGCATTATACAGAAAATCTCATTGCTTTCCCAGAAGAGGGCAATTCTACCTTTTCCCTGGCCGGGAAATTGGGTGCAGTTATCCCAGAGCAGGGCTCCAGCCCCCAGGCTGGGGTTGGCACCAGGCCTTGTTGAGGGAGTCACATTTCAGGGCCAGGCTGTTGGTGTGTGGTGGAAGAGGCAGCTGCCTGCCAAGAGAGGGGAATCCACTTCTAGCCACTGATTTAAGTCCTTGTGCACCCGATTTTCTCACTTTCCACTCCTGTCTCTGTCAGCCAACCTAATGGAGAGCCTATCCTGGATGGGTTACAATAGGGCTGAACTGGCTTGCTGTTGTTGTTGCTGCTGCTGGCAGACCCAGAGCCTACTTGATCCACTCATCTAAAACCCCCCAAATATTGATGTATATATATAGAAATTAACTGGCCTAATTTTCTGCTGGTTGTGTGAGATCAGCAAGAGATCCTCCGTGGACCAGGGCAGCTCAGGCAACAGGAGAATGGGAGGAAAGGAGTGATGGACACTGCAGGACCCAAGTTAGTGAACTATTAAAGCAGCCCATCTGTGCCTTTGAACTATCATTTACCCACTTGGAGGGCTGGGAATCAGAAGGAAAAATGAGTTGATCAGGTTAATTTTAATTTTCTTTTTCATTAGTAACTACTAAATCTGCAGAAACAGAGAAAAGTGACAATACAAACTGCTTCACAGGAGGCCTTTCTGTGTGTGCATTGCTCTCTTGTCACTCTGTGTCTCTGCTGACTGATCTCAGAGATAAATATTCACATTTAGTTCCTTCCTGACACTCTTTGCTGTGAAAGGGGTGGTATGACACCAAAACCTGAAGAGTTATATATTCCTCCTTTTATGGGAAAAGCCTGTAAGGTGCAAAAGAAAAATTTTTCTGTGGCTCTGGACATCAATAAATGATGTATGTCAGTCAGATGCTGCCCAGTTGCTCAGAACAGGACCTGGGGTCTTCAGCTGCTCTCAGCTGTGCTCGAACAGTCTGTCACAGCTGTCCTGTTGCAGCGGAGATAACACTCGACTCTGGGTGCTTCTTTCCATCCTTTAAAGCTGTAAAGTCTTGTAGAGCTTTGAAATTTTGCTTTTGAAATTCAGTCCTTTTTCCAACTTTTATAACCCATGAAAATCAGGAGATATTTTGCATGAAGGGAAGCCTGGAGAATTCGCCTGCCCTCTGCCATATCTGGCCCTTGTCGTCTGCACTTGTGGAGGTTGAAGGTTTAACTCCCCCATCATAACAGAAAGAAGCTCTCTGGCACTTGCACACCGAAACAACAAATTGAACCTGCCCACCCTCTGACCTGTTCAGCTCTGCTGTAATGAGAAGCAGTCAAATTCAGCATGCTGCAACTTTATTATCAGAAAAGAGAAAGAAATCTCTTCAGCAACACATTATTTACTTCAGAAATAACCTTGAGTTGTCAGCTGGAGAGAAATATGCTCCCTTTCTGTGTCTACTTCACATTTCCCTGGCTTCCAAGGTTCAAATCTGAGGTAGTTTCTGCTGCTGTGGGAGGAACAATAGCATGTACTGAGTGCCTGGTGAAGGTATTTATAGGTGTACATTTAGAGTCAAAGAAAATGCTGCAGCATTATGTTTTCTAGATACAAAGAACAGCTCCATGTTTTCAGCTAAAATGTTTTTCATTTGAAAGGAAGACAGCACCATAAAAAGTACAAATTCCAACTCACACTGAGGAAACTTGCTGAGCATTTTTCTTATGAACCCTGCTGCAGGACCAATGACAGCAAAATTGTTTCTTTGCCAGGAGTACAGGGGGATACCTTAGGAACTCAGTCCCTGACTAGTAAAGATAGTTACCTCATAGCTGCTTATTAGAGCAGGTTGGGAAAGGGTACTTGCCTTCATTCATGGCATTTCAATTCTGAAACAGTGGGTAACAAAGAGCCTCAAGTTTTCCTTGAAAATTGGGAAGGTGAGGGGGGATTCAGGAAATGCCATCCTCTTGTTCATATCTCTCCCCTCCTCTGCCTCCCAAGTGGGGGTTTTTACTGCCACACTGCTGGGGTATCTGGGGTGGAAACAACCTTCGGGGCTGTCTTACTTTGCATGAAAGGTTTTATATTTGTGCCCTGCATCCTATGGAGCAAGGAAGATTTATACAAAGAAAAAGTGAGCAGAAAAACAACTAAATAGACTGGAACCTGCCTGGATTACCTTATATGAAACAAACAAAAGCCTCAGATGTGTCAATTGAAAATATTTTAAATTTAATACATCCTTGTGGTTTGAGTATTGTGTTCTCTTCCACAAGCAGTTGACTGTGGAGATAAAAACTTAAAAACACAAAGCTCGGTCAACAGAAATCATCACTGAAATTGTTTTAAATGTTCCATATGTGGGGCTGAAGTGCAGCTATGTACTGTTATGGGGAAAATAAAAACACAATGAGGCAGGATGCTAAGGGAAGCCTAGTATGGTTTTATAGTTTTTGTCTATGGCCAATATGATTTTATGAGGCAAATTTTCTATTGCACATCTCAATGAGTTGGTCCTTAGCCATTGACAGTCCTTGTAGCCTACATATTTTTCTCTCTTTCCACTTTTTTCTCCTCTAAGGAAGAGGTGACCTCCGAAAAGCTGAGTTGAGAAGACAACATTTAGGATGCTGGGAGGCAGCCTTGTGGTGGGCTTGATTTGACAGCCAAGGAAATACACTGGGAAAAGATGCTTTACTGAGGCTTGTGGCCCTTTCCAGTCATAATGAATCTCTCCTGGAAGGGCCTGGAAGAGAACAAACTGTGCCCTAAAGGGACTCTATAGTACCTTGCCCACCTTCTCTAGATACACTGGAGAAAAGTCAAAGTTTCTGAGTTTAGGCAAATGGCTTCTAACCTATGATCATTGCCTGGAAACATAAAGGTTACAAGACAACAGTGGCTTTTGGAAAATAATGTCCTCTAAAATACTAAAAACTGAGGCTAATTAAAGCTACACCATCCTTTGGGAATGGGTCATTCGTATGTTTGTTCCAAGACTAAGTTTAGATTTTGGTGGATGTTTGCCAGCAGTGATGAGGAGGTTACATGTTTGTTTTAAAACATCTCCAGGATTATTACAGCTTGGAAACAGAAATGGAGAAAAGAGGCAGACTTTCCTGGAATAAATAAAACCCTGCAGTCTAATGTGTCTTGGATTTTCTTTTTGTGCTAGGTTTTGACAGGGTTGGCCTCCAAATTATAACCTACACTGGAGAAGTTATCACTAGATTGAAGACCCTGAGTCACATCAGCAAAGCAGCACTACTGGCATCACATTTTTGTTAATTTCTGTTGCAAGGTCAAACAAAGCAGTAAAATTGAAGCATGGCAGGGGAAAGGCAATGGGAACAGCCTCTGCAGTACTCACACTGTCCATTTAGAAAAACACCACCAGGGAGGTGGGAGGTGTTTACCATGCCATGTAATTCTTCTCCCAGTGGTCAGGAATTAACAGAACAGCAAAGAAGTGCAGGGTGTTCTCATCCATTCAAACAGCTTCTCACTCAAGGCTCTCAGCTTTCATCCCATTCCTCCCCCCTCAGAGGCAGTATGGACTCTCCTGTGGGGTGGGTAATCCCACTGATGGCAGGGCATCCAACACCTCCCTCACAATGCCTGGATCACTGGAATGCTTTTGGTCCTTCTCTTGATTTCTTAAAAAAAACCCACAACTATTGACAACCTGAAATCCTGAATCACTTTGGCAAAACAAGAAAGAAGGTGAGGCTGCTTTGGTTTGAAGCTGCTTTCCTGGTGCACTGAGGGAGCAGATAGCATTTCATGAAGGGAGAGCATCCTTACCCATATAGCTCTTAGAGAGCAAAGACAGATTGAATTAGAGAATCCATACTGCAAAGTGTCATCAAATATCCACTGAGGTGGACTTGTTTTATCCTTGCCATGTGTTAAGACCTTCCTGCCTCCATACTGGCAGCAGAGGGGTGATGATGCTGAGAGCTGGCATGTGCTGGGAGACTGGCAGCCAGCTCTGGGAGTGGAGCTGGGGGCATCCCCCGTGCTCCAGGGTGAGGAGACTGGAGGCCTTGTCATGGGATAGTAAAATATTCACGTATTTGAGAGATGTGTATTTCCCTCACACTTGGGCACTGCAGGCCAGAGCTTGTTCTCAGTGGCTGAGGCACAAATCCCAAGTTGCTGCTTTGCCTGTGAATGTGTGTATGAGATTCTTTTTCCACCAGTGTGAGAGGTATCAGGGAATCTGATGCCTTCTACAAACTATTTGGAGGCTGTTGGTTCAGGAGGAGACTAGCATTGCCAGGCTTTAGGGATTGCTATTTATACATGTATTTTAAACAACAGTTGTTCTTGGAAAATCTGATTTAAAAATAGCATTATGCCTTTGTATTCCTCTGGTTGCCAGATGAGATGCTGTGTGTTCCCAAGGTTTTGTTTGGGTTTATTCCTCTCTAAGTGCCAACACTAGAAATTCAATCTCAGTTCTGAGAACAAGCAACATCCTTGTCTTCTCACATATCCTCACCAGGAATAAAAACCTGAAGATCAAAGCATGCCCTTGGTGACACCTCTACAACCTCTTTACTTGCCAGTGATCAGCCCTCAGCTGGAATCCTTTCAGCACTTCTGTCCTGGGTACCTCAGAGGGCTGGACCCAGATTGCTCCTTGTATTGTGTCTTCCTCGACAGCAAAAGAAAACCAAGAGCAAGACAATTTCAAAATGACAGGAATAGGGATGTGATTACATGTGGTATTACCTTGCTGTTACTGGATGCAATATTATATCAGTGTTTTTCACCTGCTGGGAGGGTGATGATTTTGTCTTTGGGGGCAAATTTTTCATTTCAGTGCACCTGGACTGACAAATGCCAAAGTTGCTGTTCCCAACAATTGTCTTTTAAGCCCAGGGAGTAGAGGAAACTAACTTTGAAGCCTCTAATCCGTGGTTTTAAACCTGAGGAATTTAAACTCCAGTGACACTCCTTCAGGCTGCAACTCATTCTTCTCTTCACACTCCTTTCCTGACCCCAAAAAGACATCTCCCCACAGAAAACAGGCTAAAACACCCCATTACACAGACTGCTCAACCACCTCATGAGCATTTAAGACACGATGTGCTCAAATTTAATAACTTTTTGTAACAGGTCCTATGGGCATCCAGGTTGTGCTTTCTGCCCTGGAGGTGGCAGAGGGGGCTTGCAGTGCCCTGTGGCTCTGATCCGTGCTTGGAGAACCTTGCAGCTGGCAGGGATGCCCATGCTGTGCTAGTTGCAGATTTCAGCCCTCATCTTTCTGGCACCAAAGCTGTGCCCAGCCTTGGATGTAAATTTAATCTTGTTGTGAGCTAATGGAGTGAGGAATTTGACACACCTTTTCCTTCTCTGTAGATGGGATCCATATGGCTTCTGACTCTTACAATGCTCCTCAATCTGAAGATGAATGAGTATTAACATATGTTCCCTGGAGTAATTAAAAATGTGATCATAAACAGAGTCTGACTCACTGAAGGCAGAATGTTGTTATCAGGGGAAAATTGAAGTCAAGCCAGTGCTTAAAGAGGTGAGCATGTACCTGGGGTGCCAGGTGCAGGGAACAGTGCAGCAGTTTGCATTCAGCATCAGTAATGAGGACATCGTGAAGAAGGAAGGAGACATGCTTGATATAAAATGCATTTGCTTAAAGCACTCTCAAGGAAATTTGAATTAAAATATTTTAAGGGGGTGGTAGGGACAGAAGTGGCTGCTGCAGCTTAGCTTAGTGAGGCAACTCAGTGAGCCAGAAGAACTCTGCCATGGGCCCGAGCCCTAAGAAATCCCACTTGTTGAACTAGAGCTAAATTCAAGGCATGTTTGAGAAGTTCCCTGGAAAGCACTTGAGCACTGGATAGCTCTGGAGACAGAGGAGCAATCTCTAAAGCTGAGGGAAGAGGTTTTTCTTCCCTTAAAAAAGCTGGATTCCGCAGTCTCGTGCTACCAGTAACAGAGAGACACAGTAACTCCTTAGGGAAGTCCAAGTAACCCATCGTAGAACTCTCTGTGAAAAAGGAGGAAGTTTCCTGTTTCCCATCTCTCCTGAGAGGAAGAAGTGACTGGGTGTGTGTGAGAAACCAAAATGGTTGATGGCTTAAACATTGTTAAGATCATTGGAGGGCTTTATAGCAGAGGATAGATTTTAGGAAACTAAACTATGAAAGGCTACTCTGAACCCCAAGGACAGGTTTGGCATTGCTGGGTTAATGGTTGGACTTCATGAATTTAGAGATCTTTCCCAACTTAATCTGCTCTATGATTCAGTGAAGCTGGTGGGAAAACTAAAAACACCAAATGTAGGATAACTTCAGCTCAGTAATGACAATAAGTGTATAAGGTATTTTAAAGCTTTCAACATGAAAATTTCCAGTTACAGTTCATAAATATTAAAAAAAGGAATGTTCTTAAAGTGATTCAAGGCTCTTCTTGCTTATGACTGGGAAATTATAGACAAGGTGTGTTGACTTTTGCAAATTAATATATCTATTTATAGGGATAAATAAATAAATAAATAAAAAGAAAGAAAGAAAGAAAGAAAGAAAGAAAGAAAGAAAGAAAGAAAGAAAGAAAGAAAGAAAGAAAGAAAGAAAGAAAGAAAGAAAGAAAGCTATTAAAACCAAGTTAACATCATTGAAATCCCCCCATGATTAAATGCATGCCTTGAATTCCATGTTTGGTCTGATGGCATCAGCTACTTTAAGTTATTTTCTGTTTTAGAGAGCAGACATTTTTATTTAAATGACTTTTGTGGGGAATTTCCAAATGTATCATAGGTTAAAAGGCAAGCAGAATAAAAGGCAAATTTTATATAAATCATTTATTTCAAATACTTTGCTTAGTGAATGATGAACCAGAATAACAGAACAGATTTAGATCTGCCCCTCTAGGTCATGATGTATTACTGCCTGCAGGTCCTTTCCCATTCTTCACCCATTCGTGTCTCCATAAAATGCCCTGAAAAAAAAGTGAGTAATATCCCAAGTCCTGTTGTCCGGGGACTGTCAAATGGATAGAGAAAAAATTGCATCAAATGTAAATGTAAACTCCACACTGCAATGTAATGGTAGGGCAGAATTTGCATAAATATTGTTTGCAAAGAGCAATTAGCACTTCATTTACATTCAGTGAAGTAGCAATTTGCACATTTTCAAGAAACAATTTCTTTACCCATATGTGCAAATTTTGTGCACTGCAATTGACACGCTAATAAAAAGATGTTAATAGACCAATTTTTTTTTATTTTATATCACAGTGTTCTGAAATATTGATTCACTCTCCTGAAATATTGATTCTGGTGGGCTATTTGTAAAAACAGAAAAATGGAGATTTGAATTTTTAAAACTTGCCATCTAAAAAAAAAAATCAAAATGAATTTCAGATGTCTACAGTCTTCATGTTCTTTAAGTGATATTTTAATGGGTATTTTTGTCAGAGAAATATAATAAGTATTATTGAAAAGCATTAGCAAATTCAGTCTCCTAATCTGCAATAACAATGAGTATATTTGCATATTGCAGCATGGAAATAATACAGTCCATTTCCTAGTGTCAATATCACACTATATTCTCTGTTAAATGTTAATAAAAATATTTCACATTTATATAACATTTTCTCCTGAATGAAGAAACTTCCTAATTAAGAGACAAACTTCCTACTTACAGCAAGTACAGAGAATTTTTATAAACAGCAAAAATTTACTTGGGAGTTGGGCAGGAAAAGAACAGTGCAGTGAGTTCAGCCAGCTGTTGTCAGCAGACATTTCTGGCCTTTGCAGTGGGAGAAATTGATGTTAAGTGATTTGTTTAGACCTCCTGCAGCTCTGCCACTAACAGTTGCTCTGTTTGTTTAGTTTCCTTCACTGTTTTGTCACTTCTCCTGTGACATGCACATCTGGGAGAGGTAGGAATCAGTCCCCACAGAGGGTGGGTTGTGCTGTGCTTGGTAGCTTTCGAAGGAGAGAAATCTTTTGGGTCAAGATTATTGATATTTGGAACATTACATTTTTCTGTTCTCAGTCTGAGTTTCCTGGAAGGGGTTATTTTTGGAGGTTGTTCAGTTGCCCATGCTGGAAGGGTAAACATTAGGACACAGCAGCAAAGGATGCAGATATTTATGAATCTCTGTGCCAAGCAGGCTGGACACAGGCTGCCTCTGCTCTGCAAGCCATGTAACAACATGTCCTGGCTAGTGGGTCCTAGCAGGAGACTCTCAAATGGAAATATTTGCTAAATTTGCCCTAGATATGGCAAGTTCAGAGTGCAGGCAGTCAAATGCTCAAAATTCTGCCTGTTACTGATTAGAGGCAGTGCAAGTGAAACATGCAAACATCACAGGGCACCTCTGAAAACCTTCCTCATACTGCACATTTTAATAAAAGGCATTAGTTGTCAATTTTTGAACCATCACAAAGAAAATGAATACCAAATATGACAACAAACAGCAAACCCCCCACTAAATCCCAGTTTTACATGCTTATTAAAGTAATTGTTACAATAATGATCTTCTATTCCTTGCCTTTTCATCTCTGTCACAAGAGAAGGTATCATTATGGTGGCAGCCAGGAGTGTGACATTCAGATCTATTTTGATGTCTCATTATTGTTGGTGTTGTCTTTTTACTTCACAAATCACATATTTATATTTCATCTCCTATGTCAGGTATTCAATGCTCTGCTTTGATCAGTGTAAATTGCATGTGCCCCTCACATAAGTTGGGACCTATGTTTGAACCTACAAAGTAGTTAATTTTGAGATCTCATGTGAATCTGAGATAATCATCACTGGTTTACTCTGTTTTTATTTAACCCTTCTTTTCTCCTTTTTCTGTTTTTTTCTTCTTTTACTTCTTCCCCCTCTTTTTCTTCTTTTTCTTACTTTTTTTTTTTTTCCTAGCATCCTGCAGAGCCTCTGAGGCCTTTGGCAATATTGACCCCTAATACAGCTGGGTCCAAGTCATGCAGTGACTTCTGGGGTGCTCAGGATTTACCCAAGCAGTGGGTGTTTTTCTCCCTGTACAAAGCTTTAAATTAAAAGTCCACCACATCATTTTGTTCATTACAGACAAATAATACCCTAATGAGGAGGGGAATAAATAGCTGAACCTTTAATGTTTCTACAGCCTCAATGGGATCACATTTTGCAAATGCCTAGCAATGTTGCAAGAGAGGCTAATGACACAAAAGCACTAATGACATGAGATATTTAGATGTACTCTGACCTTCAGAAACCCATGGGCTTATTGTTTTAGAAACAAATAGCTCTATCCAATTTTCTGTTGACTAACAATAACAAAATCAAGTGATAGCAACTGATCCACATGCAGCATCCCTGAGTAGGAAAAGCTGTGACCATGTGGGTTAGCTGGCAGGTACTTTGAGCTGGCTTGGGCTGAAATATGGACACTGACATCTGCAAAACCACCTGGGTTATGTGGTTTCATTTGTTGAATTGCAAACTGCATCAAGTCAGGAATATGATCTGGGGCTCTTCAAAAAAAAAGAAAAAAAATTATTTCCCCTTCTTTCTCAGTAACCCAGAGAGATGGTGTAGCAGGTCAGACCTCCTGCTGGCTAAAATTAGGTTGGTACCAGCACCTTCAGCTGAGAAGCTGAGCTGAGGAACATCTGTCTCTATCTCACATATGAACAATGTGACTAACAAAACCACAATGCATGGCAGAGCTGTTTGAGGACCTTACTCATCTCATTTCCCACTAATATTTTGTGTTTTACTGGGGCTGGCTCTCAGCTTTCACAGCTACCTGCCCAAGGAGCATTTTAGCGGCAGGACTGAAATTAACAGTCTTTAGAATGCTGACTGGGGGCTGGGACATGATTGTGTGATAAAGAAACCACAAGACCCTTGTACTTTACCCTTTATTAATGGCTCCACAATCAGTTTAAATCGTGTTTTCCACATTACAGCTGCATTGCCCCCTCTACACCCAATAGCAAAGCCACATCTGAATGTTTTGAGTTTTTTCCTCGCCCCCTCATCAGAGGTAAACATTCACTGTGAAGTTCCTCCTGTCTCCAGGAATTAAGGATGTGCTTCTGTCCTGATTTATTCACTTTTGAGGCAGAGTTTAATTTTGCAAAACGTCTCTCTCCTCAGTCTTTGCATTTATTTTTGGCAGGAGCAGTTGCCTGCGGCACGAGCGCTGCAGACTGGTTCAATGTTAATAGTTGTCAGGGAAAATGAAGAGGCTATTTCTCACACCAGAGTTTCACTCTGCATGACAAATGCTGGTATGAGCAGATTAAAAATCAGTGCATGGTACAATATGTCACACATAAAGCAACTCCCTGTTATTAATTGGCATGCTACCCATTAGCTGCTCTCGGTTGTGCCTCTGTGAGTGGAACAGGAACTGGTGAAGTCAGGTGGGTCAGAACCTCCATTGGTATAAAGTTGTGCAGCAGTTGTGGACCTAACTGAGGTATGCTGATTCGTAGCATCCAGTTGCTTGGATTAGGGTTTGAGGTGCTTTTTCTCCCCTTAAGATGTGATTCAACATGCATTTCATTAGAATGAATAGCAGAGATACTCTGTGATATGTCTTCTGTACCCTAGACCCTTTTTAATCACAATAGCTCATTTCAAACCATGATGTGATTTGGAGAGGTATTTATTTTCTTTTCTGCTGTCTTTGTGATGGATCCTTAATTATTGACCTTGAAAATTTCCCAAGGAAATGACTTGTTTTAGGATACAAATTAGTTGCTGCACATAAAAATGGGTTTACAAAGAAAACCAAATCAGCAAAGGCTGAGGTTCATTTTCCAAGTCATATTAGGGCTGGGAATTGTTTCAGTAATCTTCAGGAAAAGAACAAACCCTGAACATCACTTTCAACAGGTTCAGAGTTGGAGTAGCAGTGTTGCAAGTGCTGGGCATCTCCTACACCAGACTCTGGGGCCAGACTCTCTTCTGCAGTGTCCATCACCAGTAAAGGCCTCTGGATAAACAGCTTGGAGGTCTTCCCCTAAATTGCTGCTAGATTTCTGCGTGTCTTAAGAGTTACTCTGGATAGTGATGTCATATGTAATGACCCCATTTAATCTAAAGTGGGGCAGAGTTACATTTATCCTCAGGCTGAGTTTTGATTGCTTGGACACTGTGGGCTCCTAATTTGCTGATCTCTCTTCTGTCATTTTTTCCCTCCCTTTCAATCCTTCTATTCTTTTAAGCAGTCTCCAACTCTCCCATACCTTTTCTAACATCTCTTTGGTGCCAGAAGAAAATACACATTCACTCCCTAAGCCTGTTTTTCCTATGCACTCTTTACTTGTGCAGAACCTGGGATGAGAACCTTACTAGAGTTTGTCCTACCCTCATCATTACCTCTGTCATCCTCAAGAGAGGACAGCAGAAGCAGCTAAACAACTAATGTGCCCTTTTGGGACCACATTCCTGCCAGCTGTTACAGCTCTTACAGGCTGTGAGGTGCTGTAGAGTCTGACATGCACATGTCAATCAGAGATTTGTGTTAATGATGCTCTGACAAGCTGAAGAACCTTTTTAAAAATTATTATTATTATTTTATTTTGTTTTTTAAATTTATGTTGGAGCCACAACCTGGGCTTGTTCAGTTCAGAATGTGAATATGTTTGAATATGTTTGATTTTCCTTGGATATCAAAATAGAGAGGTTATTCTGTCTGGACACATTAATGATATTCAGTTGCTTCCTGATAACTGCTCCATTAATGTCTGTCAGCATGGCACCCTCACTGCTCATAACCTCCTCACAGACCAGACAGATTTCCTAGCAGAAGGGAGATACTTATAAAAAAATAAAAGGCAAAATGTCAGCGTGCTCCCAGATGAGATGCCCTGAGAGATTCATGATGCAGTGGTAGCTGTGAAGAAATGCAGATGTGACAGGTGGCTGACAGTTTGGTACTTTGTCTATAATCCTTCTGAACTAGTGGCAGAGACTTTCTTAAATACAGTGATTACCATGAGAAACCTCACCCAAAAAGTGTTATTTACATCATCTATCATAAGATGATGTGTGATATGCCTGGGTCCTTTCCATTAGTTTCAGAGGACAAATACCATAGGTCAAGACTTTTGGATTAATCATAATAATTACACCAACAACAATGGGTTAATATAACAATAAAACAGATCAGAGAGCCTGAATAAAATAGAACAGAGTCTGAATAAAATAGACTTCAAAGCCTGGGGCAAACAGCATTTGCTAAACCATTTGGTAAAATGGGCTGAGGCAGAGGTTTGAGTTTAAGTAAATCAGGCAGAAGTTGCCTTTGGGTGACTGAAGGGCTGGCTCAAGAGCAGCCATTTGGACTGCCCAGAACACAGACATATTGCTCCCTTGGCATCCCTCTGCAGAGGTACTGCTGTGATTCTGTGCCTTCTCTCCAGAAATAAGCAGTCCATTACTGGTAGCAAGGTGGTAGCCACCTTCTAGACATGCTGCTGCTGTTTTTCTTGGACCACAGAAATGATATATCCAAGGTAGAATAAATATAAAAACAAATAAAACTGCTCCCCAAAATGTTTTTGTCTGAATAATTAATTCCTCAGCAAATTTTCTCGTAATAAAACATGTCCTAATGAGCTATCAGGAGGAGAGGAAATTCATCACTTACCTCACAAATATCAACTTGAGAGCACTGCTCATGTCAGATGGCATAATTAATGACTTG
The DNA here is from genome assembly GCA_020086605.1 of Lanius collurio. NCBI lineage: Eukaryota > Metazoa > Chordata > Aves > Passeriformes > Laniidae > Lanius > Lanius collurio. The sequence goes on from JACBWW010000004.1 coordinate 3,705,175, forward strand.
AGAGGGAGCGTGGAGCAGCACAGCCAAAACCACCGTCCCCATCAGTCATTCCACATCAGCCCAACTCCTGCGTGTTACTCGATCTACAGAGGATTAGCCAGGCAGTGAGGAGGAGATATGGGGCTGAAGGGAATACAGGCAAATATGGTATATCTAATCTTGATTTATTCTGGTTGGTTTTCTGCTTATTACTGAGGTGCAGTGGCAGTTGGTCACGCTTCGTGTTTTATTTTTGTGGCTTTTCTTTTTTTTCCCAGAGAAACAGAATTTGCAAACTTTGAACTTCACCCTCCCTGATGCTGAACAAGCCATCTTCAGTCCCATGTAAGAACATGGTCCTCTTGGGGGTTAAGTTCCTGTGCAGCAGACCTGGGTGGGTGCCCCGGAGTGGGTGAGACCCCTCTGTGCTGTGGAGACAAGGGATGTTGCAGTCATGATGATTTTGTTCATGGTGAGGCTGCAGTAGGAGCACATCTGAACTTTTCTTCTTGAGGTGGTTCCACCAGAGCTGTGGGAATGTGCAGCCTCCTCTAGCCACACATCTCTTCTTTCAGTGCTCTGCAGCTGCAAGAACTGCCCCACTGGCTTCCTCCTCCTGTCTGCTCCTGGGAGTAATTCCCACCTAAGGACATTCACAGCAGTGAAGGCAGAGGGGGAGCTTTGGAGGAACAGTTCTCCCCACTTGGATGGGAAAGCTGAGACACCAGACTGGTGCTGCCAGCTGTTGTAATGAGGACCTGAAATGGCCAAAGTGGTGGTCAGACCAAAAGGTCATTACCCTGAGGATCCCATCTCCAGGGACAGCCAGGAGCAGGTGCTTGGTTTAGGGAAAAACAGAGGATTCTGGCAAATGTAGAGCAATCATTTTGTGACCCCACCTTCCCAGCAACCTGCTATGAGGGACTTCCTGAGCTGAAGGTAACTTCCCCAGCTCTGTATTTTGCAGGTCTTTGTGGACTTCATTTTCCCATTAATTTCTCTTATATCTTTTGGCATCAGCATTTATTTTTGGCCCCTACTGTGTCCTGTGATATGTGCTGCAGAACAATTATGTGCTGTGCAAAATATGTGCATCTTTTCCTGTGTTTCAGAGTTTCTGCCTGGCCTGTATATTTGATGTCTTCCATTCCCTGCGATATGGCAATGAATGAATCATAATTCACCTTGCCTTTCTCCCTCAGTTTCACCATGTTGAGAAAAGCAAACCCATCAAATTTACTCCACTGAAACAGCTCTATATTTCCGAGACCAAGTTCCAGCCTAGCATGATTTTTCTTTTAGGATTTACATGAGAGAAGAGTATGAGAAATCCAGGCAGCTGCCAAAGTGACGGCTGACAGGTTTTATTTCTATCTCTTTGCTCACTCCTCTGTGTGGTTGCTGCATCTGACCAAGTCCTGTGCTGCAGTAGCTGTCAGCCTGCTAAGTGCAGCTGCTTTACATGTCTGCTCACATTTGTAAATGCCTGGCTGTATTTACTAAAACTCTCAAATAAATTCTTGCTTGAGTTAGTTCATCAGCAAAGACAACTTTGTCTGCTCTACAAGTGCCTCCCACGTTCACCACTGCAAAACCCTTGTGCAACAGAGCCCTGTGATTGCTGCTGGTAAGATCTGAGCACTGGGCTTGCCCGAGGCAAAGCACCCTTGGCACCTGCTGGCCCGTTCTGTGGGCTCCAGTGTAAGCAATAACTGCGCTTTCATGTTGGTGCTGACCTCCCAAATTAACTTCTGAAAACATTATCTGGCAAATCTGATGTGTCACATTTCAAAGAAAAGAGTTTCTCCTCTCAATCCAGGTCTGATTTCTTTACAGATAAAGGACAAAACCCTTTGGGAGCCAGACACTTATTGGAAGCAAGGTTAAGAGAAATAAACTTCCTCCTTACCAACAGACTGAACTATCTGCAAAATCTTTTCTGTTAGGAGCACTGTTTATCCCCACAGGGTCAGGTCAGTGCTCTGTAACTCATCTTGCAAAACTGAAATTCAGTTTTTGATGATCAGAGCTGAGTAAGGATCAGACTGACCTGACATATTTCATTTATACTGACAAAGGTTTTTATTCAAGAAATACTTCCCCTGCATGGACAGAACAAGGTTTCACGATAATATGCATCACAAATGATTTGCAATGAAACTGAATTAATATCTTCTCTGAGAATTCCCCCAGTGCCTGCCTCAGGACTGTATCTGTAACCACTTAACAGCATAGAAAAGTAGTTACTAACTGCCCAATGGAAACACCAGCCTGAGTTCCCATATGCTCTATATTTGGGGTCCCTGTCCCTCATCTGCTTCTCTAAACACTGCCTGGGAAGTGGCACAGTGATAAAATGAGCGTAAACATCCCTGGGATTACTAAGTGATTTGAGACCTGCAGCTGATCTCAGACTGGATATGGTTAGGAAATTGGATTAGGAAATTACTTTACCTGGAACTGGACATTAATTGTGGTGTCTTGGGCTGGAAAGAGGATTCATGCTGAGATGGAAAAATGAAATTGGGATTGTGGGGAAACTATAACTTGAGGTCAGTTTAATTTGGATTTCTGTGCCAGAGTGATCTGAGCACAACTCACATTCCTCTCTCTGATGCCTTTTGCCTTCTGGCATCCTGACCTTGCAGTTTGGGCCCTACAGCTGAGGGCATGCTCTCATGTCTTCCCAAGCATGGTGTGGGGCAGGGAGCTGCTCACTGGCAGAGCAGGGCAGGGTGGATGCTCCCCCCAAGGAATCAAATGCCATCTGTTCCTGCCATGCATGTACCATTGCTGTGCTGGTCTTTTCTCAGCTTGATGTCCAGCAGGAGCTTGCTTAGGGGTATTTTCTTTCAGCCCTGCTCCACCTGCCAGCCAGGGGATGATGCAGCTGATCCCAACCTTGGGCAGCCCCTAAATGACACCAAGGCTCAAGAAAAGTTATTTCACTTCTGCTGGGCCATTGCTCCCCTTGCAATATCTTGGTAGGGGAGTGACCACCTGGGCTAGGAACAAAACCACTGGGTCTATAGGCCCCGGGGTGGCTGTGCACCCTGTCTCTTATTGCCACCCTCTGAGGCTGGTGGCCAGAATTTTAGAAACTTGGGTCAAAATTTCTTGGGATCCAGTAGCCACGATGAAGCCAGTTTGCTGGGTTTGGGTTTTTGCGTGTATGTGTGTGTAATGGCCATCAACAAGGGTGACATCAGTGTCCTGTGTGGGACACTTAGTGGGGATCCTCACTGGCAGTACCCAGCCCTGCTGGAGACGCATGGACTGATTTAACCCCCTGGGAGCCAGGGCGTAGTAGCAGCCAGATTTTCCCGAAGAGGGATACACCACACAGCTCTTCCTCTTCCCCCCTCCTTCGTCTACAGGCCCTGAAGCCCTCCGCAGGGGCAGCTCAGGCTGCAGGAGAGAGAGCAGCCGTGTCCGGAGGAGGCATCGGACTGCACTGCATCGCATTGCATTGCACTGCGCATCCTCCCTCCTTCCCCACCGCCTACTGCTGCAGCCTTCCTCCCTCCATCCTTCCATCCTCGCCCCGTCCCACCCCACATCGCTCCCCCTGCCTCTCCCACTCGTGCATCCGTCCCTCCTGCATCTCTCCCTCCGGCATCCCTCTCTCCTGCATCCCTCCCCTCCGGCATCCCTCCTCCTGCATCCCTCCCGCATCCCTCCCCTCCTGCATCCCTCCTCTTGCATCCCTCCCTCCACCCCTCCCTCCTTCCCTCCCTCTGCCTGCGCAGAGCCGCGGACATGGCGCTCAGCAATTTCCTCTTCGCTCAGTGTATCTGCTATTTCCTGGCCTTTCTCTTCAGCTTCATCGTGGTGGTGCCACTCTCCGAGAATGGCAACGACTTCCACGGCCGGTGCCTGCTCTTCACCGAGGGCATGTGGCTCAATGCCAACCTGACGGTGGAGCGGCAGCGCTTCACGGTGCAGGAGTGGGGGCCCGAGGCCGCCTGCCGCTTTAGCATCTTCACCGGGCTCCTTTCCCTGCTGCTGGCCACAGTGCAGGCCTGGAGGACCCTCTTCTTCCTCTGCAAAGGGCACGAGGAGTAAGTATCCCTGGGGATGAGCCCATCGCTCCCGTGCTGGGGCACGTGGGAGCAGTCTGGGGGTGAAGCCCACCCAGGTCATCCTGCTCCCCAGAGGGGCTTGGGGAGAGGTGGTGCCTTGCCCATGTCTGTCTGCACACACACCCTGCACTCCCCCAGCTGTGTCCAGGGCCCTCTCTGGAGGATGCTCCTGTGTAGAGGTTTGGGGTGGGGGGTCAGATCCACTGCCATGCACCCACTGCCCTTTGGCAGTCTTGGTGCAGCATGTGGCCACTCTGCTGCAGTGGGCATGAAAGGATTTGGGGGCCATGGGGTGATGCTGAAGGCTGAGGCTTGCAGGTGCCTCTTGACCATGGTCCCACTGCACATCTACGCCAAGGAAGGCCTTCCCCAGGCGTGCACTGGGTGTGTGAAAAACCCTGAAACAACGTGTGTTGGGGCCAGAAGGGAGGAATTGGTGACTGCCCTTTGTTTTTTGTGCTGTTTTTGTTGGTGTACATGGCAGCTGTTACAGACAACAACTATCTCTTGGTTACGGCGTGAGAGCAGCGCTGGGCGCTCCCTGCAGCAGCTCAGGGTGGCACTGACTGCTGGCTCCTGGGCTCACACAGTCCGAGGGGCATCCGACCCCAGCAGCTGTAGTGGGAGGCTTGGTGGGCCAGGCAGCAGCTGTGCTGTTCTGTGCTTGCCCCTCTGGTGGCCTGAGAGGGCAGAGACTCTGGCATGGGTAACCCAGACTCTGGCATGGGTAACCCAGACTCTCGGTGCTGCAGGGCTGGGGCTGGATGATGCGCTGGTGCTTGTCAAAGATAGGAAAATATTTTTCTCATGGTTTAAGAAGCATGCCAGGTAAATCACTCCTGTCCAGGTCTATTTGGACTAGAGGTCTCTTGAGTAAGGGGCTGTTACATCAGGGCTTGGCAATCCTGGAGAATGGGTAGCAGTTTTGTCTCTCTGGCTCTTTCCAACCTCTCTCAAGCTGCCTAACACTCAAACATGCTGTAGTAAGTATGGACCAGAAATTTGTTCCATATCAAAACTTACCTTACACTAAATACAACCATATAATTCTTAATATATTTGAATTCAGCTTCCTCAGGTGATCCAATATCTGTAGAGAGTTAACTGAATCTCAACGCTTTGCAGTTCGGAGCTAGCTAATTTTTAGATGAAACCAGCAATAAAAACCCTGTAATGGTGACATTTGGATGAGATGTTTGGCCTGCTTCCAAAAGTGGCTATTAATTTCAAAACTGTTGGGCAGGCCCTTGAAAAGTGTCCCTTTAGGAGCTTCTTTCAGGCTCCTTTGGGAATTGTATAACACTGTTCATAGTTGCTCCAGGCAAGAAAGGCAGAAGGCTGTGGGGTGTTGGGGTGCACAGATGGAGCAAGTTGGGATGATGAGATAACCACAGAAGATCACAGAAGGGTAAAACATGGCAAGATGCTTGGGGACATCAATTTCTTGGCAAGAAGGAAGGTCTGTCCTGTACCACATCAGTCACTGTATGAAAAGCAGGCAGGGCACGTGCTGTCCTGATTTTAGACAGATATTTTTTAATACTTTGAATGGGTGCAAAAACATTTATGTTTGGATGGAGAGATACATGTGAGCTCCTCACCATAAATATTAATTGTCTGTTCTGATTAGGTGGTTGAGGAAGAGGCAGAATGCCATAACTGATGATCCTATTGAGGAAGATCACTGCTACTGTGCCAGCTCCAGGGTGGGCCAGCCGAGGCAGTCAGGGTTAGTTAGCACCCTTTGCATCTTTCATGTGCAATGGCTTTGAATGATTGCAGACAGATAGTTATGACTGCTAAAAACCCTTCTTAAAAGGGTCTCAGTACCCTCTGCCTCAGGGGCCTGGGGCTCTTCAGCTCAGCTGAAGGGTACAGGTATAACTCAGATACTTCATTGCTAGGATTGCAAAGAAACCTTAAGTGTAAACATTTATTGTTAAAGGGCATTCACTCAATCTGCAATGCATAGCTTGAAGTTCTAATCTAAGGAGGAAAAATAAGGTGAGCTAGAGAGTCAAATAAGCAGTTTTCTGTCAGGGTGCCCTGGCCTGAGGAATCCCCAGCACAGGGTGATGGTTACTCTTGCCAGATGCAAATCAAGTGCAAGGCTGAGCCCTGCTTTGTCACTGGAAGGTCACATCCTGGACCATGGAACCTCTTTTGCTGCAGGCTAGGAAATAGAGAGAGGATTAGAGATCCCACTGGTGATGACCCACTGAATAGTCCTGGTAACTGCTCCTTTTCTAGAGCTGTCACTAATTCTGGTGCCAAGTCTGTTTTATTCTGTGAGGAGCTCAAGTCTTTTCTGCCTCTCAGGCCAGCATACCACGCTAAGGTGCACACAGAGGGTATGATGTGACTTTAGCAACACTTGGGATCAAATCCAGGCTAGGTGTGAAGTCAGGGCAGGGGACATGCAAACACCTGGTATGCCCATAGCAGCTCTCTCTGTATGGGAGACCCCAGCACCCAGCTGGTTTACTTCACCAAGTCCAGCTAAACCAAAGGGTAGGATTCAGCTTATTGTTCACCCAGAAGTCAGGTGTCCTGGCATCCAGCACCCACAGCAGTCTATAGAGGCACTTCTGGAAGGTGGTTCATTTCACTTCTTTTGTACCAGTCTTGCAGTGGGACATCTGTCACTTTGGAGAGAGCCTAGACAGCCCCTCTGAAGACACATCTTAACTCTGCTGATAATTGTTTCCTCATATTATTTTAAGGAAGTCCTCCTGAGGTCACAAATGAATCATGTATAACCTGTAGAAATAAGGATTGTCCAGCTCAGAACCTTCCAGGACTCAAACACTCATTTTAAAAGCCTTTGGCTTTTTCTTTAGTGAGCAACCAGGGAAAAAAAGTGACTGAGGATTTTTTTTGTTTTCTTGGGTGAGTAGATTCCTTCTATAACCAGCATAATGAATGGCACTGGTGAGAAATTGGTCCTATTCAGCTTTACCACGTACTCTGAATAGGATGACCTGCCTCCTGGAGCTTCCAGTCTTTCTCCAACCTGGAGCAGATGTCCAGTTTTTAGATAATATGACATTCCAAAGTGTACTATTCTAAACAGCCACTTAGACCAGTTTCAAGTAGAGAAGGGCTTTGCCAGATGTCTGGGATTAGAAACTTTTCACAGGTAGAATTCGGCTGAGGAGTTAAACAGTGAGGCTGGAAAATGAGTGAACGATTCCATGGCTTTATGGGAAATCTGTAAGCATCCCATCCCACTCCAAACACAGCACGTGCTGAGGGCAGGCCCTGGTTGGGCAGACTTAATGGGGCTGAGGAAAATTGATATTCAGCTGGCAGACATAGCATACTGACACCAAAGCCAGAGAAATCCCAGGAGAAGGCGGCCTGCTCTGCAAATTGCCCATAAAACTGAGATTCGTGTCCTATGATGGCAGTACCTTGTGTTACATTGCTTAAAATGATTATAGCTATCAGTACTGTGTTTTTATTTTTAGTTTCCCTCTCCTAAGCAATTTTTGTCCCAATTATCACTTAAGTCACAAAATAATTTTAGCTCCAGTTACTGCATAATTTGAGCTAATGACATTTATTTTAACAATGGTGATTTTCATCATTACAGCTAATGAAAGCCACACTGTGTATGAGCAATCACCACTTAGTATATAAAGCCACATCCTCTTATGGTTAAAAAAGAAATCAGGATCAAAAGCATTTGCAAACGAAGGTAATGTGACTCAAAATCAAGTCCCTAGTGTTTCAATGTATTAGGTGTTCTTAATTAAAGATGTGTTTCAAATGGAAGCCGATATCTTTGTGCCCACTCTGTGCTGCTTACAGAGACTGCTGATGTTGTGTTTCAGCTGTTTATGAGTTACATTTTTCTTCCCTTTTATTACAGCTCTTTCTTTTACGCCTTCCTGAATCTGCTGATCAGCGCCTTTGTGGTGTTCATCACATTTATTGCCAGCACTATAGTGAGTGTAGGATTTAACATGTGGTGTGATGCAATTACTGAAAAAGGAAGCATGCCAAATAGGTTAGTATTGAAGAATACATTTTCTTCCTTCTATTTTTTTTCATATAGGCACAATTGAACTGTGGTGTTACAAAGTGTAGTTATTACACGCAAGGTGAGCAAGGGGGAGAAGGCATCTGTAATATGAAAATCTAGTTTTTTTCATGTGGAACAAAAAAAGCAAATCAAACTTTTTTGTTTGTTTGTTTGTTTAGAAGCCCACAAAGAAAAATGTTTCCATCATATTTTGTGGTCTCTGAATCACGATCATTTGAAAAAGAAATCCATTATGTTAAAATTTTTTATTTCCAAAGGAATGCTGGATTTGGAGTTTTTGTAAAAATGGGGGGAGTGTGGCTTTATGAGCAGGGCAGGGGGCTGAGGATAAGGGCTTCTGGCTTGCAGTACTGGTTCTACCCCCAACACACTGTGTGACACCACATAAGTCTCTTATCCTGCCTGTGCCACAGCTCATCATCAGACAAAAAATTTGGGGTAGGGATACTGGCCTGGTAGTGGTGCTGTTGATGCCCTGAGAGCTCCAGAATGGAAAGCACTTTGTAAGTGCAAAGTACAGATGGCTGATTCTTTCTTACAGTCACGAAATGTACAGCTCCTAAAATGGTCCACTATATCCCACAATGCTTATACACCTTATATGAAACATGATAAGTTGAGGAAGGTTTGCTCCTATCAAACAAATAGTGATGAAGTGAGAAGAAAAGGTGACATTTTATGTCATATGATATTGAAAAAATGTACTACTTAAAGCCTACATTTATGTTGCATATTGTCATATGTTGTAAAATGCCATAGTGAATGTTCTGTTTAGGGCTGCAACGATTAATCGAATTATTCGAATATTCGGTTAAAAATTCAATTACAAAAATCATCTAATCGAATATTCGGGTAAGAACCCAAGATGACCGACAGCACTGAAAAGGAGAGAGAAGAGGCTGCAGAAATCAACCAAGAGATAGAATGACAACCTCAAAATCCTGGGATTTTTTTCACACCAATAACGGTCCAAGTTATTTGTAAAATCTGTAGGCAGCCTCTATCTTACCATCAGAGTATCATCTCCTTGCGGGAGCATCCGAAACAAAAACACAATTCCTTCTTCTGAGGCTTTTCCTGATGAAGTCAAAAGGTAACAGAGGATCATACACTTTGTTTCATAACAACCAACCTGGGGTGATGCCAGGGGCAAATCTTTGGGAGGCGAGGGGGTAGTGGGAAAGAGGGGTTTAAGGATGCTGTGTTCACAGTAACTATTACAATTCCACTTATGGAAGATTTGTGTTATCGCTTACATAACTGCACTTTTTTCTTTATTTGTAAAAGAAAGTAATTTTTATTTTAGTTCTAGAGAAGATCAGCAAACAACCTGATTATTGCAATTTCTTAAATATCCTTCGATAGAATTGCTATTGTGACTGGTAAAAATACATTTAGTATGTTACTTCATTTTATATTTGGTTTACCTGGAATCTCTTAAATAATTTTCTTCTTTTGCTTTGCCCATCCAAATGCCTTTCTGGGTAGCTGTGAAGAATTGCAGGATATAGATCTTGAGCTGAACCTGGAAAACTCTGCTTTCTATGACCAATTTGCTATTGCACAGGTAGGTCAGACTAAGTCATGGTTGTTTTCCAGTTTGTTTGCCATTTTCTTATTGACCTGGGATTGCTGGAGCTGAACTACCATTCCTCAGAAATCAATGGGAATGTTTCCACTGACTTCATTAAGTGCTGAATCAGAATGATAGTGATGGGCACATTTGCATTTTAAGTTCAAAATAGACAGTTTGGAGCACAGACATGTCAAACCCTCACCCTGATCTTGTTAATTGTGACAGAAAACTCATTGCTTATCCAAATGATGAGGTCTGCAAAAGTTGCAGCCCTCTGGTGTCCTGGATCTCTTCATTACTGTTCAAAATAATTTCTGACCTGCACTACATCATGGGGTTTAGTTGAGCAATATAAGTATCAGACCATTGAAAATAATCAAAAATTGATTCATTTAGATAGGGCTATTTTCTGATGAATCCATGAAAATTAGACCTCTAAGGCTGTCAGACCTTCCTATTGAATATTCTAGCTTTAAGTCAATGATCAGAGTCTGTGAACACTGGGACCTGAGCACATACTAATTTTGCAGGGACAATAGTCCCATCCCTGCAGGGCTGCACCCTTACAAAGGCTCATGTTGTCCCACATGGAATGAGGCATTAGCCTGCCTGAAGCATTCTTTGAAGGTAACTGTGCCTCTTGGGCATGAGCCAGTTTTGTGTTTTCCTTGCCAGCATTGGCATCTAGAAGCCCAGCTCGGGTATATCTGCATTTAGGAAAGAAATATGCCAATAAAGTGACTCCTTTATATGAAGAACTTAGGACCTCTCTGGGTTTAATTTGGTGTGAGTCCATGGGTTTTGGTCCAGTTGAGGTTTTGATAGTCACCTGGACATCTGAGTTTGATTTTACAATACTGTACTGACCTCTTTATGATTTCTTTCCTTCTCTAGTTTGGTCTCTGGGCTGCCTGGTTGACTTGGTTGGCAATTACCATTCTGGCTTTCCTGAAGGTTTATCACAACTACAGACAGGAGGACCTGCTAGATAGCCTGATCCATGAGAAGGAGCTGTTGCTAGGAAGATCCCCTTCACGATCCTCTTTGCAAGATGACAAAAGTGGCATGATCTAAAGTGTAAGAAAACTTCCAGGGCAGGATCTAGATTTTATTATTCAGTAGTGTGAGCTGAAGTTGAGTCAGGGTATTGAATGTGTGAGATCTTTTCTTTTCCTGAGATGAAATGAACTTGTGAATCACTCACTTCCCCCATGAGAAATTGTTGCCAGAAATACTTATATTAGGATCAAGAGAATGAACTGCCCTATGTGCCTTTGGCACAGCAAACTTTCTGTCCTGTGCATGGATGGCCTGTAACCTGCCCTTGCCAGGAGAGCTCCCATGTGCCATTGCTGGCTTTTGGGACAGGGGCCATTTTTGAGGACTGAGCTGGCAAGACCAGGCTACAGTGTCCAGGCTATTTCTTCAAACCCTTCTTCAACAGTAATTGTAACTGGAGCTGCATTCAGTCCCTCTTCTCTTCCTCTCTTCCCTTTTGCCAGTGAAGCTGCCCCTGTTCTCTCTGTGTCCTGGGAAGTTGCAGCTCTGCTTTGGGTGCAGGCTCTCGCTGTCTCTGCTTTCGCTGTGTGTGGACGCAGTGCTGACAAATATGTTGCTCCTGCTCTGGTTTTATTCAGAACACAGAGACCTGTGTTCCAGACTTGATATTTAATATTGGATAGTGTTAATGAATTCCATGAAACCTGTGTATTATTACAGCATCTGTCAGAAACTGTGTATAATATAGAAGGATGGTGGAGACCTTTTGTGATTTATTTTCTTCTTAGATTTTGGCATGACCAGCATTTATGATGACTCCTGAAGTGAAATGTAGCTAGCAATTGCTGAAGCTTGCATACTAAGAAATTAAGCTGAATAGATAGTATTAATGCTTGTACATTTATAAATGTAACTTGGTCCCTAACATTATATACTATTCTGTTTTGGGTATTAGAATTTATTTGTGATATTTATTTCATAACGGATATGCAAAATTACTGTAAACATTTGCAGTGTAGCTTTCTATATATAATCATAGTGAGGAGTTCAAACAGCTGAGTTATTTAATAGGTAGTTCAGTGCTGAATGGGTCCATTCTCCCCTCTCACGGGCAGGAGTTCCAGGGCAGATGAATTTTGCTGTGAAAAGGAAGAACTGCTATTTATACAAAGCTCACTGGTGACTGTGTTGTGCTTTCAGTTTTGCTTGGCCAGTGTTTCAACAAATCTAGTGGATGTTGAGACCAAAGGTAGATCTGATAATTAAGAAGAGTAACCCAGAGGAGTGTGGGATTTGCATGGCAGAGGAGTTGTACTAGAATTAAGCATTTATCAACAGGTACACATTACACTGAAGACCCCAAATCAGCAGAAAACTTAAGCAAACAACTAAGTTTAGACTGAAGATTTTTTTGGGAGTACACTGACACTGCCTGCAGTGCCTGTGTTTGAGTTGAGGTTGAATTTATTGCATCAGAAGTGCAAACTGCACACGATTATATGACCTGGTAAATCAGAACGAGGGGAGAGAAGGCAGCAGGCTTCTACCACATTGGAGCTCAAGCCTGGGGTTAGCACAACCATGCAGATTTATTGTTGGACTCTCTGATGCTTATTTAGGTACCAGCTTAAGGATTTCATTTAAAGAATTTGATGCCATGACAAATCCCTCAATTATTAAGCATTTTAGGGCATAAATCTGACGTTGTATTTAACTGCCAAAATGTTCTCATGGGTTTAGAGAAAAAAACCCTTCATGGGCCATAAGCAGTGAGCCAGCCCTGTGAACATTGCTTATAACCCCAGCTGTCCACAGATCTCTGGAGAGAGGTCTTGTTCTTCAGCATGATTTCTGCCCATAGAGAATGCTTTGAAAGCTTTGCAGCAGTGGCTTTTATGTAGTTGGGCGTTGACATCAGAGGAGGCTCCTGGAGAGGGAATCAGAGATCATGTTAATTAATACCAATTTAAAATTCTGGTATCAGGACTGTTGGAGTGCCTTTTTTTTTTTATTCATTTGGTCTAATAGCTTGGATATTAAGAGAAATCTCCTCACTGAAAGGGCTGTCAAGCACTGCAGAAGGCTGCCCAGGGGAGCAGTGGAGTCACCGTCCCTGGATGTATTTAACAGAAGTGGACATGTGGCACTGAGCAGCATGGTTTAGTGGTGGCCTTGGCAGTGCCAAGTTAATGGTTTTACTGGGTGATCCAAGAGGTCTTTTTCAACCTAAATTACTGTGTCTCTAGTAGGAGATACCCTGTTGCAAGTACCTGAGCCCATTGCCAGGGAATGACCTTCTTCGTACCCTTAAGAGCTTGTCTTGTAAGTTAGCCTGTTTCCTATGTTTCCCCAGTTTCTCCAGCTGTAAAAGGCAGTCTCACTTTGACTCAGAAGTGGTGTCTCTTCCCAAAAATTACTTCAGTGCATGCCTTACTCCTTCTATGGAACCACGCTGCTGCTTTGTATAATATATTTTATGTATATGCCAAATCAGGCTTAGGCTGAAGTAACGTGTGGGTTGGGACCACTGTTCCTGGTGTTGCCTGAGGGTTTGAAGAACCCTGAGGCAGAAGATAACAAGTGTCTTGTGATTCTTGCTGTGAGGTGCTAGGGCTCAAGCCTTGTCTCTGGTTCTGAAAGAGAGGATGCTGCTCATGGGCAAGGTTGTCTGGAGCTCATGCTCCCTTCTACCTCTCCTGTCTCAAGGTCTTTTTCCCCCTTTCCACTTCTGTGAGAAGCAGCAAACACTGGTCCTGGGGTTGGAGTTGCCATGCAAAATGAAAAGAGGCTGAAGCTGTTCTGTGAGTCCCACATGAATCTCAGTCTGTTTTTCATGGTTTCCCCACTTAGACTGGGTGGGGTGAGGCTGGTACCCACTTGAAAGCATCAGGGATGCTTAAAAGCAAAGCTGTTTTTGATGGAAGCCTCTGTGTGAGTCAGAAGGCAGAACATGTAGTGAGAAGCTCTCTGACCTACCTGAGGGGAGGAAGGCTATCCTGCAACTCCCAATTATTGGACTCACTTGGTGTTTTTTATTTCACTAAGTTTTCTGCAGCTTCTTCTAAAGCTTGGATGCTCAGGCCAAGCTGGTGATGCCAGGATGAAAATGTGTTAGAATTGTGGTAGAATTTATGCACACATACATACCTACCCATGCTCTATCTCACTCACTTCTCTATTTTGTACATTTCTGACGTCTGCTCTTAGTCAGCCATTGCCAGCCAGCACACCATGGGGCTGAGTCAAATGTTGCTTTTCTGTGACATTTCAGTGCTTTTAATTTGCTGTGCCCAAAGGCAGGCCTCTGGGAGCATTCTGGCAAGAGTTGGATTCCAAGAACTAGAACACTGTGTGGTACTTGTATTTATTTATTGTCACGTAGTGGAAAGGGAAAAAGCTTGGTGGCCTTTCCAAGGTACCAGGTTGTTGCCACACAGTTATTCTGTTGTATCAAATATATTCCCTGGCTACCATCTGTGGTTAAATTCCCCACCAATTCCCTGCCAGCAGTCCTCATTGGGTTAGAAGAATCTAAGATAAGAAGTGTCATCTGAGCTTTTAGATCAATGCTGTTTACTACTATGTTTTTATAATGGAGAAACAATTGCAGCCACCTTTTGGAACAGAACTTCCTCGTGAGTGCATTAACGCTCAAAACATCTTATCCTATTAACTCATGAGGCATCTTTCATCTGAGAAATTTCAATAAGAATCACAAAAAAAAGAGCATGATGATTTACTGTAAAGACTGAAGGACACATTCTTGCTAGAGCAGTGATTCTGTGGTCCCTTTAAAAAGGGGTTATTAGAATAACCAGTGATGGATGGCTGAGTGTACAGACCTTGTCATGAAAGCATTCTGTGTGTACAATGTACACAGGTAAGTGCCAGAAATAGTTCCACTGTGCTTCTGTGATGTGAATATGGGCTCTTCTCTTAACAAGCAGCTTAGGCTGGAGTAGTTGTTAGGATGCCTTAAATTTCTACACTTCCTTTTACTTACTTAGCATTAGGACTCGTGCAATGACAATGGTTATGATACCCAGAGGTGCATTTGATGTGAGCAGAGCAGGAAAGCACTGGCCAGTGCACAACCTCCCAAAGGCTGAGATGGGTTCCTGATGCAGGTTTGCAGGTGTTTTAATTCCTCCCCTATATCTGAATAATGTCCTGTTTTAGCATTAAATTAGTCCAGTTAGGAACAGAGTCAGATTTCCCTTCAAAGCCTTCACTCCCCAGTACAGAACACTGTTGATTTAAGCTATGTAGTGTTCAGGATGGAAGCAGAGTTGCAAGGAAGAGGAGCTCACACTTCACAGTCATGTTGCACACAAACCTGGTATTGGGTGTTTGTGAGTTTTGTCATCTCCCTTCTGCAAAGCCTTCCCAAACATATTGCAGGTAAAATAATTTTCTACCATTTAAATTGTAACTTTAGCGAAAATCCAGACAGTAATTTATACTGGAAAGACTGATACTATTTTGGAAAAAACTAGTCTGGATTATGAGCAAACTTTTGTTTTTTCTTCTGTATCAATGGCCTGAGTATCCTTGAGCAAATGAGAATCCTGGCTATGTTCAGATCCTAAATTTGTGCCTCAGACCATTTCCTTTGCTGATGGAAATATCCCATTTTTATTTCTTGGAATGTTTGCTTTGGAGACCACAAATGTCCTCTCCTTTTGGTTAGGCAGTCTGGGAGGAGAGGAAGGTTTTACCTGCAGTGACAAAATGCTCATGTAACTTCATAAGCACAGAAATAGTTTTAGAACTATTTCTGTTCATGGCACTAATGCCTTGAAGTATATGTTTCTAATTTTGTCCTCCATAAGAAGGAGGAAAACTATCCTGAGTTGTATTTTACTACTCACAAATACACACCTAAATGGCATTTTTTAATGTTTTTTTTTTAAGTCAAAATTCAACTCAGTGATTTATGAAGTTAAGAACTGCATAGAAGACAGCACTTTGATGCTCTCCTCATACAGAAGGGAGCTGCACTCTCTCAGAAAACATTTGTTTCTCAGATGTTAGAATAAAGTGTACTCAATATATAGGAAGTGCTGCTTATTTCAGTGCAGGCACTTAATGAATAGTGTCTTTCCAATCTGTTGTTGGGAAGAGTATTAACATAGCCATGCTTTCTCTTTAGTTTTTTTTTTCATGCCAAAGAGTGTAATTGAACTGCTAGTGCAAACATAGATTAATGTGAATGTATTCATCTGAGTGCTTAAAGTTCTCTACCTCTCATAGCTGCTATAACTGCTTGAACTGTTATTGCACACAGTAGAGAAAAAGAACTGAATCCTTGTGGGAGCCTAAATCCCATTTCCATAGACAGCTAAAGGATTTAGGATTTAATGCTTATTAGCTGCCTGTAAGATCCTCATTGCTAAAAAATGGGGATAAGTACCCAAGAAGTCTGTGTGAATAGCCCTTTGCATTGGTCAAATAATGATTTCATTTTGGTTTGGGATATTTGAATTTATTTTTTTCTCACCAAAATAAAAAAACAACAACCACAATTTGTCAGACATGAAGGGTTATCCTTGATCCCCCTTAAATCCTCCTGCTGGAGCTCTTTTACTTGGCTCAAAATTCCTAAATAACAGTGATTTAGTGTGGTGGCTCTGGTGTTTATCAAGGAGATAAACTTCTTGGAAGCAAGAGCTGCTCACTGAAATAGCTGGAATTATTTGTATATGGTGGAAACCCAGTGTGAGAAGGTTTTGTTCCCCCTTTCCACTTGACTGTGTTGTAAAGTAAGGGTTGAGACAACCTGCCAGGAGGTGAGAATGGTGATTTGTAAGTACTGTTGATATCCTGGATGATTTCTCACACAAGTGAGTAAAAAGCCCCAAGACTAAACTATTCTTCACCTCCTCCTTATTTTCCTCTTGTTTCCCCCCAGATTTGGGCAAGTTTGACTCCAGTGTGTATACAGGCTCTGAAGAGTATTTATGAATGTGAGGAAAATTGCAGTCTCTGTGGCAAATTTTGTCAAAAAATAAGAAAGGCAGTGAAGGATTTCCCCTGTTCTCATTCAGCCTCTCTGGATGGTGACATTGAACCCTTCCCTTTACATTAGCCAGGCCTGATTTAGATGATGTGTTGCTCTGGGAGGTTTCCAAGGCTGGTGCCAGCAGTCTCTGCAGGAACCTGGTGGAGTTAGACAAGTGCTATGTTAAACCATAGATTTTAAGGCAGGGAAATGTTTGAATACTGTCATGGTATCCCACATAACACAGTCCAGAACTCCTTAGCCTGTCTGTCCTGCAGCAGAGAGAATTATTTTTCTCTGTTAATGGTGATGTCCAAGAGTTTGTGCCTGAAACACAGCACATCTTCCTGCAACATGCTGGATCTGGATTGCATCAGTTAATCCATTCCACTTTCTAGGCTGCAGGAACATTTTTAACCCTGGTTGCTGAAGCAGGGCCCAGCATTTGACTTCACAAGGTCCTGGCAGTCTTATTAAATCAGTCTTTGAGAGCAGCAGGCAGTCCCTTTGCTCAATGATGCTGAACTCTGTACTGAACAGCATCCTTCCAGGGGGGACCACTGCATTGGGGTCCACAGCCAGGGTAGACTGGTGGTATCAGAGCAATTCTGGTCTAACCCTCTCTGATTAAAACAGCCCCAGCTACACGACTGAGAAATCAATATATTGTGGTGTGAAGTACACTCACAAGAGGTTTTTGAGCGTTTATAAACAAAACAAAACAACAATAGCAAAAAACCCCATCAGTTGCACTGAATCTCCTCCCTCTGGATATTTTCATCTTCAAAAACATTCCTGCAAACTTCAGAGAGATTTTATTTCTGTCAGGCTGATTGGGCCTTATTTTTCCCATCTCTTCCTGCCAGAGACAAGGACAGCTGAGGTGTGCAGGACAGTGGCATCAATTTGAACAGAAATAGATAATGAGGAGTTAGTGCATTTCCTGCGAGAGATTTCAGCTTTCAGGCTGTGATGTGAGGGAGTGGCACTGACAGCAATTTCAGCCTTTGCTTGGCCTGCTCAGCCCCTACCTGCTCGTGTGGCCTCACAAACTGCAGAGCATCTTCTTGAAGCATGTGCTGACCTAAAGTCAGCTTCTGGAGAGAGCCACCTCTGCCAGCTGTGCAGGTATCTGGTGCAAAGGTGCTGACATTGCCACCAGATTTGGAGGAAAGCAGGTCCAGATATCCTACACTGGCCTTTTGTCCAGTACAGCTCGTGACTTGCACGAGGAAGTCAAATCTGTTCTCAAATTCGTAAAAGTAGCTCATTAACACCCATAGTTTTAGAAAGTTTAGTGCTTTTGTGTGGTACCACTTGCAAAGATATGAATCAGACATTTCTTGCTTGTCAGTGCAGAGCCTGAAAGCATTTCAGCCTCTCTGAAATATGTATTATGTATCCCCTGATGTATGTATTCATGAGCTACTCTCGCTTGTTGCCACCTGGGAAAAGCTTTAGAAGAGTCTAGATTAGCTACCTTTTTTTTTTTTTTTTTTAAATGCTGCTAAAATGTTCCTGCAATGGGTATTTGGGGAAAAAAATGAACAATTTTTCATAATTTGTTTAACCACTGGAAGCAGTTGAGGAGCACATCCCTCACCAATGTAACCAATGTATACAGATTATCCTGTGAGCAGCCACACCAGTCCACACAAGCTGAGGGTATAGCCTGGCCTGTCTTGAATATTATCTCTGTTGATTTGTATGGTCTTTTGCAGTGTAATGACTGCTGATTTAGAGCTCTAATTGCATGTATTTGACAAAACCAGGAAAGGAATGAGGTTTATTATAGTTTTGATACAGTCTCAAAAGGAAAGCTTTTTACTAGCATTTTAATACAGTCCTTTGTAAACAGCCAGCAGAGAAAAATGCTGAGTCCAATCCTTCTGCTAGTGGAGTCACTGAGTTTCTTCTGGCTTTAGTAGGAGCTGGACTGGGTTCAGTGTACGTGGTACACTCCAGCATTATTGATAATGAGTTAATGTGTTTTATATATTGATGCTTTTTGCTGAACAGTGCATCGGCTTTTTATGATTTGGTGAAATATAAAAATAAATTATTTGAAAAGTCAGTATTTCTGTGCCTGTTCTTTGAAAGTGAGTTTAAACTGTTACAATGTAAGATAAAAAAATGTTCTCAAAATCAGTAGTAACATCTTTGTACTCATTCCTCAGCATCTCCATGCCATGACATATAGTCAAGGGTATGCCCAACCATCCTAAGCTGCCTGAGCCCTTTTGGTACCATCTTCCAGCAGTTCACTCTAATGCCATTGGAGACAAGGAGAAAATGGTCCTGTGTGAACATGCAGCTGAAAGGCACATTGTTACAAAATGTAAGGGAGACCACAGGCTGCGTGGACAGGCTAATTGTCTAAATGCCAGCTGGTTAATTTTTTTTTTCACTTGCTCTTCAGAGGTGGGCCTAAAGGTTCCCAACAGCTATCTTGGAGCAAGGAATTAATAAGAAACAAGTCCACACTATTATCTTAGAGGTTCCTGAGCTATTCCTTGAGGGCAGCTAATAACACCCCTTTTATAGTGGCAAGCTGCCAGCTCTTCTTCTTGCTTCTAAGTGACAAAAGGCAGAAATGACAATTACAATTGCTGCTATGGGCTCATTTCCAGACTATCAGGGTTGGAGAGATGAAGGGAAGAAGGGGGACTCGAGGCAGTCTTTGGGACTGCCTTTTACTGATGCTAAAGCTGAGTGCATCTAAAGGTTAATGTAGAAACATCCAGTGTCATCTCAGTATGTCCTTTTCTATCTCCTCTAATCATACGGGTATGGATACTCCTGCTGCTGCAATCAGGTGCTCTCGATGTGCCTGAAGAGGGTGTTGGCAGCTGCCCTCCATCCATTCACACTGCAGGAATGTACTGAACGCTGTCAAAACAACACACCCTTCAAAACAACACACCCTTCGGCTGTGCTCTGCTTATTTCTGTTGTGTGTTACTTACATACTCACTGCATTAGGGATTTTAAGCAGCACTTCTACCCTTAGGGCCTGCCATTAGTCCTTTGTCATGCACAGACCTGCTACTCTCCCCTGGCCCTTTATCTCCTGCCACCCCAGACGCTGCTACTGGGAATCCCTTCTACCCACTGTCTGCTTCAAGGGTCCTGTCCTACATCACTCTCCCTTTCAGTCCTTTATATCTAAAACATGACTATTTCCAAGCTGGATTAAATAATTGCCCAGAGCTGGTTGGCTGCAGGATTTTAGACTTCTGAAGCAATTCATGCAGCTGGCACCAGTATGGAGTTCAGATGGGCATCTCCACTGTTTGCAATAAATGATGTAATCCCTCTTCTTTCTACCTCTACTGAGAAATTCTCAGGAGTTGTACTGAAGGGAAATATTGCCCAGCATGGCCAGCAAGGGGATTATTATCCAACACAGATGACTTTTTGTAACTTTAGAGATCCAAACTCACAAAGGTTTCACACCCAGAAAAACACTTTTGAACAAGGATAAGGACAAATCATGTCCAGCTCACAGCAGTGAGGATAAAGCTGTGATAGCTAAAGAATGAAGGGGCAGAGAGGGAAAAGGGTTTGTTTGCAGGATGGATGAATGGAAAAAGAGCTTCAGAAGGAAATAAAACAGGTAAGTCCACAGTGGAATTATGCAGCAGTAAAGAAATGCAAGCCCAGGAGCTGGAATTTTTTCTCCTGTTCCCAATCATATTATTGACCTACTTCATTCACTCCCACATGCAATGGCTTTCTTAGCTTCAGTTTCTTCACCTGAAAGATGCCACTACTCTGCCAGGAAGAGGTTTTAGCTTTTCTTTATTTCAAACCTTTGGGCTTCAAGGAAAATTTAATTTGGCTTTCTGCTGCCTGCCAAGTATCTGACTGACCACAGTAAACAATCCTGACCTGGGAGACCTTGTAAAGCCATGGAGGGACCTTAGCAGTGGTCTCAAGATAACTCAAGTGCTGCCTTTTCCCATGCCCAAAACAGTCCCAAACAGAGGCAACACAAAAGCCAAGAATAGCTGTTCCTCTGCTAAATATCCCTGACAGCCCAGATGCGATAGCAGTTCTCACTCACACCAATAAATTGGGCACTAACAAGAGGAACGTGGACATTTTCCACTTAAAAGAGGCTCAGTGGAAAGGTGGTCCTGTGTCCATCTCCTGGGGAGCTGTGCAGGAAGGTGAGTACACATATGGTCTCCACACAACATCCAAATTTTCCCTCCAAAGTCCTAAGAGGAGTCACTCCAGAGCCAAAAACAAACACCACTTATTTGCCAAAGACTTTCAGCATGGACATTAAAAAGATCATAAACATTAAAAGATGCAGAGAGAACCTGCAATGACCCCCTTGTCCCATGCAGGCACCAATCTAAAACCCTTTTCCCCAGGGATTCACCAGCACACAGGTTTAAAACCTTTCTCCTTTATTACCTAAACAGCAGGGCTGAGGCAGTGGTGAGGGGAGGGGAGCAGTGCTGGGACTTATCCTCTGAGCTGGGGTACCTGGTGGTTTGCACACAGACCCCTGAGCCAAACTCTGCTCCTGCAGCACCCTCTGCTTCCCAGGCCAGCTTGTGTCCAATGCAACACCCGTGGCTTTGACAGCTTGGGAGGGGCATGAGATTTTTCTGACTTGCTCTCAATCAAGTTGCTGCCCCCTCTACTCCTGAGAGAAGGCTGCATGTTGTGTTTCAGTTTATCCTCTCCTGGTTAAAGTCCTTGGGCTGCTGGGGAGAAGGTTGCTGGGGCAGATGTATGGCCCTCTTTTTAAAAAATAACTAAAAATAAAGCACCGTTTTTATCTTTTTGATGGTTGCAGTGATAGGGGAATTCAAGCCAAGGTCTTGCAGACATCTCTTCATCCCCTCTGCTGTGGTTCCCCCTTCCCCCTCCCCCCTTTTTTCCTTTTTCTTTTGCTTCAGCTCTTACAGTTTCTGATGTCAATCTTACCATACAAAACAACCCCAAGCACACATCAGGTGCTGCCTGAGCAGAATCGAAGGTCTAAAAAGATGAATTATCTGGTTCTTAGAAGCTCATGATCTTGCAGTCATTTGTTCTCTTCTCAGATACCCAGAGCACCATTTCACATGATCTCCATTAAAATGATTCCTTTCAGAGAAATGCATAGCATGGTGAGACAGTAGAGTGAGAAAGGAACTATGCACCTTACACCTTCCCAAGCAGTCCATATTACCATGCTATAAGGCCTGGAACACCCAGGCATAACCCCTATCTGAATACAAGCACTATCATAAATCTTGTGTGTCAACCTGTGGGGTTTATGGGATGCATCAAACCCAGAGGACTAAACTACTGATTTGATGATTAACCTGGGTTTCAATGCTGCTATTTATTATGTTAGGCAAATAAACTACTTTCTGTTTAAATGAGTTTCCGTGTTCTTTTTCACACCTGGGAGTCAAGTGAAGCATTAAGAAATGGCTTTTGCCCATGGAGGAAAAAAATGCATGAAGGGAAACAAGAAAGCCATTTGCTGGGATTTTACTAATAATCATTTCAGGTGTATAAATATAGCAGCTTGCCAAGCATTTGGCCACCAGAGCAGTGTCTGTGCAACAGCTCAGCTTTATTCTACCCTTTGCAGAGTAATTCTTAGGAGACTTGAGGAGAAAGATGGTTTGATATCTAAAGCTTTGACCTGAGGCTCACAAGGCTCTTTCTTCAGAGATTGCTGCTGCCTGCACAGATCTATGTATTTCTCTCTCTGCTTTTGCTCCTCATATCAGCAGCTTATAAACTCTAGGGAACAAAATCCAGATACCTGTGTGCTGTTCAGGGTAATGGAGCATGAGTTTGATGGGACCTCAAGGCATTAGTCTGAATGTTCATTGTTGTGAAAAATAAAATGGCAAAGAAGGGAAAAGGAGAACAAATGTTTGCAGGATGATGCACAGCAGGTGTGGTTTTTGTGCTCTTTGAGGTGGAAGCTCATGTGTCCCTTTCATGTGGCTGCAGCAGACTGGAAGTTTTGCATGGATGTTTCTTAGCAGTGTCAGGCTGGAGGACACTGCTACTGCCTCATAAACCAAGTCCAGCATCTCTGAGCAACGTGTCTTACATGAAGGAAGAAGATAACAAGTCGGGATTGAAATTCCTCCAGGACTTTGACATCTTGCTTCATGTTGGTGTAGTAGAGACTCACAGCAAGGATCAGCACTGCACAAAACGAGAGCCACAAGAGCACAGGCAATCCAGATGATGACCTGTCATCTGCTGAAGGGTGATGAGGAGAAAAAAGAAAGCAGCATTATTTTAGTGCCATCTTAAACATTTCCCAAATTTGATCCCCTGCTGATGCCTTTGTCCCAGTTTTCTGCTAACAGCAGGGTACACAGGGCTCTGGTGGAGAGCACTTCCGTAGGCATCAGTTAAGTGATAGTGAGTCACACCTCCTGATGGAGGGTGGTGAGTATAAAAGATATCATCTAATGGAGCATTAAAAGAGCTTAATTATCTACAATAAGAACTGGATTAGCATAGCTAATGCATGATCTCAACTTCCCCTCCAGCAATTATTTTTTATACCTTTACACTAAATGTTAAGTTGAATACTAAGAGAATATGAAGCTACTGGGTCTAATTATTTAATGTTCACAAATGCTCCATAAAAGAGAGAAGCTGTAGATTTCTGTTCTTTTCCCTGGTAACTCAGCTTGTTTGGGACTCCTGCTAGCTATGCAAAGAACCCAAACAAGGCTCCATTAACCAAGAGGTATGTTCAGAAAGCTCTGGCAGTTTTAATCACTCTCTGAGTGCTATGTGTGCTAATTACACCAGAATATCCTCTGCACTTGCTCTTCAGCAGGATACTGTAAACATTTTTCTTGTCTTCAAAATGTTTTTCAAATACATTTAAAGTGCCAGAGGTCAGGCACAGCACACGTGTGGCAATCAGAGGGCTGCCTTCAGCTTGCTGACAGCTGTGTCCCAGTCCTTGCCTGTGTGTATCCATCCCTGGGCCTTGGGAATCCAGTTTGATTCAGATCTGGCCATTGCACAGTCGGCATTATTTCACAAAGCACTTAGAGTATTAAACATGCAGTATAAAGCCAAATTCATGCCTGAATGAAACCCATAGTGTGCAGCTATTTTCCTGCCATATGCACATAATCAATAAAGAGATAAAAATGTGGAGTGTATTATTATGGGTAAAGGGCCAACATTAGCTGTAACATATTTAAATTAGCTTCCACTCCGAGCCCTGGAATACACACCAGTCAATTAAACTGTCACACAGATGTACAGAGAGGAAGGTAAAAGTCATAAAACCAAGCCAGAAACTCATAATAATGTATCAAAAAGTGTATGGGGAAAAGGTAAAATGTTAATAGGCAGTCATTTTATAGCTAACCAGAAACCAAATCAATGTCCCATAATGGATCTGAGTGAATTATTTGCAGCAAGTAATTTATTCATTTGAATTTAGCCCTTCTTTCTGTTTGCAAATTATCCATGTGCAGACTTCAGATTTTATAAATTTGTTTATTTGGCATTATTCTATGAATTGTTGATACGAAGGTGTTTAACCAGGGAACTGCTCACCAGTTTCTGGTATTACAGAGATTTGTGAGTTGGGAGTTGGTATTTCCTTTGTGAGATTTCTCACACCACAGGCTATGGCTCTTGACTGGGTGCCCACCTGCCTTTCCTAGTGTGGAGCTCGGCTGATGAGCACACATGGAAACAGGGAAACCTTCCTGTAGAAGCTGAACAGCTTTCCACATCAACCCTTTTATATGAAGCTCTTGTAACTTGTTTCTGTCTGGAAAACGTTACTTTCCACATGAAATTTCATGGTGATCTCAAATGTTAAACTGGGCTTTCCTTATATATTCTCAATCCAAGATCAGAAAAAAATAAAGTGAAAGAGTAATTCTGAAAAATGCTGATGAGCTATGCTCACAAGAGCTTCAGCCCATCACCACAGTTACGTGCTGAAATTCAAATTTGCTTTTCTAGATTACAATTATAAATTTATTGCTTAAATTTGTTCGTTATATTGTTTGTTGGAAGAGCCCACATAGCCACAGACGTGCCTAGTCTCATGATAATTCATCTGAGAAAAACACTGGACCTGGATACAGGAGATTTTGTTTCAGTTCCTGATTTGGATACACGTTTCCACTGCCCCTTGAAGAATATTTGATCTTCACTTTTCCACCAGGCCCTTTTCTGGGTATAGTACCTTGTTTCTAGAGCAATAACAGCCCTAGCTGATACTTCTATTGTCATGAGCATACAGCCCCTCTTCCTTGGACAATAGCAATAGCTGAGGGATATGGGGACATCTGCCTGGGAGGCTCTTTGGCCTCCCAAAACTATAAGTGTATATGTACATGTATTTATATACCCCTATCCCTTCACTGCACTGCCTACAGAAAGGTCTGGATGTTGACCAGGGCATCTAAAAATGATCACCATCACCAGAATATCCAGATCCAGACATTTGTTTGGGGGTCTCTGAGGCTGCTGGGCCTCAGACAAAAACCAGGAAAAACCAATTATTTTTATTATTTCTACCCTACTGTCATCATATAAATGAATTGTCTCTTCCCCTCATACAAAACTCAGCAGGGAGAGCTATTGTTTTGCTTGGGGTGCTTTCCTTGCATATCTTAGTGAGAAACCTGTACCTATTCTATTGCCATAAAATATATTAATTATATGTAAATTAAAAATAGCTTCAGGGATTTAATTTTTGTTTCCACTATTTGTCTTACTAGACGTCTTGTTTAAAATTGCACCAGACCTCATCAGCACCTTGTGCTGCTTATGTTGGGAAGAAAAAGCAACAACCACAAAATGCTGTGTATATGGAGGGTATCTATGCACAGTGCATCCCACCAGCTGCAAAAGCAAACTCAGGTTAATGCTATGGAGGGCTCACAGTTTTAATGTGAAAAAATTGACTTACCCACTACGTAGTCACAGCAGGAAATGACTAGAAAACAGAATGAAAATATTCTTACACACTTGGAAAGGTCTCTTGGTAGCGGGTGAGAAAGAAAAGCCAAAACCAAGCAGTGTCTCTGAAATTGCCTGACACCTTGGAGATGCTGGGCAACCTCTTACACCACTTTTGGCTCTGGATGAGGACCTACCCACTCCATGCAAACATGCAGATGCAGGTGCACTTCAGGAAAGTGGGGAAAAATTATTGCATGGGAAAATTCAGAGCCAGGATTGCTGCTGTTGCAGGAAGGTCAGGAAACAGCTCTTGCTAAACCCCTCCCTATTCCACATAATTCCTAGAAAGGAAAGGATTTAGACTAACAGGCTGAGAAAATGAAAGTTAGGAAAGCACTGTCAGACTAACTTTCATCAACAAAATCCTGGAAATGCATCTGCTTGGCAGCCAGGGCCCCAGACACAATCCAGGATAAAAAGTCCAGAGAATGGAAAAAATTCAGTGGTGCCAGAAACTTTCATTTTACCAGCCTTAATGATAACAATATTGTGTGGATAAACAGCAAATAATCTAAATCACAGACTGTTTGCAACACAGAATACTAATTATAGGTTGCAACATTTCTCATGCCTCCATGGAAAAGAGTCAGCGTCTTCTCCATCCTTGCAGCCTCCTGTGTGTGTTCCAGCATGGCTTTGCTGAGCCAGTGGGAGACCAACCTGGTCCCCCTGGACTGGACTGACTGCAGGATTCCCAACGCTGATGTGGGGCACGGACTCTGGCAGAGAGTTGGGGGAGTTATTTACTCCCATCAAAATCCTGATCTTGAACAGTCAGATGAACTTTGAGGAATTTAGGACTGACTCATTGAGTCTTTCCAGGAGTTCAGTTTTGGTGGGAAAGCTCAGGCCATGTCAACAAGCTTATCAAGAAACAGCTTCCCCCTCCTGCATCAGGAGATATCCCAAACAATGTATTGCCAAACAAATGAGAGTTCTGTTTACAGACACATCAGCAGATGCCAAACCTTATTTTCAGAAGCTGGAGCAGTCCAAACAGGTGGCTGGCATGGAAATTTTACCATTCTGCCACCTGCATTTTGACCAACTGACATAACAAACCCATACAATTTTACCTAACAATAAATACAAATTTCTTTGTTGGATGAGTTTGGGAAGGTCAGAAGGTAACACCAATTCTTATTTGGTATTGCATATAGCACGTGCAGAAGTGCAAACTGGATCCTCGTGCCAGACCTCTGCTGAAGGTCACTCCCAGCTCCCCTACCTGCAAAATTTTGGCTCATGAATGAAAAGACCAGAGGCTTTGTTAGCTGTGTCTGTCCTTGGGTGCCTTCTTTGGCATAGGTTATTACATCCTGGCTACTAGACCTCTGCTATCGTATTCTGTGGCATCCTAATTACCCACAGTGACATAATTATGTTTAGATTTGGTCTGAGTGGAAAGATTGTTCTAGGGAAGCCCTGGGGCTCAGCCAGGGCCATGGTCTGCAATGATCCCTGTGGGGGATGACTCGGGAGGTCACTGTGGCAATAGCTGAGGGTGAGGCAGGAGCCTTTCTCCTCCTGGGGCAGGCAGATGCAGTTCTGCAGAGCACAGAGAAAAATCATCCATCCTCTGCTCCATGCTGAGTTGAAAATCACAAATCACATTATCAGAGGAGGAAGCTGATGTAGACAGACAGAGTGGATGTTAAAAGTTAGAAAGGTCATGCCAAAATTCTTAATCACTTCAGCATACCATGTTCAATGACTTCTTCAGGCTCACGAAATCGAACCCTTCTCTCTGCTCTCCGCTTTTCTCCCACAGCTTGGTCCACAGGTGGCTTTTTCCTCAGTATGGAAGGAGGATAGCTACTGTCATCTGTCTAAAGATTTGATCAAAACACTAAACACATGGCCATTCAAACAGGGTTAAGGTATCTGGGTGAAGTTCTGATCTTTTGTGGATATGTTACCGTGTCCCTCGAAGGACATGATGTGTAACCTGTCTGCTCAGACATAGTCAGACCACTGTAATATTTGCAGCAAGACAATGGGGGTATTCCTACATTGCCATAGACCTGCAGTACTCTAAAGCTGTATTCTCAGGGAAAAGGTTAGTTAAAGTAATGGGCAGCAAAGTGTTCAGGAAGGATTTCTTTAAATTATAGCAAACATTTGCTGAAGGTGGATGCTCAACAGCCTGGGGCTATTCTTAGAAGAACATAGATGTGGTGTGAAATATATGAACCCTATCATTTGGAGCACCTTTGAAATGTTTTGAGCTAAGCAATTCCATTCAGAATGCAGTGTTGCCATTTTAACAGCTGGGACTATGCAGCTGACTTGGATTTGGACACTCCTGACTGGTACAAGAAGGTAATTTATTTGCACTTCAATACCACAGTTACGCTGTTGCTCTGGTTTTTGCCTAGAAACCACATTTAGTGTTTGACAACAGAATCATAATGCTGTGGATTCTTTGAAATTACAAGCAACAGAGCTGCAGTAACAGTTATAAGCTACTGTTCTGCATAGGAATGCTCCCACAGTCAACTGCCCAAAGTGAATCCAAAGCATCTTGGTCCAGAGACACCCACTGTCCTCTGGAAGTAGAGAGCAGATGGCAATTTTTCTACTTTTCAAAGATCTAAGTGAGCAGAATAGATTCTTCACATTTTATTTTTAAAATTGAAGTAATCTTCTCACTTTCCATCTCTTTCCAGCCCTTTCCTTCTCTTCCCTCTGTTCCTTTGCTAGATAAAGGTATTATTTCTTCTGGTCACTGTCCCTGCTCCCTTTTCCCCCCACTGTTTGTTTTTTCCCCCACTCAGTGATTACCTGCTGCTTAATCCATATTTTTCTCCTTGCTTTGATCTTTCTACTCCTCAATTATCTACTTTTGTCCTTTTTTAGACCCAAATATCTTTGTTTTGCCTTTTCTCTTTGGATGTTTTCCCCTACACTCACCATTTCACATGCCCACTCCTTGGATTGCAAAAGCAGGATTAGGTCCTATTAACTACAGTCTGGGGGCATCAGACCCCAAAATAAAGGGGATAAATAGGTTTTCTTATGCATCACATTCTGGATAACCTGAGAAAGACATATTACACAGCCAGCAGGAACTGCCATGGGGTTAGGAATGTCTTCAGCTTTGATTCCTTCTCCCGAGAGATTCATGAAACCAATCTCATCACTGGTGAGGATGCTTTCTCTGATTATGGGGTCATATAACCTCTGTCTCATGGCTGTGGACAGTATGTGTTGGAGTTCTGTGTTTTCCATTCAGCAACTCAGAAGCTGGAAGCCCCATTCAGGGTGTGAAAAACCCAGATTTAACTTCTTTCTAACTCCAAAGAAACACAAAACCACATCTCTTGTGTACATGCCCTCATCACAAGAGTTATGGTGCACACAAGGGAGCAGGGAATCTCAGTCTCTGTCACTGAAGCTGTCTTGTTTGGCCTTGAATAATTAAATATTCATGGAGCTAAAGGAAGAAAGAATGACTTTACAGCCTGGTGTTTGGGTGCTCCCTTGGGGGTGGCAGAAGTCTGCTCCTATCCTTGCTCCAATGAATACTTAATATGTAATACTTAAATATTCATTGGAGTGGTCACTGGGAACAGAGTCTCTCATCTGCCAGGTGAGTACCCCAATCACTCTGTGACAACCACACACACACACTTACTCACATAATGAATATTTGATTATTCTCTGTAAAATGAAACAGGTTTAGGGAGACACAGCCTAGCTCAAGCTAGGGATGGTTATAGCTATGAGGGCTTCTCCCGTGGCACAACCTAGGAAACGGAACCTTATATTTGAAGAGATTTATAACTCCAAGTGCAGCTGTTGTCCATATGAGCTTTTCCAAACACTTAGCAGTGACATCACATCAGAAGAGAAAAACCTTAAACAACTAGCTGGTTGGGTAGCACCTAGTCAAGGAAGACCTTAAAAAGGAAGCGATTTTATGATATTTACTAGACTTTAATCACTTATGGAACTCAAAGCTGCACAGTGTCAGAACAAACGGAGCACTGTGCCCTCAGAGAAAAACCTGGTGTTAACATACTGTGACAAGAGCTGGAAACCTACCAAAGCAATAGCTGGGAAATTGTATGACCCTAAAAACAACCCATTTATAACAAGCTTTGGGCACTGGACACAGGGACTCCATTACCCATCAGAGGATTACTTACCGGCAGCTCCTTGGCACTATGATCAGAAAGTGAGGCTGCACATATTTGGGACATGTACTCTGGATGCCAACATGAAGCCTCCCACATGAAGCTTTGGATGGAAAGCCTCTTGCCCAGGAAAATGAGAAGGACCAGGGAAAAGTGTCCAGAGACCCCTCTGCAGTGGGAAGGAGCCGGCAGCGGCACCGCGCAGACGGGAGCAGACGGAGGACAAGGGAGGGGAAAGAAGAGTTTCTGCCCTTCCTACCAGGGCTGGCCTGGGAAGGATGACGCTGCCTGGGATGTACTCAGGAGCCAAAAATAGCACTCAGTGATAACACTGATTGTGCAGCTGGAAGCAGGGCTTTTCTGGCAGCAGGAGAGGGCCTCAGTGGAGCAAGTCGTGGATAAACACTGACATATTTATCTTGCGTGAATGCGGAGTTGAGGATGGTTTTTTTTTAATAACAATTGCTTCATTTCTCTGATCATGTTGGTTTCCTTTCCAGAAGCCATTCCCAATCACAAAAATCTTGCAAGTGAGATTGTTTTTAAATTTTCTTCCATTCAAAATATGTGGGTAAAGCCATCAGGACATTAAATAGATATAGTGGGATGATAGATATCTCCCTCCAGAACAGTTAAGGCTTCACTTTATATGTTTTGCAAATTAATTCCATTATTATAGTAATAAAGTGGGATTTAAACATTTGACATTTCTACTGATATTATAATAAGATTATTGATAGAAAGAGAGGTGATTTACTGTTCAAGAGGCTTTAAAAGCCCCTTATCAAATGTTGAAGGCTCGGCATCATCAAATATACAATTTTTAGTCAGACATATCTGCCATGACTGCTGAAATATACTGGTTTATTGCCCCTGCAAGCACAAGCTCATGCTTTTTTTTTTTTTTTTTTGGTTCTTTCCCTGGAGCTATTTATTTGCTGTGCTGCTCGTAATGTACATGGTTTAGTTTTTAGCAGGTGGTTCAATGGATTCTCCCATGGCCTGCTCAGGCTGTCCCTTGTTCTGCAGTGCAGCGAGGGCTGCAAGATGCTCATACAGGCACTGGGAACCTGTAGGCTGCTCTGTGGGCTTCACTGCTTATTTAACCTTCCTTTCAGGGATAGAGGGAATGGGTGAGTAGGTGGGAAGAGTTAGGGTGCTCCCCCAGGGGAAACTGGGCCAGAGCAGCAGAGGAGGCTTCTGTGGCTGATGTGGGGTCAGCACAGCCCTCAGGACTTTCTGCCTCCCACAGCTCAACCTCTACATGGGTCTGCTGTCCTCAAGCCTGCCCTTAGTTACATCAGTATCCATATGGAGAGAAACAGAATTTTCTATTCTAGGGCTCTCCACTGAATGCACCATATCTACAAGCCCCTTGATAGAGTGACCTTACCTTCTCTTTCCTGTGCATTGGGGTGATGGAGGACTTTTCCTCATGCTGAAACCAGCTCACAGCTGCAGGCCTTGTGAAATGCTCCCAAAATCCCCTCTCTGCTGTGTCCTGCAAGTGTTACACAGAACTTATTTCAGAATAACCAGGATGGCTTTTGGTGGGGAGAAGACATTCTTCAAAATTTTGTTCATAGTAGATCCTAGACTGAAAGGTGACAAAACCTGTCAAACTATGTTCCCTGGCTTTTCTGGCTCCTCTTTCCTCCTATTGTAATAATCACTTACTACTAATTAATGTAAGAAGAAATTTACCTGCCTGTTTTGGCCAGCAAAACTAAGGGAGGTGAGAAGAGGGAAGTCAAACTCTAGTCCTCATCTTGCTTTGATTTTCTTCATGGGAATTGTCTCATTTATTTTTACTAGTGTCACCTAGCAAGACACATGTGTGTGTCTGGTGCAGCCTGTTATTACTGCAGAACGTGTCAATGAGCTTGCCCACTTTTAGACCTGAGTAAAAAACTTTGTTCCTGTCCTTTTCACTGAACCTGTCTTTGTTGAAAGGAAGGTTTCACATTTTTCTAAGCATTTGGTCAAAAATATTTTGGTAATTTCTCTCTCTCTCAAAAAAAACCCCAAAAAAACAAACCAAAAAGCCAACAACAAAAACAGAAAAACAACCCCCAAAAAACCCAATGCAGAAGTTGATGAGATTCTTTGCATTCGAGAAATGGTCATATGGAAACAAAATTTATAACTTTTGTTGCCAGAAACCATTTCTTTTCAGTTCTAGATTCTCCTTAAATACAAACAATTTTTTTGTTCATTTGATTGAAAAATAATTGGGCAGCTTATAAATGTTTTCATGAAAGATTGCTATCTAAATGCCAGAAATGATAATTTCATAGTGGCATTTTCATCTCAAGATGTGCTAATTATATTGATAGTAATGATCGTAAATGCTTGAATAATTAGTAGTTACCTGGGCACTCAAGTTCCAGTGAATGAAGATGTCAGGAGTTCAAATGTCATAACAGGGACAACTCCATTTGTACTAAGTGCTTTTGATTGTAGTTTAACAACCTAAAATGGTATATATGTTAGGAATAAAACACAGCCTAATGCTTAAAGTGAAAGAATCCAGGAAAATAACTTCTCTAGCCTCTGAAATCACTGATAATAAATAATAGTTACCAGAGTGGGATGATTTCTGCATTAGAAGCTGAAAGAATTTCCTTTAATATTGCCCTTCTTTTTAAAGTAATTTTTCATCTAAGCCTTGATCCCATTTCATGCAACATATGTCAGAAACAAAGCTGGACAAATAATTCATAAATGAATTATTTAGCTTGTGACTGTCACCTCTATTTCTTTCAGCTATTTGTTCACAAATAGATAGTGACTTTTGTGAATGTATTCATTATTCAGATTTATTCAGTGGATAATTGCTGGGAGTAATTCTTTGTCTGTAGATTGCTTGGAAGCATTTTGCTGTGAACATTTAATAGTAAAAATCTATCCAGGCTTTCAATGCAAGACAAAGTAAAATTATCTATAACTACTGATGCAGTCCTTAAACACGAACAGTATACTGCAGTCTTAAAGAACAACACCAACATTTTCATCAAGAAATCCACTACTTCCCTTGGTACATAGGAGGGAAAGCAAAAGCACTTCAACTCTCTGTGTAGCACTGACATTGAATGGTGCACATTGTATATGCAAATAAGTTTTTACAAGAAAAGGGTTGCTTATGTGTTTGCTCAGCAGAAAAACAGAACAAGCCCGAACAAAACATGATTGACTTCCCAGAGAATAAATATGAACAGTCCACACAAAGGAATTAACTGCACTGCCAGTATTTTTTCTGCAATATCCCAGTGGAAGATGTCTAGGAAATAAACATAACATGATAAAACAATTTTACACTCAGAGGATAGCCGTGTAGCCATATGAACTGTTTTTCCATTTCCTTCTGTGGGAATAAATATTTTAGACAAGCAAAGTACTCTGTAAATGATGCCTTTGTGGGGATTCGTCTGGCCTGGTTCAATTATTCTGAAACCTAGCAATTTTCTCATATCATTGAATCTGCTTTTATTGCAAATAGGGTCATAGAAATAGTCACTCATTACAATAATGGACTTAGTTTATCTTAACTATTAACACTTCCAGTAGGTTTACACACACGTATATATTCAATATTTATGGATATGCGCAGTGCATATATATTAATAATGAAGTAACTTTATCTCCAACAATCTGAAAACAAAATCACGTAATACCATACAGTGCGGGGTGCAGTGGTAACTGGAAGCAGCATATCAGGATAACAGAACAGAAAAGGAATAAATAAATTAGAGGAGAGTCTTCCATATCTTCCTCAACTTCCAGAGTGTCAATTGAGCCTTTGTTCAATATTCCCCCTTTCATGATTCTGTGTACTCTTGATTAATAATTTAGAAATGCCCCTTTTGGGAGCAGGGCAAGTTTTGTGTTTGCCAAGAATGTTTTTCCACTAGTTGGGGAGTACATCAGGAAATAAAACAGCAAATTGCCCCACAGAGTATAATTAGCTGTTGCCTCCTTCCTTTTTCTGCCTCTGGAGAAACGGATTTACTGCTGAAAGTTGTGGGACACCCATGAGATGTCATACAGCACCATTTCTTCTCCTCAACCTTCCAGTAAAGAAAACAGTGTGTAAATTCTAGCCTCAAGACAAAAAAACCCTCTTTGGACTGCATGTTTCCATTCCCCATCCAGGAGGGTCATGATCAATCTGTTGTCTGGTGGTCATTCCAAAATGAGGCATTTTTGTGGAGCTGGGGAAAAAAGATCAACAACAAAGCATAATGGAAACAGAGCACTGAATGGGAAGATGGTCTGGTAACACTTGGTGTCTGTAGCCAGCCAGGGTGAAAACAATCAGTTTTCCTTCCTGTATATCTGTTAGTTCTTGTGGTGCCCAGAGAGCTTTGTATCCAGGTGTGTTTTTCCCCAAGGATGGGTAGTTGTGGTCAGTGCAAGGGGCAGCACCAGCAGTCCCTGTGGTGCTCCATAAAGGACCCACTGGATTATCCTTCTGGTGGGACCTCTTTGCCCTTTAGCTGGATGTTTTCATGCTCACACAGACCTGTAAGTACCCCTTGGATGCAGGTAGGCAGACCTGGGCCTTTCATCCAGGACCTGTGGGCCTGGATTTCTAACCTTTGTAAAAATTGAATTAGGAGTGGTATTACTACATGTGGCCATCTGATCCATTACAACAGAGCTCACTTCTGAAGGCAGAGCTGTGCCTTTATTTGCAGATGTAGAATCACAGAATAGTTTAGGTTGGAAAAGATCTTTAAGGTCAGTGAGTCCAACCCAGCACTGCCAGGGCCACCACTAAATCATGTTCCCAAATGCCACATCTAAATGTCTTTTAAATACCTCCAGGGACAGTGACCCAATGGCCTCCCTGGGCAGTCTGTTCCACTGCTTGACAATCCTTTTGATGAAGAAATTTTTCCTTATATGCAATCTAAACCTCCCCTGCTGCAATCTGAGCTCATTCCACTTTATTTCTTGTTAGTTGGGAGAAGAGGCCAACACCCCCCACCTACAACCTTTTTTCAGGTACTTGTAGGGAGTGACATGGTTTGCCCTGAGCCTTATTTTCTCCAGTCTAAACTGGAGCTGATTTCTCAGCTGCTTCTCATCAGACTTGTACTCCAGACCCTTCCCCAGCTCCATTGCCCTTCTCTGGACTTGTTTCAGCACCTCAATGTCTTTCTTGTAGTGAGGGGCTTGACACTGAAAACAAGATTCAAGGTGCAGCCTCACCAGCGCCGAGTATGGGGGGACCATGTAGCAGGTGGTGATCAAAGTGATGATCATCTTCCTGGAGCCATGACACCAGTTTAAAATCCACAATGTGCCCAGGTTTGTACTGGTTTCGAACTGGGCTCTTTTCTAATGCAAAGATAGAAGCACTGAGCAGAAATGTTGTAGGGTTTTGCATTCTGGTGAGAACATTCCTACTGCAGGGCAGAGCAATCTCTGCTCTATTTGGACTGACTGGAAGTGATTTAACTCTGTTGAGGAATCTGGTCTCAATTCATCCCTGGCATGAGTCCATTGACTTATAAAAGGCATGGATCTGTCTCCATTTCTTAACATTGCCTCTCTTATTCATGAGCCTTTCCGGGTAGATGTTACAAATAACCACAGAGGACTTGTGATGATATATAGTAAACAGAGAGAATTTCTGGCTGCTGAAATGAACTTTCTAAATAATTACAGGATGATTCCACATCCATTTCATAATTAGACTCCCGAGATTGCAGCCAAGTTATTATTTGTGATTCAACATGCATTTTTATTTTAGAAATGTCCCATAGTCATTAGGTTTATTCCACTTGAGATTTTCTAATTTGTTCTGATCATCCTGTCACTGGGACCTTAAATATAAAGTATGTATTGATTGAATAAGAGTTACCAAGTAACCAAATGCTAATATCTGCTGTTGGCTCACTGATTCCAAATCAGTCAGTCCTATTGATGTGGGATGTGGGAGATGGACAGGGCTGAAGCGAGTGAGGTCATTCTGAGTCAGCCCCTGTCACATGCTCATTGTATTTTAGGAACACAAAGTAGTAGAACTGGAACGTCTGCCTAAAGCATTTGGGCTGCTGTTGATGGCAGGGCTGCCATCAGACATGAGATGAATGAGTAGAAACCAACTGCAAGCAGGAGGACATCTAAGCTGGTATAAAAGAGAAAAAGCATACAAAAAAAAACCCTGAGAAACAGGGAAAGTGAAATTATCTTCAGGAGTTCTATTTCAGCAGTAATCACTCTGTGCTTGATGTGTTCTTTGTGGCTTCCTGCCCACTTTCCTAGGTGAGCATGGGCCTGAGGAGAAATCCAGCTATAACTGCAGGGTATAGCCCCAAAAGGGGATTAGTGATCTTGTCTTAATCCCAGGTACCAAAAGACTCCAATTGACTTCTGTGAGCCACTGTCTGTCCTGAAAGGATTTTAGAAACCTGGCAGCCATTGATGCCAAACTGGCCCTGAGAGGGGCAGCAATCAGGACTGACAGCAATGGGAAGGGTAGAAGCCAAGGGAATCACAAATCACCTAGATACAGGCAACTACATAACATGATTTGAGGGCACTGATGTAAATGCTCTTGAGCTCCATTTGCAGTGTCACCTTGGAAGAGGATTAGATTAGATTAAGGACATGAAAGAAGAACAGAAAAAATGGAGAAAAGAGCAGATTGAAATGTAACAAAAGCCCAAATGAATAAAAAAAGCATGAATTTGAAAGCATTTGGATGATGATATTGGATGATAAAAAATATAAAAAGGAAGTGGCTAACACCTCTGTTGTTGGCAGCTGTTTTACATTAATGTTAAGTCTATTAATGATGATCTTTGTTTTTCTAATTAGTATGTAAGTCTCTCTCCTCGCCTCTCCAAGCCCTGGAGAATGGTGATTTCAGAGAAAAGCAAGCAGGTTTAACAAAAAGTAATTGGTACAATTTCTAAAACTGGCTGAGTGCTTCTGGAGCTTATATTCAATTTCATCTCAATTTAAGATGAGGCAAAGAAAATAAGGAAGGGAAAATTCAGGCAGAACATCAAAGTACACTTGTTGGCATTAGGCTACACAGACAAGTCAGGTTGAAAGCCAGTCATGTTTTGTAGAGGCAAGCTGAATATTTAAGTTGTGTTTTCATTCCAAAGCAGAGCATCCTTTGGCATTCCTTCAAGAGAGTTGGAGGGTCCTGCTCACAACAAGACAATTTGTTTTACAATGGGGTAGCCGAGAGCAGGATGTGCTTTTAGAGTAGAGTTGGAAACCAGGGTCTGGCTTTGACCCAAGGCAGGTTTGAATCAGAACCACCAAGTGCAATGCCCCTAGGATGAGGCTTCTTATTAGCTGCCTTCTAACAGCTCAGCATTCTCTCCCCCATTCTCTCCTTCATCCTTATCAGAAATTTGGTCCCGGACCAGGAAATTTCTCAGCTTAAATTAATATTCTGGTTAGAATCATCTCTGCCTCAACAAATGGGTTTTTTTTCTGATGTAGAGTGTTGTCATTGGCATATTTTTCATCATCTCAAATATATGAGCCTTTCAATCAGTCTCCTCAGTGAAACAATGGAAATTACTTTGCCTTTTGTTT
The DNA here is from genome assembly GCA_020086605.1 of Lanius collurio. Taxonomy (NCBI): domain Eukaryota; kingdom Metazoa; phylum Chordata; class Aves; order Passeriformes; family Laniidae; genus Lanius; species Lanius collurio. The sequence goes on from JACBWW010000004.1 coordinate 3,742,549, forward strand.
TAAAGCCAGAGAAATGCAAAGGCAAGGAATAAAACTTCACAGGACAGACAGCTGTGGAGATGCTGAAATAATAGTGTCTGAGGGGAGGTGCATGGAAATTGAGCTCTTGGTCTATTATGTGATTCTGACTACGTGGCTGTTCCCTGACAAAGACAAAACTTTTGGGTACACAGAGCGAGTTCAGTGGCTTGCATTCTCTCTTTCATGCATTAAACCCACTCTAGTAAGCATTTCTAGGAGAAGTTTTGAGACACGAGTGTTCATATACTTCCTACTTATTTTTGGCATTTCTCCCTATGCATTGGAAAGCTGGAAAATATTAGATCCTTTCTGGAGCATACTGGGCCAAAAGGCTCTTTGCTCTAAAGTGAAGATGATGGAAAAGTGACACCACCACTCCTCCTTCCCAGAAGTTGTCTCCTGCCTCTGTGACACTTATGAGGCTGTAGAGCTGAAACACCTTTTCCTGATGCTCTCACTTTTGGCAAGCTTTGTTACTTGCTGTGTGGATAATGCCAGAAGTGGGAAATAGTGTCAACTTCTTCAATGGTACATTTGACAGCCCATGTCAAAAGGTTATTGGCAAGGGATGCTCCAGGAGCCACCACTCTGTCATGTCTTTCAAGAGGATCCAGTGTGAGCCAGCACCAGTGTCAGAGATGTAGACTAAAAGTGCCAAGTTAATCAAAGCTGGTGGGTTTGCTCTCTTCTGTGCTCCCCATTGTCATTTCAGAAAGTACACCTTCAGCTCCTTTGCCTTTACCAAATACAAATCAAATAACTGCTAGGCAGCAAAATGACACTGCTTCCTTTTTATCTTTTCTTTAAGTTTTTTTTTTTTTCCTGGGAATATGAAATATAAATAAAAAATACAGAGGAGGAAAAAGGGAATTTGGAGCAGGTGGCACTGGTAGCTGTCACTTTTACTTTTCAGTACAAAGTTCAAATTTGGGGCAGCATTTGGTGAAAACAGGCTGGCACTAGAGAGGAGAAGTTAGTGCTCCAGGTACCAGACACCTCTCAGAACTCCAAGCTGTCTACTTATTTTTTTACAAAACTAAGGCTGAAGATGTCTTGGGGATGAATTCTCCCAAATCTTGGGCACTACTCCAGTTCATGCAGTGCTAGTTCTGGCCTTCCTATCTGAAATTTTTACTTTATTTGTTACCCAAAAAGGAAAGTAGCTGCTCCAGGATAAAGATATAGAATTTTGTAAATTCAGATACTTGTCAAAATCTTTTATTGCACAACGTTCTTGTCTGAATCATGACCCATTCACTCTAGGTGAATGCTCTTTATCTGAGCAAAACAGAGTTTAATTCCTGTGTTTGGGAATGTCATTAGGAAGGGAACAGGGTGCTTTCCTGATGCACACCATGTTAAGCATATCAGACCTTCTTTCTGGGGGTAAAATGGGTTGTTTGGGATTTGAAATGCTGTTAATCTTGTTTTCGACATTAATAAAAAAAATGGGGTCTAGTGGAACCAATTCTCATATTGCTTTTATATTGATTCAATTCTAAAAAGTCTGATGAGGTAGTTTGTTGCCACTCCTAATAAGGGTTACAATTGTTCATGAATAACATGCCCAAATTCATCAGTCTTGGTTAAAACCAGAGCTGTACAAGAGCTGCAGATACTGGCAAAGACACTGTTCCTACTCTGCAGTCTGTACAAACTGAAGGAGCAATGCCACTTTGCACCAAAAAAAGATTTGGCCCACAGTTTTCAGAGAGGCTGAATACAGAACATAAGGGAAAAGAAGCCAAGAAGCTGCAGTGTTTTGACAGAAACAGGTTAAGCAGTTTAACAACAGAGACTCTCTCCACACTGGCCTATGTAGCCAAGAACACACAACCTTTTTTAGACATACCTGTTGGTCACGATGAAAAATGTAGGCAGCATCTCACACTGACATGTCTGGCTTGGGAGGCCTGCTCAGAAAAATCTCTCATCAGAGGAGCAGCTGCCTTCTTCCCCAGGGCAAATTCCTTTAAAGCTGTCAAAGATGCTGTAATCAGACTAGGTCATCAAAACCGGTCCTCCAGAGGACTGGAAATAAGATCCAGAGATGAGCATTCAGCTACATGGGCAAGGTCTAAAACACTAAAGTTTCCATTGAAATTAAATGAAGAGACTGTAATTGCTGTGAAAGAAAAGCGAAGCAATCACTGGGAAAGCCCGAAAGCTTTCAAAGCACCTCCTGGAACGATGCTTGCTGGAAAGCAGGGATCTATGTACTGAATAACAGAATCTGATAACAGAGCACAGCTTTTACAGGGAAACCAACTTCAGTAACTACTGGAGCATTTGACTCTGTGGCTCTAGGAGAGGCAAATTTAATTGAGATTTCAACACACAGCTGAGTAGTTTTATTACCAGGTTAAATAAAAAAGGTTAATAAAGTAATAAAAATGGATTCTTTACATTCTTGATTTTAAAACAGAGCTGTGGTCAATATGCTTGATAATTTGTAAATAGAGTGAAAAAAAGCACAAATAGCCATGGTAACCAGGGAGAGGGGACTGCTATGAACTTGTACCCTCCCTTGCAATTTTGCTTGCATTAACAGTTTTGCACTTTCTATAAGGTAAGGTAAAGCAAATGAACTGAGTTCCTCTCTGGTCCAATGTTTACTGCTGTTACTGAAGTTACATCTGGGGTAAATTTGGCTTAGATTTGACTAAACCCTGTCTTGGATAAAATGAAAGAGTATTGGTGTATTTGATTTTAGCTGTATTTACCATAAATTGTTTACAGTGTCTCTGATTTTAAGGGATTGATCCCTGCCCGAGGAACAGTATCAGAGTAAACAGATCAAAACTTGTGCTTAGTGCTTCTCCAGTGCTCTGGCATTACAGCAGATACTGATTGCCAGCACTTTCTTAATTTTAAATTAAAAAACATAAACCCCCCCCCCCCATTCATGATGTAAGTGTTCACATAACTACAGAAAAAATGGGAAATAACCTCTCTCCTATGCAGGAATAGCTGTGGGAAATCACTGAGTGGGGCGAGCAGTGCCCTGGCTGCTGTGGTGGGCATGGGAGAGGGGATGGGGAGCTGCCTAAGCTGAAGTAATTAACAGCAGGAATCCCTGGAGGAGGGGAGAAGGAAAATGGAGGTAATATGCTCCACTGAGCTTGTGAAAAAAGAGTTGGAGGAGAGGTTGCTGAAGCACAGGAGGGATGGAGTAGTGTCATGCAGGCATGAGGATCTCTGAAATGGGGAGACCCCAGAACAGCAAGGCATGGGGAAAGCTGGTGCACACAAGAAGCAGGCAGCAGTCTCAGGAGATGGATTGTGAGTGATATCGAGGGATCTATTTCCCATTTCTGATTGCTGTGTTGGTCAAAGTGTCCAAGAATATTTTACTCATCTGGCTCTGAACTGCTTTTCCCATCTACCAGGATGGGAAGTGGAGGCACCAGGTTGCAAAGGGACTCACCCTCTCATAAATGCAAGAGCAGAGATGAGTGCTGGGGTCAATTTACTGCTCATCCCACCTCCTAAAATTCGCCTGCTACAAGAGACAGGTGGCTGCTCTGAGATGCTCCAAGCAAAGGCTTCTGCTGGCTGTGAAGTGTACAACTATCCAGGGAAAGCATCCTAAGAATAATCAGCTCATAAAACCTGTGGGAAATGCTGCTATAAATCCCATAATACCAAAGAGCAGCCCTCTGAAAGTTTTGCAGCGAGGCAGAGCAGTGTGGAGCAGGTAGCAGAGAGGAGTAGTGCAATATATATAAAGCCTTGTACTTGCCTGAGTACCCACCAAAGGCTCTGTGTGTGAGTGAGCAGCAGGGCTTCCTCAGCTGTTTATGCTGCTGAAGGATATTTAACCACCCATTTAACTGGCTGGAGCTCAGCTGGAAACACACAGTGCCAAAAGCACAGGAGATGGAGCCAGTGTGATAAACACAAGGATGCCTTGATTTTTTTTTTTTTTCCTCTGTCTAATTACATATATATGTTCAGTATTCCTGGGATTGAATTATAACCTTAAATTTGCTGTTTCTTCCTCAAAGGCTTTGTCCCTGAGTTAAGCAACCAAGGACAAAACAACAAGTGTCTTCACTCTGCAATTCCCTTGTCACATTATTCCCATATCGAACCTGGCAGCTCACAGCCTTCCCAACACCATAATTAGAGCATCTCCAGCCATTGGAATATCCCTGACCCTCACCACAGTGCTGACCTGCCTGCTTTGCAGCTCTCATCTGTCATGCACAACAGCTCCTTGCCCATACAAAGCAAGTGCATGGAGGGGATGGGGCTTTTTGCATTTTGGCGGTGCGTGGCCAGCAGCCTGAGTCTGCACATCCCCCCAGCTCCTGCACACCCTGCCCTGTGCTATGGAAAGCTGTTTGTGCCCCAGCTTGCCACTGGAATGGGGGAGCTGGAGGAAGGGAGACGCTTAAATTTGTCGTCTCTTCAACCAGGCTTCATCTTGAATTAGTGCATGAACTTCAGCTCTTCCATTAGTGTTTCATTCTAATTTGATATATAAAAACACGCAAGCAGGCTGTGGCTGGTTGTACAGACTTCTGATTTAGGGAGAGCTGAGACCCCAGGATAAATTAACACAGCCAGGTTTTCTTCAATCTGTTCTGTTTGCTGGGCTTCCAGCTCCAGACACCCCTCACTGGGAGCCTTGAAGACCCCCTCACCTCCCAGGCTCCCTGCAAGGTCTGGGATAAGAGGAAGGAGCAGAGGGTTTCCCCATCAAGCAAGGATTGCCATCTTGTGGGTGGATGGGCTAAATTTGCCCTCAGTCTGCTTTCTGCAGGGGGCATTTGAAATGCTCTCAGTATTTTGCTGAGTTTCATTTGGAGGTGTTTATCCTCCTTAGCAAATGGAATAATCAGCCAGGAGAGGTGCAAACAGTCACAGGAAGCACCATCCTCCTCCCATTCCAAGAGCTCTAAAACAAATGAGCTGATAACCCCTTTCCTGGGGTAGGGGGGAGCTAATAGCTTTCTGCAGGGAGCCACGATGCCTGCCTTAGGTCAGATATCCGAGTTCTGTGTAGCTGAGGAGACACATGGACTGGGTTCCACTCAGAGTGGGATTGGGTCAGTGCAGGAGCCAGTGTCAGTGGTTTCACTGCTGGGCACGTGTTGTGTTCAGCTGTCTTGGGAGCTGCAGGCTGTGAGGGTTCATGTGCTTTGTCTGGAAATCAGGCACAGGCCAGGACTTCTCTGTATTTCCCACAATGCTTATCACACATGAGCTCTCATGTTCTAAGTGCAGCAACCCCTTCCTTTCTCTCCTGCCTCTTCCTGTTGGGGTGGACCCTTACCAGATCTTCCCATGCTCACCAGCATAAACTGGAAAAGAGGCAAGAAGGAGGTTCAACTCCTCTTCATATCAGCCAGTTGGCAAATCCTTGCTCATCTGGGTGGAGTAAAGACACAAGCACTTGCACCCTGTGCAGGATTTCCTTCATCCCAGAAAACACTTTCTCTCAATAACTGCAAATTCAGGATTCAGCTTCTCAGATATCTGCTACCAGGCAGGTGCCCCACAGCTCAGAACATCACCCCTACTGCAGTTAAAGGAGACAAACAAGTGCTTTTAAGGGCAATTAATCCACCCTAATTTAAAACCTTAACATTAAATAAGCTGCAGGTGGACCCTGTCCTGTAGGTGCCTTTTTCACAGCAGGGAGGACTGGTGCTGATGCAGATGTCTCTATCTAGATGGGTGGATCACACCTACCCTACAGCAGAGAAAATTGCTTTTCCTGAAGGCCAGAATGACATTTTAATACATATTGCTGGGAAGCAGAGGAGGGGGAGATGTCACTGGGGTGACCTTGCACTGAATGGGAGTTCTCTGTAGTGAGTTTGCTGGACTGCGAGGGGAGAGGCAAGAAGGGGTTACCAAAGGGAAAACTGACCCCCTGTTGAAACTTCAGTTTAGAACTACCCAGGCGAGCTGCATGAGCCCTGCATCAGCACATGTTTACACATCTCTCTCTGTTACTGTGTTTCAGTGTTAATTTTAAATGCAGACCAAGGCATTTTCCCCTGTTCTGAAGTCTCTCTTTGTTTATCAGAACATAACTTACATTTTCTTTTACTTTTATGGGAGGTCTGCATTTCCATGTGTGTCAGCAGTGCACGGGACCAACATCTGAGTGGGTGAAGTGGAATTTTGATTTATTGCAGGAGAGTGAATTATCAGTAACTTCAAGAGACTAAATCTGCCATGGAGAGGACTTCTTTTGTTTCCATCATCAAGTCAGACACTATATCCTGTCAAACATCCCAGGGGACACTTTTGCTCCAGGCACCAGAGGCAATAACTCAGCTCAGAAATGTATGCTGAACCCTTCATCTCACCAAGCATTCAACTCTTGTTTAAATGCAGGACACAAGTGAAAGAGAATAAAAATAAGAATCAATCCTTAGTCTTATCAGCCCTATGATAGCTCTGTTTTTTTCAGTGCAGACTGTGAAGTTCTTCTTCTGAACTTCTGGTAGGAGACCATGGCTGAGGCTGGTGTTGTGTGATGAAGTTTTTAGGTTTGGATGCACTGTCACAGCATTGCAGACATCAGCTGGCAATGTCCTATCACTACTATGATGGCTTTGTCACCCTCCAGGCCTCAGAGTAGCTGAAATGCTTGTTATGAAAAGATGGATGGATGGATCCTCCTTCTTGTTTTTACCCCCTTGCCTGGTGGTTATGTGATGGAGAGGTGGCCTCACTCCTGGGCCCCCTGGCATTGCTCGTGGTCCATGGGCTCAGCACGGTGCCCTTGCACAGAGGGAGGCTCAGATGCCCTGTCCCAGCCCCTGATACCCCTGTGGCTGCAACATTGACACCATCCAGGGCACTTCTTCTTACTGTTCAGTATGCTTAAATATGCTCAGCTCTGGTGGCATCTGTGGAGAGCCACCAGCTCACCTCTGCAACTCCTCTGTTCCTTCACCAGAATGTTCATTTGCCAAAAGCTTCCTTTTTTTTTGGGAAGCCAATGGGACCTGTGGTACAGGAAATTTTCTCAGATAACAGCATTTTGCAGCATGCACTAAACACTCTGGAGATTTCTCCTTTCTGCTTTTTCCAATGCCCTGTGGAGGTCTTCTGCTCTTGACAGAGGTCTGGTGACCAACTGGAACATTTAGTGACTGAATTTTGACCCTATTTCAGGCTTCACAGGTTATTGAGACATAGAAAGGCTCGGGCTGGAAGAGACCTTAAAGCCTAGATTATTTCTACCTCCCCACCATGGGTAGTGGCTCCCTCTGCCAGCCTTGAAGGTTGCTCAAAGTCCCATCCAACCTGGCCTTACACACTTCCAGGGCTCTGGCATTTACAGCTTCTCTGGGCAACCTGTTCAACTGCCTCTCCACCCTTTGAGTAAAGAACTCCTTCCTAAAATCTAATCTAAATAGTGACCCACTGCTGGGTCACTGAATGAAGTTCACAGCTGCTCATACAGGGAATGTTTGGTGCAAATTGACTGAAGAAATATACGGTTTAGTGGGTTCCACAAAGCAGAGGGGGACTCACTGAACAGCCAGCTATTTAGGAATAAATATATCTATTCAGAGGAGAATCACATAAAACAATGGGCTGGCAGTGGCTGTTAATTTAAAATGCAGCAGGCAGACTGTTGCTCACATTAGTAACCTACAAGACACATCGCTTAAATAGCACAATCAGCCCCAACCAGCTCCTGGGGAATTACTGATCCATTTGTGGTTCTGTGCCTCGACTTTTCTCAGAGAAACTTGCTCTTAAGTCTCCATTGACTCTGTTTTCTTTATGTATGTACACTTACTGACTTTATGTGACTATGGTTTCCTTTAAATCATATTTTTTTTTACAAAAAACCACATATAGCCAACCCTCAGGATTACTTACTTTGGGTTCCTGGTAGGGTAATAGTATTTAACAGTCCAGTACTACGCAATTTGTTTATTTTTGTCATTTCTTTTCATCTCTACTGTGGACCAGATTCTTCTCACCTCTAAATTTGGGGCTAAACTGTCTGCATTTCCCATGCATTGATTGTGCCTTTTCCTAATTGTTTTGTGCTTATATCATTCCCTTAATTTTTGCAAATACCATCTGCTGTACCACAGACAGAGTAATGATGGACTGTGTTTATGTGGTGGCCTTTTTTCTACCAAATGGCTATAAGGAAAATGGAGGGAAGGTCATATATTTGATGTAAGAGGTGGATTTTTGAGAAGCAGTCTGGTAGGTCCTCACCTGGCCTCAATTACAAATGGAAGTAGCTCTGTTAAATGCAATGAAACATGCTGATTTAGCCCAACTTGGTCAAACATGAACTTAAGTAAGATCATAAAGCACAATAATCATTGTTGGGATCACCATCAGTGATGTTGGTCCTGCTCAGCCTTTCTTTCCATTAATTGTTCACTCATGCTTTTTCCATCAACTATACCAGACTGAGCTGAGCTGAAAAATAGCAGCAACAACAATAACAAGGCAGAGATTCATCCAAGAAAATGAAAATGAACAAAAACCCTGTTTTAGCTCTAGTCTTCAAACTTTTCAGTGATATTTTTTTCCCTGGCATCATCTGACGAGACAGGATATTGACATCATTGATGGAGATTGTATTGTCTCAAAATGGCAGTCCTCAAAATCAACAATGAAGAAATGATTTTGGAGACTTGCTAAATGCCGACAGAAGAAAAAAGATGTAGTAGGCATTGAATCCCCTATTACAGGCAATCATATCATATCATATCATATCATATCATATCATACAATTTCATTTCCAAATGTGGTAGACTTCACACAGTGAAGCAACTCTCTGTGCCCAGAGTCCTTTAAAATTTTTTTCCAGATTTTCCTGAGTTCTAATCATCATGTTCAAAGTTATTGAGGGCTAACTTATAGTAATTTATTCTCATGGCAACATCCTTTAGCTTCTACAACTCCTTCCCAGAAGAAACTGCAGTGCCATTTTACTTTAATTTTTAATTATTCACATTAGAAATAATGCTGTTAAATGCTAAAGATCAGGATGAGATCTAATGTGTAGTTGTGAAGGGGGAAATCATTCCCAGATACCCTGCTGAGCCCATATGGTAATTTTTATGTTTGGATATGCTTGTAAATGTCTGATTCAGCATCAAGGGGGAGTGACAAAGTGGTGAGGGAGCAAGAGAAAAGACATTGCTGAAGACATTTTCCCTCCCTCCCCCCTGCCTCTCCTCCTCTATATGGTGAGCCTCTTGCACGCGATCCTTCAGGATTAATTTCTGGAATAGAGATTTTTGATCTCCTGAGGCATCACTTCAGAAAGGCCCTTTGCTGCTTTCTGGGCAGCCCCTGTGATGTGCCAGCAGATGATGATGCTGTGGCAGCTCTTGCTCACGAGCACAGCTCCATCCCAGCCCGTACCAGACGCTGAGACAGAAGCTGATTTTACTGCTTCTTCCACATCCAATTTCATCTCACTCTTGTGAGTGACAAGGTTTAGGATATGTTCATTATGCAAAACTGCATTTGCACTCCCACCCAGCTTTTTGGAGAGAGCTTGGCCAATACAATGTCTTTGTGGTCCAGGATTTTTCACGTTGGCTCTCTTATTCCACACCAGGCTGCCGTAAATGACGATTCCTCAATTTCACTTTCCTCAGTAAACGGATGCTTAGATATTTAATTAGGAAGCAAACCATATAATCAACCTTCTGCAGATAGAGCTGCACAATGTAATCAGTCCCGTTCAGCTTCTTTGCATGCTGCTGGAGTGCCAGCAACTCCTGAATTTATCAACACTGTGGCTTGAGTGGCAATTTGCCCAAGGATTTCTCAATTAATAAATATGAAGCAGCAGGCAGTCCCAGCACTACACAGACTATGCTGCACATCTAACATCATGATTTCATTCTATTTTTGCTGGGAAAAACAGCTCCAAAAAAAAAAATCAGGCAGAAACAGAAGTTACATAACAGCAAACTGCATTTATCTTTTTGTGGATTTTTTTTTGTACTATTTTATCTTCCAATTCATGCAAAGTGCTCTAAGTTATCCCAGCTGGCATTCAAGGCTGTCACATTCTTCGTGAATGGTCCCGAGCCCACCTGCCAGGCAGGTAAAGACACAGAAAACAAGAGGAGGATGCACAGCACACATCAGACATGCAGCAGAAATAGAGATGCCCCTATCAGACACAGCTCTTAGACTAAGGAGTGAAAAGAGGTAAGTCTGGGTCAGAGCTGATGCTGGATGGAAGTAGGATTCCTGTGAGGGTGATGAACTGGAGGGAACAGAAATGGATGAGCATTTCTGCATGCTCAGAGTGGAAATTTCTTTTTCTGGTTCTCCCCATGTAAGCATGGAAGGGAAGGGTTGAATTCAGAGGGTGACTTGAATTGAGGGTGTCTTCTGAATAAAACCTTCCTTCCCCTTCATCAGCCAAAGGAGTCAAGAAATACTGACCTTTAGCAAGTGCCTATGGTGGGTCTCTGTTAGCTCCCAGCAAAAGTGTCCAGATATATTCCAGTGAGAGTGCAGATGCTTCAGCAGTGGGATAGTCTGGATTCTCACGCTGAAGGCCACTGAGTCACTGATACCCACCACACCACAGTTTTAGACCTGCTAAGATCTAAAACTGCAAAAGATATGTTCTGTGTTCATATGTTCACCCTTTGGCTTGCAATGGTGCGGTGGCAGAAATGTCTCTGATCTGACCAAATCAGCTGGTTTTGAATAAAATTTCTGCAGGATCCATCCCAAATCTCCTTCTGGTCTCAAGCCAGAGAGGTTGTTGCAGCAGAGCCTGCTCTCCACTCTTCATTGCAGTTAGCACATCTGTCAGAGCGATGCATCGAGAGTGCCTTCAGAGACACTTTCCTGTTATTTTGGTTGTGTCAGCCCTCAGTCCCTTCGTGTCACAATCATTTTAACCACTGACACACTAATCCTTTTGGACACTTCCACTTCTTTCTGCAGTCAAGCTCCAATGAAACACAAAGTGCCTCACAGGCTTCCACCTCAGCCTGCTCAGAAGCATTTGCCTGATGTTCTGGAGGAGGCAGAGCTGTTACAGCCCTGCAGGGGAATTCTCTGCATGTGGGCTTCATGCACCTGTGTGACACCAGCATAAGTAGCAGTGGGACAAACTGGGACAACCTCCTAGCCACCCAAGAGATTTTTGGTGCAGGAAACAAAGGGCAGTAGATGATGCGAGGGGCTCAGACAAGCCATGCAATTCTGGCAGCTGAGCAAGTGACTGCACATCAGCAGAGTAACCTGGGGCTCGTGTGTGCTCACACTGATCGTGGCAAATGGGTGGGATTCAATTTATCATAGAGTCAAAGAAAGCTGTGGGTTGTAAGGGGCTTTAAAGACCATCTAGTTCCAACCTCCCTGCCATGGTCAGGGACACCTTCCACCCAGACCAGCTTGTTCAAAGTCCCATCCATCCTGGCTTTGAACACTTCCAAGGATGGAGCATCCCAAACTTCTCTGGGCAACCTGTGCCGTGATCTCACCCCCTCACAGTAAAGACATCTTCCTAACATCTGACCTAAATCTCTCCTCTTTTAGTTTAAAACTGTTTTCCCTTGTCCTATCACTCTCTACCCATGTGAAATGTCACTCTCCTACTGGATGCTGCTCTGAGAGATCCATGCTAGGTCACATTATTGTCCTTGCTTTGCAAGTTAGGAACTCATTTTAAACTGCTACCAGAGTGCCCCTGATGTGCAGTGGGTTTTTCAGATGTCATCGAAGTGCACATATGTCTGTATAGCTCTAGGATACAGAAAGATTAATCAAGTTTACATCTTCTATGGCAGAAAGGGTTGGAGACTGACTTTAAAAGCAGGCAAACTACATGCTGTAAACTGTGCATGGAATTCGATGTCCAGGACTATGTCTGAGCACTCACAATGACATGAGTTTTCCAGCTAGATGATGTTTAGGCTGTGTAATAAGCCAATAATGGGTTTTTTTGGTGTTGACTTGGAAATGGAGGCTTAGAGATTGATAGATTTTTTTAGCCCAGAAAGATTCATATTATTTGATTACCTCCATAACACTGACTCACACTGAGCAACTATGTAGTGTTTGACCAAAACATGATTTCCCAAATGGTGCCTGTACATCATTTGCAACAGAAAATAATTGAAAACTCCCAAGGCCCAATTCCCCACTGCTATGTAATTACTGATGCCTGTGTAATACACTATTGATTTGCCCATGTTTTCCTACACTCATTTTGCAGTTGCTAATGACTTACAAACATAAAATGTTGGAGAAACAGCCCCAAAGTCTTAACAATAGTAAATCACAGTTCAGAGGTCCTTAATTCCTTTATCTTCACATTTTTGCTTGGTCTATGTCCCCCACCAGTCACCTGGAGGTTTAAATTACCCCAATGTGGTAATATTTAAGGCCTTTCACCTGCAAATATATAACCCCACACCCTTCCTTGCTGCCAGCAGTTTTCCCACAGTTTTTGTGGACCAGAAGCAACAAACAATGTCTGCTGCTCTGGAGATCAGGAATGCAGTGTTTCTTTACGACTGCACAGCCCTTTTGAGGATCCCAGTGGTCCTGCCAATCAGTGTTTACTTTTAATGAGCCCAATTAGGTGCATCTCTCAGGTGCAGGATTATGAGGGTTTGAAAAGGGTCAATTTGTAATGGTTCTTGTGGTGGTCATTGCTACCCACCACATTAATGAAGATTTATTAAATTAACAACACATATTTTTTCAGCAATTCAAAGTTCACACACATAGAGTTAATTAGGGTTGGACTCTGTAGGTGCAACAACTTGGTGAGATGCTTATATCTTATGTGTGCAGAATTGATTAGAGCTGGTCTTGGAAAACACATCCAGAACTTTGCTATACCTATTTATCATTTGTTTTGTTCCTCAGAACTTTTAGAAACCCACTGGAGTGCTGCCTGTATTTTAACCAGAGACTTCCACAAAATGTTTTTTTCTCAGCATATTGTAGAGTCCTCAGAGTAGGTAAGGTTGCCGCAGAAAGGCCTGAATGGGAAATGGATTTGTTTTTTAAACATTTCTTTTCCCCCCCTCAAATCTCAAATTAACACATAAGACAACACTCAACAACTTCAACAAAAGCACTGAGCATTAAGAGAAGAAATGTTGCCATAATACTTTAGGGAGGAATATTCATATAACCAACCATCCCATTAATTTTTTGCTCACATTTTATCACCTTAAACAATATAGCTCAGTCAAGGAGACCTAAGTATTTTTGTGTCATTCAAGGTCAGCTTCAAGGGAAATTTTCAGACCAGATGTGTGACCTAGATGGGATATCCAGTAAATATTTAATCACTAAAAATCAGCCTTAATTCAGCAAGGAGAATTCAAAACCTCTGACACAACAGTTTTGGACTTCTTATCTCCAACTGGAAATGGATAGGAGTTTGTCTAGTTCTTCTGAGGTGCAAGAGATGTCCAGGTACTTTGGAATATCTGAGAACTATTCTCCAATTTATTGAAAATTTCACTTCTGTCCTGGGTAAGATACTGTCTCCATTCAGCCAGAGGTGGATTAGGGTTGTGCAAATAGATTTAATCTGGCTTGGGTGGCCATAGCAGAACGAGCTGTACTAATCACATGCCTGCTGGAAAGGAGACTCTTCCAACATCTATCCAACTAAGATATTTCCATGCTTCTCGCATTACTGGCATTACATCCAAGCATAAATCTTAATGTATTTTCCACCTGGAGTACTGGGTAGGCTTTCAATAAATAAAATAGTTCACTGCTGAAACTATAGTTATAAGTGTCTGATTTAGAAAATTCGAACTTGCTTGTGTGTTGAATCAACTGCTGTGGACATACTCTCAATATCTTTTATCCTTGGTGCTCCTTCCCATGCAACAGGGCACAGTTAAGCCTCTTAACCTGGCTGATGTATGGACAAACACATGAAAGATCATGAGGCTTCTCAGTTACTCTTACAATGGATGCCAGACAAATAATTGAGATGGACACCAGGCTACTCTGCCACGCCACTGTATGCAAACCATGACAGCAGTTCCTGCCTGCAGGTTAAGGTAGCTCTAGTGTCCCATTAGATGGGCACTCTGCTGCCTTTCATTTATAAGAATGAGGAGCTGGACTCCTGTTTCAGGTTTGACCCACTGAACCTGCTCCCTGTCCCCTGTGCCCCCCTTCCCCGCTGCTCAGCCTGGACACTGCTTCACACTTAAAACCAAATGGTCTCAGAAGTGTGGAGAGGTGGCAAGTGCAGCATGGTAATGTACAGCTCTGGGAAGAATGGCAGGAGACTCTTTATAATAATGGTGACAAATGTTGACAATTTTGAAATTTCTTCTGTTTCCCCAAAATTTCACACTAGCAAAAATGCTGATTGAGCAAAAAGAGAGCATCAGTCTTTGATTAAATTCACTGGCAATATTCATGCTGCTCCAGTTCTGAGTGTCTCCAGAAGTGATTTCCATATCCCCTCTCCTCCATACTGGAGCATTTTGCTAACCCTGCCTTCTGAAGATGATTAGGTGGACAAGGCACTGACCTGGAGCCTGACACTGTGCTTGTCTCCCACAGAGTATTTATGCTGAGGCCTGGAGAAGTTGTGTCCATCTACAGCTACAAGTGTGCTCAGACCCCTGACTTTGCTTGAGAAAGTAAGTCCCACTGATGTCCCTTTGCTGATGGTGTTTTATTGCCATCTCTAGGAATTAGCTGTCAGGGTTTATTAGTTTTTAATGGCTTTGGTGGATAAAAAACTTTGTTTCTTGTACTTGGTCTTTTAATGGGAGTAGTAATATAGTCACACCTCACTGGCCTATTGTAAAATGTGTGTTAAAGACTATGAGATGCTCACAAGCTGTTGTCATGAGACCTCTGAAAGCTTTGAGGGGGAGATGAAGTGATGCCAGTGTGAAAAAGGGAAGAAAGATACAGCATTGACTGATTTTTTTTTGTGTGTGTCTTTCAGTAATGCACACAATCAGTGCTAATCAAACACTGAAGGCTGTGGAAGCTGACATGGAATTCAATATTTTTGCAGTGAGACTCTGATATAAAGAATTGATCAAAGGATGGATTCTTTGATTAGCACATAAAAGTTGAGGCCATGTGTTTAAGAGTTTGTCCTGTTTCCAGCCTCCTGAGTGGTTGTTCTCAAGACATTCAGACCACTCTGTTGCCTGCATGATCTTATATGTGACCAGTGAGGGTGAAAATATTAAAGGACTTAGTCAACTATTGCAGAATAAACTCTATAGAGGGGCCACAGTCCTGGTTTTGTGGTTGGATGATGCAGAGCAGTGTGGATAGTGACTAGGCTGAACTAGTGAGATGTTGTGGCCTCTGTGCCTTCATGCCAGTCAGAAATGATGAGAAGATGCATCAGTAGCAGGTGAAGTCTTTTTTCAGCTGGTTTGCTCAGCAGTGTGCAGCCACAGCATGGAGGGTGACTCACAACTCGGTCACGTCTTTGGGGGTGCTTGACACAGGGAAGCCCCTGACAAGTTACAAAGGTTTAACAGGGTATTTTTTTGCCTGTGCTTGTCTCATTCACTTACTCAGGGGCATAAGGGACTGGGCTTTGCACTGGTGAGAGAAGGGATTGTGGACCTGCTGTAGCTCTTCTGCACTCCTGGCCAGGCTGTGGAAGTGTGGGGCCAGGGGCTGGGCTTGTGTCTGCTCTGGCACTGGGGGTGTCCAGTGGAGCTGCTTCTGTGGAGGGGCAGGGTCTTGGTGGCACAGCCCTGCATGGCTATGTGTGGCTGCATATGTGCCCCAAGGCCCTGCATCATTTGGAGAGAAGAATTTGAGAGAAGTGACCCACTGTGTGCACTAGGAGCACTTGCAGAATGCAGGAGGAGCAGCCCCTCTCCTCTGTAGGTGCATGGGGTGCTGGGGACGTTTGGGGAGATGCTGTCTGACTGCCACCCTCCCAACGTGAGACCTGACAAGCTTTCCAGTTAGAGAGAGAACTGGAGACTCAGAAATACAGACAACAAAACTCAGCTGTCATTGTTTATTAACTACAATTAAACTGCTGTCAAGTCCCTATGCAAGAGGGAGTCTTTGTGCAAAGCATAGGCTTTCTTTTTGGAGAGGAAAAGAAGCAAACAAACCCTGACCTTGTCAGTGGTTGGAAAGCAATAAGAAAGTGTTTTGGAGCAGCCTCATCTCCCCTTGCTGGCGCTTGACAGCTACTGCAGCCTGGCTCTGAGTCTGGGTTCAGACTGTGCATTGCTTCCAGCTGCAAGTTTGCAGGATTTTCCAAGTATTTCCAGAGAAAGAGTTAAATTTTCTGTGTATATGCTTATGAAGCTTGAACTGAGCTTGCTTCTTTTGATGAGCTTTAGCTTCATAAATAGACTTTTTTTTTCCTTGAAGGCCTTCATTCATACTTAGCACCTGTATTCAGACTTACTGCAAAGTAGTTCCAGTAGAGCTGTAGCTGCCAGGGGTAAAAGGGAAATATTTCATTAGAAAAAGAAAACTGAAGAAAACCACCAACCAACACTTGAAACAAAGTAGACCTGCAAAAATGTGGAATTAATTAGAAACAAAAGCTTTAGGCCTTTATGGTTAAAGATTATGATGAGAAATTATAATCCTCACCTGGGAGGAACTAGCAGAAGTGCTGGCACAGGAATAAATGGGCTAAGAATACACTCGACTTGGAAATAGCAGGAGGATTTCTTGCCATCAGAAAAAGCAGAACAGCTTGGTAATAAAAACAGAGTTGTCTCGAGCCAAACTGGATTTGTACCAGTTGACAAGGGATCTTACATGATGTAGGAAACAGATGTGGTGATTCAGGAGGTAATTTTCAGGACTGTGCTCCTAAGAGGGAAGTCAAACTTTGGAACAGTGAGGTTGCAGAGTCTTCACCCTTGGAGGTTTTGAAAACCTGACTGAAGATGGCCCTGAGCACCCTGCTCTCACTGACTGGGCTCGGACCAAGGGACTTGGACAGGATGGTCTTCAGCGGTGTCTGTGGGGTAAATACATAATCCAGTGATAGGAAAGCAGCTATCCATCTCCTTTTCTCCTGTGTTTATTTTAACATTTGCTCTTTATGGGTAAATACTCTATTATACCCCTTCTGTATTGATCCTCAAGCTGTAAATCACCTTGCAGGAGCAAGTGGAATGTGAGCAGGAGCAAAAGGGTACTTTTGTTCTGAAATTTAAGATCAGCCAAGATTAATGGCTTTTTTCTAACAAAACTCAACAGTGTGGTGCTGTATATGACAGGAAGCTTCAAGTCCTCACGAGGAAAAAGAGATGAAGAGCTAACTTAAAGCTTTGCCTACAGCAGAAGACTCAGGAATACATGTGGGTCAGCTATTCTAATGGGCTAAAATTTGCTTTACTCTTCTTTCCCCCCATGATCTTCTTTTTCTCAGCTTAGAGGTTTTATTCACAGAGGAAGAATCTCTGTGCATAAAATGAAGAACTGTTGCTAATTCACATACCTCAGCAAAGCACTGATTTGGGAATGGAAGCCATTTACTCTTGCAAACATCCTCTCTCCCCTGGACTGCCTGCCCAGGATCCTGCAGGTGTGTGGAGCCAGAGCCACATCAGGATGCTGTGCTGACCGATGGCCAGCCTGCTCAGCACTGTGCCTGGGTATGGCTCACACCCACAGATCCCAGAGCCTCTTCAGAGCCACATCCATACCTGTCAACCTAGGAGGGCTGGAACCTCTACATCTAGTCAGCTTTTTTCTTATTTATCTCTGAATAAGCTTTGGAAATGAATTTCTTCCCCTTTAAATTATTTTTTTGGCACGAGATCCATGCTTCTGGCTCTACTGGTTAAAGAGCCATGGCTGGATTTACTGCCCTCCCTGACTTTAACCTGCTGTTCAAGGCTACAGTGATTGAACACTGGCTTGCAAGCCCAGCTCCTATATTTTTTATACCATATAACTTTTGCTGGTATTTCCCTGATGGCCTGGGAATGTGAATAATTTTTTTCCTGTGAAATAACCTCCCATTTATATGTTTCTCTTGAGAGACAGCAGGATCTGACATTGCATTTAACCCATAGTGAGGTATTTAATTTGTTGAACAGGTACTAGGAGCAGAAAAACTTAATACAGCACAGTTCATAATAGACAGTCATTTACAAGGTAAAATACTGCTCATGTTGAAAATGCAGCAGCATTGAAACAATGACATTTTAATTCCCTTCTTTCTCCTTTTCTCCTCATGACCTTTTTACACAATTTATACAAATTCATATAATATTGCAGCTAAACATCCTAATTAACATATCAGTATGAAGCAAGGCCAATAAATAAAGGTTTTCTGTGTTGTTTGGGGAATGAAGCAAATGACAGAGTTAAAACATGTTTGTGCAGTGAGGAAAGGCACAATCCCACATGGACAAAAGCAGACTCACCTTGCTGGACTCAGGATAACAGCCAGGATTTCAGCTTATGTTGATTATGGAATCACAGATTGCTTAGGGTGGAAGGGACCTTAGGGACCACTCAGTTCCAACCTCTCTCACCATGGGCAAGGACACCTTCCACTGCACCAGGTTGCTCCAAACCCCATCCAGTCTGACCTTGGAGCACTTCCAGGGATGAGCCTTCCACGACTTCTCTGGGCAACCTGTCCCAGTGCCACACCACTCTCTGGGTAAAGAATTTCTTCCTAAATCCAAACTAAACCTGCCCTCTGTCACTTCAAAAGCCATTACCCTTTTTCCTGGTGAGGATCAAAAGAGTACACACCAGCAGCATGTACAGAAATCTGAAAATCTGTGTCAGTGTTTCTCTGAGTCAGCCAGGCTTGTGGCTCCCAGTGTTGCTGTCACACTTTCCTCTGCAACACCTTGTAGCCCTTTCTGACACTGATGTCCCAGAAGCTGTGGAGCTTCCCAGAGTCCTCATGGGAAGTGTAACCTGAGTTAAGCCCAGTGGGCAGTACTCCAACATTGTGCAGAGTTAGCACTCCCAAGTGTGATCTAAAAGCCGCTGAAATCAATCATCAGAATATTCCTGTTCATGTCAGTGGAGTAGGTTGCTCTTGGACTGAAATCTCCCACTAATGTAATTATTCTCTGCTAAGAGAGGAAAATGGAAAAGTGAAGATGGCATTTTGAACATCAAGGTCACACACACCAGTCAGGTCTCAGCATCTTAAATGGCCCTGCATGGAGCTTTTATTCTTTTCCAGACATAAAGATGTGTGAAGTGCCTCACAGCACTGCCTCCTTCCTGCCACTCAGGGTGAGTTTTGATAGAAAGCTGAGAGAAGATGCTTTGTACCTCAGGCAGAGGGGCCATTGGGGCACACAGGGGATGAGCCCCATGTCTGACCTGAGCAGAATTAGGGGCAGAGGATAGAAATTGTGAAGGCTTTGCTAGGCTGACCCCATGACAGATTTCAAACATGACAGTGATTCCCCTGATCCTGCTCTGGCCACACATAATCCTTTTTGCAAAGACTCTCACCCTCACAGCCTCCTGGTTCTTATATAGATCCATCAGAGAGCACTTTCGCAATCAAAAAATATTTGTTTGTTTGTTAAATGATTTTTTTTTTAAATTTTAGGAATTGAATCATCTGTGTTCTGATTGGAGGCATCAGAAAATCTATATCACTGCCTAACTTCATGTTTGTGCTCTGAATGGAATTATAGTAGATCAGTTTAAGTCAAGTTAGTTAAAATAAAACTGGAGAGAACGGTCCTTGAAATGCAAACAAAATTTTTAAGAAACCTTGCTTCTGGTTGAAAATTTTCTATCCATAGAAGGTTTGCACAGAAATTTAAGTTTCCTTTAAAACTCTTCAGGAGAATAGCTGGTTTGACTATGTTAACTCCATCTATTTATTGATTACATGAATCATTCAGTTGCTAAAAAGTCAATCCTCTCTGCTCTCCTCCAGCCTAATTATGGACAGAAGTCAAGGTGAATCTTTCCATTAACTTCTGTGATCTTTGGATCAAACACTGAAACATGATCATGCGAGCCAGGCATCGATAATGAGGTGGGCACAGTGAGGTTATCTCTGCTCCAGGTATCCCAGTACCAGGGCAAAAGCAGGGCAATGAGACCCAGAGCTGACACTCACCCCACAGTGAGTTTGTCTGGAGGAGCTGTGAATACAGTGAGGCCAGGCACTGCAGATGTGAGCTTGGAAATTCTTGTTTTATGGTCTTAAGGGAGATTTTTACCTTGAAGAAAATGGCTTCTGTAACCCAACAGCAGCCTCTTAATTGTGTCACATCATCACTTGACAATGGAGCTGTTTAAAAGTGTGACTACAGAAAACAGGAATTTCTGTTTTGCACCAGACCACTTAGAAAGCTTTGTCTTTATGTAGAGCATCAGGTCTTTTCTGTGTCACATTCTATTTCCGTCTCTTATTAAGAGAAAAATTGATTTGGTGTGCCAGGGGCTTTCCATTTGCATTTCAATTACAGATTTCAGTGGCTTCTTAGGCTTTCCAGGCTTTTAAAGGACTAGTATTTCCTACAATATATTCGGAAGAAAAAAATTTAGAGGTTGAGCTGGAATGAAGTTTGTTAAAAATAAAGCTTATCACAAGGGCTGCCATCCCCACAATCAGACTCATTAGTAATTGCTTATATTTCCATTGTTTATTAAATAAATAAAGAAGAACTCATTACTCAGAATGGAAAAACACTATATATGAACACATGAGTTGCATGATTTTCCACACCTTAAAGTCTTTATTTAAGCCAACTTGGCAGTGATGTACTGGAATCTGTGGGGAAAAGGGTAAAGAAGGTGATAAAGGCAATAGGAGTCCAATTAGGGGGAAAAGGGTAAAGAAGGTGATAAGGGCAATAAGAGTCCAATTAGGGATATGGGAGCTTGAGTTCCCAGAATTTTAGAGGCTGCCAGGGAGCCAGAAATGTTTCCTTCAATCTCAAATTCCCAGAGACTCACCTTTGCTGGGATTCTCAGGAGCAGAGCCCCAAAACTGAGGTAGAAAACTAAATTGCATTTACAATATTTCTGAATAAACTGTTGGTAAGGTTTTGACAGCAATTTAAAAAAAAGTCTTGTCCCCCTACTCTGACCCCCATCCCTCTTACTTACACTGAGCACATTCTGGAGAGAAGCCACGTGTGCAAATCTCACACCAGGGTTTTCTCTACACTTTTCTGTACAAGGGGAGGGGTCTTTACTCCCAAAGCAGAAGGTAAAGTTGCAGCTGTTTAGCACATTTTTTGAAGTTGTTTAACACAACTTTAAGCCACATTTTATCGCCCCATCTTTGTGGAACTAAGGAGATATTTACCTATCATTTACTTCTCTCCAGAAGGGATTTTTTCACCCACGCTTACATTTTTGGTGCACTGTGGGGACTCCTGGAAATGCTGCCATCAATTTTCTTCATGCCACACACTCTCCCAAGCAGGTTGTTGTGGACCAGCTCTCCTCACTCCCTCTACATCTCCTCTGGCAGAGGAAATGCAGGAAATACAGCCTCCTGCACAGCAGGAAGGGATTTCCTTCCAGTCCATAATTCATTCTGCTTTTTCCATGTACTGCACATGCCCTTTCCTACTGTTGGAAAGGAAATTAAATAATTACACTGCCTGCAAGAAGCATGCTTTATGGCTTACATTTATGATAAAATTATGGAGCTGTTGCAATGAAATATTCCGTCAATACATTAAAACAAAGCAAAATCAGCGCGGCAATAAAAAACTCTTATTGTCCCTGTTTCATCCCTGGTTTTCTTTTGTTTGGATTATTTAGTGCCTTTATTAAAATATTTCTGTTATAATACTGTTTCTAATGCTCTATTGTTTTTATAATGGCATGATTTTTATTGTAACATCACCTCCAATTTAATATGTCTTTCCATTATATCTGAATTGCTACTAAAATGGAATTGCTCTTGTTATTGATGTAATAGCCTTGTAGAAAGTTTTAAGAGCCACTTCTACTATGTTAGAAAAGAAAAGCCAAGAAATGGCATGAGGAAGAGAGAAATCCTACATGTCTGAATGTGAAAATCTGGAGAACACTAGACTGATAGTACACATCCCAAAAATGAAGGGAACACTTATCCAAAAAGCTGAGCTTAACTTTACTGAAGTACCTTTAGCTCTAGACTAGACTGAGATATCTAATCTGAGACATATTTCAATAGTAGCTTCTACTATCAAATGTGCCATATTTTAGTGAAATAATAATAATAAAGTAAATTGATGGCCTTTAAAGCTCTACAGATCAACAGATAAGACATGGATACATTTTATTTCTCATGTGACATTTTGAGAGAGGAATAAAACCCCTTATGTTCACACAGTTCTCCTTTGAATCATTGAAACATATGGTAGCAGACTTATGGCGGTTTATCAGAAGATTTGTATATACATAGATACAAACTAAATATGCATGTAAAACTGTAGCTGGCTCTTTTGCACTCTAGCTGAAATTTATCTCAGGATGGATCTGCAATTTCCAGGGAGTGAATTACACTGTGAATTCTGAGTGACAGAACTCTCTGCATTGGTTAGTCCCTGTATCTAAGGATAATGCATTTTAATCTCAGCATCTCTCCAGGGTGGCGCAAATTAAAAAAAAAAAGAAAAAGAAAAAAAAAAGACAACACATGCACACACACAAAACCCCTGAAGCCAGTTTGATGAATTTCTATGATCTTATCTCTGCAGAGCATTTTCTTTTAGGCAGGGTAGAGTTTTTTTGCTTCGGCGGATAATACGGGAATTCAATCATTGTTTTCCAAAGTACATATTATTTGCAATAGTGTGGTCTGGGCGATTGCCTTTCTCAAAGAGCAGGACAATATTTCAGCTAACAGGGTGGAAATCAATAGCAAAAGATTAAAGCTCAAAGGATGAGCAAGTGCACATGAACCAAAGGAGAAAGTGACGGTGAGAGCTGCCTTTAAGTGATAGCAGGTGCTCCCATCGCCAGCGAGGAGGGGAGCGAAGAGAGACGCTTCAATTAACTCATCGCTGTGCTCCTGCTTTGTTCTCAGCTTTGAAGGATTCTTTCCTTTCTTCTGATAGGTTTGCAACTCCCTACCAATTTCTTGTTGCTGCTTGATCCCATATTCCAGTCGAGCCCTGGTCAGTCCATTTTCCTGCTTGGTGACTTCTTTGCTAACTACATTCTGACTGAAAATCAGTTTAGCTCCCCGTGTGTCACAGAGTAACTCCAGGCCTGCCCCCACCACTGCCAGGGCTCACACGCCTGACAGCAATGCCAAGGAGCTTTGTTACACCCCTTACCCTTAATGTCTTGGCTCTCCACAAGCTCTAGGGTACAATCATCAGATTATCATCATCAATCATCTCCAAATAAACAAACTACCACCTAGAAATATTAGGAAGAAAAGAGAACTAAATGATATGCAGCCACATGCTGAGTACTGTGTGCATCTTGGCTCTGCTCATCTCTAAAAGGAGAGAGAAGGGCTGGAAAAAGGCAGCACAGATCCCCCAATGTGTGGGGAAGGAATGGCTGCACAGACTAGGATGCTACAGCTCAGAGAAGGTTTGGTCTAGGTAGATATAATTAGAACTTACAAAACGAGGAATGGCATGCACAGGGCAACTTGGGAGGAACTGCTCTGTGCTTCTCCCAGCTGGGGAGCTGGGGACCAGAGGTGAGATTAACAGTTTGATAAAAAAAAATAAAATTAATTGCCAGTGTGCATTTAAGCTGAGAAACTCCTCCTTGCAATACGCTGTGGATGCTGAAATAAACTGAATTACTTTGTGCTTGCCCTCTCTAAGAGTTTGCATGGAGATGATTTCTGGGCATCTGCTGGTGCACAGGAGATTGTGAAGATGCACTAAGTGATTGCACACTTGAGTATGTAGGGAGGGAGAGAGAGCAGAGAGGGAGAGAAGAGGGAGAAAGAGGGAAAGAGAAAGAATTTTGGACACTGGCATGTTTTCACAGAAACACATGAGTATCACAGTCTTGACAGCTTTACTCACTTTTGGGGCTGGGATGAGCAATTACCTTGACAAATTGTGCTTGGCAAACTGAAGTAAACAGTCACCTTTGCCAGTCTGTTCCTACCATGGCATTGTCCTGCACTCCACCATCTCCATCTCACTGACTGTCCTTCACTCTCATTGAGTTACTGTCAGTCCTGTCTGAGAAAGTGAAAATATGCCAGCATTGATCCCATACATGCTCATAACATTTCAGATTCCCAAAGACCACAGAGAATTTTAACTCTTAAATGGAACTAAATTGCATTTGCTGCAAGTTTAGCACCCAGCTATTTATTACCTTAGGTACAGGCACCTTTCCCCAGAATTTAGTGCCTCTCTGCTGTGCCGAATGGGAGCAGAACAAGATTCCCATTATGCCCCATTTTGGTGGGGTTCAGCCAAGGTTCTATGTGTGAGCAAGTCTCTGACTGTGATGGTAGAGATTTTGTATGGATTGAAACTGTGGATTATTTTTCATGATGCAAAATTAAATCCTGGTGCACGTCATTTGGTTGCAAAGGCTGAGAATAAGCATATTTATTCTAAAATTATGACAATTTTTCTGCAGCCTGGGGATTTAGTGGAAAAAAAAAAGGACATTTCCTTTCTCACTTCAGGTGACAGGTAGGTTGCTTTGGCCCTTGCTCCAATTTCTTCTGTTAATGGATTACAATTCCTGAAAGAATTTCTTTACACTCTAACCTGGGTGACTGCTTTGCTTTCCTGAGCCATGCAAAGCAGAGAGGCAGAAAACTCCAGGCTGGGTTCTCAACTAGTGCTGAAGAGGTGTGGATAAATCCTTGAGTCTGGTGGAAAAAAAACTGGAGTGAGGCAGAGGATAAGAGTGACAGATTTTGACAGCCCTTTCCAGGCTTAAGCTCTACAAACTCAGACTACATGCAATTCCTTTAGAAATACAGAGGTAGAAATGTTCCACATCAGGCCCAGTAGCAGAATGATGAGGTTGTCAGCATACTCTGAGCCTCAGCTAAAACCAGAGGCAAGGTAAATATCTTGGACAAGTTGCCATTCACAGACAGAGTGGTAGAGGTATGTAATTTTCTTCTAGGGGAAGCCACTTGGATGATTTTTTCCCCCCAAGATAAGTCCACAGTTTGTCAAAGGTAGCAATGTAAAAAATATCCTCTTTTTCCATCCACAAGAGAGAAGCACCTGTGAGCAGAAACCCACAAATGCCAGGTGGCTCAGCATCCTCTTTAACTTCTGGGTTTTTATGACCAAAACAAGATTCATGGTTTCCTATTCCCAGTTAGCTTTACTGAAGCAGAAGTGAGAGGTTGATGTTTCCAATAAATGGCACTAACACCCATTGCACATCAATGATACAGAAATGGAGGCCATGAAAGAATTTTGAGGGACTGAAAGGAAATAAGGTTGTAGCTTTAAAAAGTGGTAAAATGCAGCTACAGAGAGCACCCAGAAATAAAAAACAGTCTGTATTTTTCTCAGTGAATTATGGACTGATGCAATGATGCCACAGGAATTCTGATGTGTCTCTGGCCTTCAAGCATTTTAGTTCTATTCCTGTGGCTTTGTCTCTGTAAACGCGTACCAGCAGTTGAGAAGAAATGTTTTGCTGACACCATGTGCAAGGAGAAAAGGGTAGCAGAGTCACACTCACTGCCTGTTCCCTCACTTTACTGCCTCCCACCATGCCCAAAATACAGTTTTATGACACAAATTCAAAGTTGAATGTTTGTGACTGGTGTATGATGTAAAAATTCAGGGGCTAAAACTAATGAAAAGTCAATAAAGTTATGATTGGGGTGTGGGGTTTGTGGTTTGCTTGGTGTGGTTTGTTTGGTGTGGTTTGGTTCTTTGATTGTCTTTTCTTTCAAAATTCTTCTAGCTGGGATCTTTCTCTAAATTTTGCCAGGATTGAAATCTGGTTGTATTTCTCATTAAGTGCAACATTCTCATCGTGTCTTGTCGGACCCAATATTAATTTACTTCTATTTTATGGACATAGAGTGGCATTGCCTGATAAGCTCTACTAAAGGCCTCCAAGCACTAAAAAGTGGCTGAAGGGAGAAAAGTGGGGTAACTATTAGGATTTGGATTACAAAAACACCTCCCTGGGGACTCAGAAACCATATTCTCATTTGTGTGAGAGGACAAATGGTGATGTCACCCTACTTCAGCACTGATGTAGTTTGTTAATTTAGGTGCAGAGTTTCTCTTCTGCTCAGAGGTCTCCCTCATTAACATGAAATCAGTCCTCATTTGCTTCTGGTGGTTGTGCTGGACACAGCTCCCTTTGAGTGTCACAAGCCCTTGGAGTCACTGCTCCTGATACCTCACAGGGGAAAGTTCCTGGAGAACTTCACCTCTGCTGGACATAACTCCAAAATCCAGCAATTTCCACACCAACACCAACTCCTCCTTAGAAAAGAGAAAGCACAACATGCAGAAGAAATGTTGTACTGCCAAGACACTAGGAATTTGAATATTAACCAGTTTGGAGACACAGTGAAGTTCCTGTAAATTTTTGATACCACAAATTGCAGCACCTACCTCATATGGCAAAAATTGCACCTGCAGCATGGCTCAGGCACCTGCTCTCATGCTGTTTTCCTCCCAGCCCTGCAGTACTTTCCCCCTCATAACTCAGCAGCAGCAGGTGAATTCACAGCCTGGCACTGACAGCAGCCCAGAAGCAGAGCCTCACATCCAGAAACCTGAAGAGCAAAACATGCCACTGGTATTTATTTACATAGCCTTGTAAATCAAACCAGTCTGCCTGTCTGGTGTCTTGTCCAGAAATTATTGCCTCATTCATCTTAGCCATATTAAGCAGGCCACATTTATCAAGGTCGCAGGAAAAGAGATGTATAAAGACCATGCCTGGACAATAGTTACATGCAGGTATCATGCCTGCAGCAACTTCCCATTTTGCAGGGATGTACAAGCTGTTTGACATTGCCATGTTGTATAGAAAGAGAGAGAAAAGGTGCTTGTCTGTGTGTAAGTGTACAGGCAGGGTACAAAAACTCAGAGGTAAAAGTCAGAGAAACTTCAAAATTTAAGGGCACAGGCTGACACTCAAAGAATTTCTTATGTTTGTGTGAATTTTTTGGTAAAGATTTTATGCAACTGCATCAAGTAACAACAAAATCTCTATCCTCCCAGTATATTACTGGGAACAGGTAGCTGTACCATATATACATTGTCAGAAACATCTCTGTATTCTGCCATTCACTTACTTGCTAAAGCAATCATCATCAATGCTTTGATTTGGATAAACTTCCAGCAGGACAGAGGCTACATTTTGCTGAAGCCAGATGCCAAGCATTTTGCCATTCCTGGCTGCTTGATGGCCAGATGCCCCAGGAGTCTTTTCATCTCCTTGAATGAAGACATGGACACCTTTTTCCACTGACCACTTAGCCAGTCAGTAGGTCAAAGGCAATTTTTTGAAGGTATCTGCTCCCTTTTATAATTCAGGGGTTATCTTCCAAATCAAATGCAAGCAAACTTTAAATTGTCCACACTAAGTCCATAAAGTGGAATCATATTTCTCTTTGTATGATTGCTATAAGGTCTAGCACATAGCTGGATTCTGTCAGAGTAGTGTATTATAGTATATAGGCACCCAGGAAGTCCCTGCCTCTGGGAGTTCCCATACTGAGAGACAATCTTTTTCTCAAAGAATTTATTGTCTAATCAGAAAAAAACAGAAGGTTGGGAAAATGGGGGTAGCAGCCTGCTGTGAACACATATCAGTAGATCTTCTTCCCAGAGAAATTCTGTCAAAGTGTTTACAATTAATTTTTTATTAAAAAAAAAGATATGAAAATGGGTGCTTTAAAAATGGATATTTTAGAAAAATCATTGCTTTAAAAATTCATCTTTTTTGTCTGCTTTATTGAAAAAAAGTTATATGGGCTGCAGTACATTTACCTCTGGGAAAGTTTTCCTATTTTGTTTAGATATCACCATGAAAAATCACAGTATAACATTTCTCATTTCCAAAATGGCCAAAATCACACATGTAAGAAGACATGATAGTGAGTATTTGTAAATATAATATTTTGGAAATTTTTCCTTTAGAACTGTAGAATATTTTTACTGGTTCTTTCTGGTTTTTTTTACTCCCTTCACTATCTGTAACCCCACTTTGACCTAGTCACTACCTATATGTTTCGGATAACAGAATAAATGTTAAAAACCTTTACTTCTTCAGAGATAGATTTTCCATACATCACTGTCATAGCCTTAAGACCTGAGAGCCAACAAACCTCTAGAGCTTTCTGGAGACAGTTATATCATTAGAAATCTAAACATCCCAGACCCCCAAGACAGGTGTTTCTGGTGATGATGGGTAAAGCAATTATATCTTAAACCATTCCCTGCTCCATGCTCAGCCAATGCTCCTATGAATGGCCAAACCATAACAATTTGGGGAATAAATCACAGTAAAAAGGCACTGTGTTTTATGTGTGCTGTTTTGGGACATTCCTGTGAATTGCATTATTTCTGAAAGATATGTTCCACTTTAGCAGGAGATGTTGAGATTTTATGATCTTTTCTGTATTAAACTGAGAACCAGATATTTAAATTGCATGTGTGTGTGTGTGTTGCTAAGTGTAGGACAGAGGGACAATCTCACCTTGTGAGTGCTGGTATTCCCAGACAGGGAATGCAGGACATGGAGGGTCAGTTCCTCTCTCTGAACCTGCAGAGATCCCAGTCCAGATTCCTGGCTATGGAGCCAGCCTTGCATGTGAATCTTGAGGTGGTTTCCTCAACCAGGAATCCCCCAAGAAAGGCTGGAGAAAGATGAGAGTTGGTCCTGTAGGCCGTTTGCTGTGTTTCATCTCCTGAGTTAGGGCTGTTGTGGTACCTTTATATCACCCTGTATCACTGTGGTGAGGTATTGGGTGGTGTTTCCCAGCACAGTGAAACCTGTAGGTGTACACCCACCAGGGGAATGGGGACAAAGTCAGGACTAGAGAAAGCTTAGGAAAGAGGAGGAATTGATTAGGTACTAAGCATTTCATTGCAGGAAATATGCACACTGTATATAATCTATATAAACATGGTATATTCATAATAGTGGCTAGCTCTTGCCCATGGCCACTACATGCAGCCAGAAGAAATTATAAAAGGAATTGTGTTAAATGGAGGGAGGGCAAAGCACCTCAATAGGCTGCTGGGAACTGTGGTAGTCACTTTTGCAGAAGAGGTTAAAATATGGGCAGGGCAAACATGATATGAAGGCGTTTCAGACACTGGGGAATCTCTTTTCAACAGCAGTCCTTTCCAGAGGATCTTCTGAAGCTCCCTCTGACACATCATTCCTACCTCTTGACATTTTGGTTCTTTTGAAACAATTTGTCATCCTATCACTGCACTGCAAAGTTCCAGATCAGTCCAGCATTTGCCCAGAATGCAGAAAGAAGATGCTAAATCCCAGCAGAGCCCGTTTGGTGCAGTGTGACACCCTGCCTGGCTCCTGACCCTGAGCTGAACCTGCCTGGGGCTGTGCTGTGGGGGTGCTTCCCTCACTTGGGTACCTCTGTGCTGCACCCACATCCCTCAGGGATGTTACACTGCCCATAGGAGGGGAGGGAAGCAGCAAATACATTTTCTAGTTGTGTCCACAGCAAATAAATCACTGTGTATGAATTATGGAGCTGGATGGGGTACACAGCGTGATACTGCTGTTATAAATGCCAGTGTTATTAGTTATGCTGGGATGCTGGAGGAGACAAATCAGCCTGGATGGAGTGTGGATGTGCAGCACAAAGATTAGGGATGATGGATTGCTGTTGCCTGTCTCTGGGATGGCAGGACTGTCTGAGATCTGTGTGTGGTCAGGCAGCCCCACAGCCAGAGAGGCAAAACCCACTGGTAGAGGGAGCAGGGGAGATCTGGTGGTGTTATGTGGGTGATCATGTTGGGATGCACAGAAACCAGGATTCACCCTTATTTCTTGTTTCCTGCTGCTCCTGAGCAACAAATGGAATTGAAAATTCAGGTCTGTGCAACAGCAGTTCTCTCAGGAGTGGCTGTGAGTAAGTGACAGGTATAAATTGTAGCCCCTGCAAGCAGTTAGGAGGCCTGTGGGAATAAGAGGCATCATAACATGAAAATGAAGGTCAGCTGCAATGCCATGAACATGGAGCACTCGCCCAGTATATTACAGGGTCTTTAAGAACTATCAGAAGTACTCAGCCTTTTGCAGCCATCGGGGGTCAGAGGGCAGCTCAGCAACACCCATGAGAGCCAGAGATGTCTGCAGGATGGGGCAGAGCCACAAGCCCTCTCCAGGGATAGGTCTCTCTGTAGCTGTCAGACTGGAGGTGTTTGCTTTGGGCTTTTTCCACTCTCTGGGATTCAACAAACATGGAGCAGGAGAGTTGGAGAGAAATGGTGAATTCCCCCCAGCAATTAAATTTCTGTCTTTCTGTGATGTTTCTATTCAAATGAAGGTAAAAATAAAAAATTTGTTTTTTTATTGACCCAAACACAGCTCATTTTCACTCAGTTATTTCACTAAAATATATTGGAATAAAAATATGAAACCAGAAAAAGCAATAGAGCATTTATATTATCATATATAATAGATCTTATTGCAAAAACACAGCTTGATTTCCAGCCACAGAGACACATATTTTGTTTCCTTTTTAGCTGTTTCTGTGCTCAAAGAAGAAAAATACAACTTTGAGGAGGGGACTTCACCCATTTTTCCAAACTGTTCACAGGTAAAACTCTCAGAAGTGTTATCAGTGACTTAGAACAGTATCATTTTCCCTTCAGAGGGGGCATGGGTTGTTTGGCAATTACTGCCAGGCATGTAATGGGTGATAAAACTATATGCAAAGATTTCAGAACAAAAGCAAAACTGGATCAGGACCAAGCAAGGTCCATCAGAGACTTTTTTACTTGTTGGCACAGGGAATCCAAAGCCATCAGCATGGATCTGGAGACAGTTTGTGGACCCTGCTGTATGCTCTTGATGGGCTCAAAGACAGGTGTGGCAGACAACATTTGGCTCTGGGCTGTTCCTCACCTTTCACTACCTCCAATCCCCATCTAGGCAGAGGTGGGAGGCTTGGGAGATGAGCTGCCCTGAGCCCTCACCTAATGGAGTACTGTCTGTGTGCCAGGGGGTGCTTTGTACTCAGGGATAGATACCTGGCATAATACAATTGCTAAAATGAGCTTCAGTTGCAGATGTAATGGACTATGTGGATGGAGTCCAAATGAGGAGCTGTAACAGCCACTCAGCAGTGAAATATATCCCCAAACCCCAATTTGGTGTGTAAGGACGCTTCTCACAGCTGCAGATGAAGAGCCTTCTGGTAATAGCCTAAGTCTGGGAAATTCTGCAGGGATTTTGTGGGATCTGATCCTTGCTGTACCCTAATTTCCATTCTTTTCACTAGGGCTCTTGTGTGGGGAGAGTCTGGTGTAGTTTTCAGTCCAAACCATACAAAAGGCAAACCCTCATCAGCCCCTAGCAGATGTGATGGGCTGATCGTTATTGAAGATGATGTATTTGGGATTTGTAATTAAAATTAAAACTATTTGCTATAAAATATGTAGAATTTAATTCCTTTCATTAGATATCTTAGGCTAATTGTTGTATCCAGCAGGGAGCAAATAGCATTGTAATTGCTTGATATCTCATGCTGGTTTGATTAGAAGACGATAGGAATGGGAAAAAAGAGAGATAACTTGAAGAAGATCTTTATCTTTCTTTCTTTGACTTTTGCTTGATGCCCAGCATTTCTAAAATAAAATTAAAATTTTCAAACTGAGTTTCTCTTGTTGTCTCAATGAGAAGGTTATTGGGCTGAGGAGTGAAAATACTGTTTTTGTTTATTCCTGGAGAGGTAGTGAGTTGAATGGTGCTGTTTTAGGGATATGCTTAGAAAGCACTCACTGGTCATACAGAGAAGTTCTCATGATTATTCTTTCCATCCCTCTGCAGGGAAACTGGGGAACTGAAAGACACAGTGAGGGGTCTCATGTCACATAACACAAAGACTGACCCCAAGGACCTCCCCATTTCTTCTAGGATACACAGCCCTGAAAATGGCCGTGTTCAGAAAGGTGGTGGTTCAGAGAGCTGTCCTTGGCTCCCTGTGTGGCACAAGCCAAAGAGCCATGGTTTGGCACCTGTGGCTTACACTGAAGGTACCCAAAGTGCTGCAGGATACCAATGGATGTGAAAGGAAGAAGTGAGGTGAGCAGACAAGTCTGACAGAATATGACTTACCCAGGGGAATTTGAAGACTCACCACAGAGGGAAAACTTTCCGTGGAAGATACAAAGGCAGGGAAGTTGTCATTGTCTGTGCCAGAGACTCACAGGCCTTGAGAAAGTGAAAACAGCAGCCTCTACAGCCTAATCTTTCAGTCTATAATGTGAGATTTTCCACATTCCCCTGCTACAAAAACTGATACAATTATCAATTGGTGAGCCACCCACATGCCAGTCCATCCTCATCAGTGTGCAACTCAAAGCCTGTGCAGGAAACTTCAGCCTCAGTAATAACCCTTCCATTAAAAAGCTGGCTGTCCATGGCCATGGTCTATATGCAAGAGGCACGTCACACATCAGTCTTTTAAAGGTGTTTTTATGGTACTTGCTGCTTCACATTCTGAGCACCTCGTAATCTTTATTAACATCCTCTTCTCAGTGTGTCTACAAGGTAAGAAAATGCCACTGCCTTGATGTTTTCAGGTGAGGAAAAAAGGTCAATTCACAGCATCCTTCAGGTACTACAGATATCTTCTGATCCTACACCAGAACTCATATATCTCTGCAAGCATCCAAGTTTTGTACCTGTGGAGGTGATCTCAAGTTCAATGAGTTAATGTAATTTATAGCCAGGGCCAAAATCAGCTCTGTAAGAACTCCATAGAACTGGTATTTAACTAGAAAAAGGTCCTGGAGGCAGGATCATGGTGCATGCTTGGAGCACTCTGATTCCCAAAGCAGCCAGACTGGAGCTGCTGTGCAGGGATGGACCAATCCCTGGCTGCATCCTGTAAGTGGAGCTGTGACACAGGATGTGTGCACAGGGGGAAAGCAGGGTCTGGGAAAGATTCTCTTCTGCCCTTGACACTGTGTTAAAGCTGGGCTTTGCTGATGGGCTTCAGAAGCTTTGTAAGTGGGGAAATTTTCTTTTGCGTCTCCAAATATTTAATATTTATTCTTCTGTTGCTCTCATTTTTAGTTTAGAAAGAGAACTGTCACTGGGTTTTTCCAGCCCTTTCTACATGGTGACAATATCATATTAGAGGTTTTTTTCTATCTGTGCTGCCAGCTATGACTGGCTTTTGCTAACAGAGGTATGCAGGTACCTTCTGTGCCCTCTGCTTTTAACTGTTTTAAGTAATCTCCCCATACACACTCTCTAAATAAGCTTCACATACATGAGTTTTGTCTATGGTAAATGGGGCTTTTAAATCCAAACCTCAGACCTATATAACTAGCTGCTATATTAAGCCCATCTAAGCAAGACTTTTTCTAGTGAGCAGAAGGGGGAAAAGTCTCTGTGGCTGTTGTACTGTCAGTTTTCCTATGCAATTTAATTAGTTCTGTGAAGCTCCTTGACTAAATTTGCATGTAATTTATTCTCCCCTCCCCTTCCTTGTTATGTGTGTTAATTATTTTCAGGCAGCACGCTCAGGGCCCGCAGAGGAAGCTGGATCTGGGTGAAAATCTCTGCCCGGGGCAGGTGCTCACCCCAGGGAAGCACGGCTGTGAAAGGTATGGGAGGGGGGAATTGTGGATGATAAACCCCAAGAGAGGCAAGACTGAGGGGCAGGCATGGAGCAGTGGGAAACTGCCGGCAGTCTGGTCTTCTGTGAGTTTCTGAATACAAATACAGAGGTTGATGGAAAGTGGCTTTACGGAGCTAGATCCTGCTGCTAACTTAAGGGTCAATCCTGTGTCAGTCCCTTTGGGATTCTAGGCTGGAGGATGCAGACAAGACTTTAAGAGAAATAAAACCATAGCTCTACCCTAAAGTGTTTTTGGGGGTGCACATGGGGTGTGCCAAGGCGTTGGCTGGGTGCAGCCTGTCACAGGAAAGAGCAGTGCTGTGCTGAGGGCCGTGGTACCAGATGTCACCACCGAAGACAGTGAGAGGGACAAAATCAGCTGCAGCTTGAAGACTGATGCTCCTGTCATTGCTGTTGGGGCTGCTGGAGCAACAACAACCCTCCCTCAAATCCCAAGGGCTGAGGTGAAACCTGCAGAAACCAGTTTTGTTTATTTGTTATATAAAGATACATGAAGTAAAAACCTGACCATTTTACACCCGTGTCTAAAAGCACACCAGTCATCAATCAGGACTGAGTTTCCCAAACAGTTATCTCCTTTAGAAGGGAAAGAAAGCTGCTGCTGCCAGGCCATGGGACAGGGCCAGTAGTAACCACAGGCTCCACCTCACAGGTTCCCCTGCTTTTTTATTTTGTTGTGACAAAATGAAAAACTAAAATCAAATTTAAAAAAATCTGCCTACATAATGACAAAATAGCAGATGTCCTCCCCCCACTGGATTGAAACACCTAGGCTTATCTCTACCTTTCCCTTTACATTTATTTAGTTGCTTATAGGGACATGGAGGCATTCAGATCAGCACCCTCTTTCTCTGTGTGGTGGAGCCCTGGTTTGAGGAGACAAGGAAGGATACTGCTTACTGCCCTGCTGTGCATCCAAATGAAGACAGCAGCAACCTAGTTCTGCATGATAAGCATGAAAATCGGTCATTTTATGCTAGATCATCTCCTGTTGTGCAAGGTAAAGTGGTTTCACATCTCTGTATGCCAGAGGCAGAACCACTTAAATGCAGTCCAGAGGAATATTTCAGAATCCCCCTAAGTAATGATATTACTGATAACTACCAACTAGCAGACTATCTTTGGCCAGGGGTTTCTACTAAATTTATCAGTGGAGAAACAGTTTGTGGGAGCTATGGCATCTTGATTTTGTCATTAATCCATCTGTACAGCTATGTTCTCCCTCCATGGTGAATGTCAGCTATGGGAATATTCAGAGTGGACAGAGGAAACACCACGTCTGGAAGGCACAGATTGTTGGCTAAATAAACTTTCCCCAGGAAAGCATTTGGATAATCATAGAATCATAGAAAGGCTTAAGTTGGAAGGGACCTTAAAATTCATCTAGTTCCAATCCCCACTGGGGGCAGAGGAAGAGGAAAGGGGAAATCTGCTTCCAGACACAAAGAGGGAATTTAGTTTAAATTCCTCAGCCAATGGAACAGAGATTTTTAACATATGACATGAGCAAATGATTCTTTTTTTTTGAGTGCTTTGTTTACTGCATAATTTAAAGGAAATTTTTTGTCACCCTTTGCTATGTAATTGAATTTTTATAGTGCTGTTAATAAAAATGTACATCAAATGTGACAATTATTATTCTTCAATGGATTTTTATATTATTTCAGTCAGAGAGAGATATGAGAAAGCATTAAGGATAACTAAAGATGTATTCAGAAATAATATCCATGATTTAGTACTTCTTAAAATTGGTGAAATAGTTGGATGTCTTCACTTCTTCTGTGAAGTAATTCTGGATTTTCAGAGTAGATATATTTTAACAATTGTAAAAGAGGGGCCAATCCGGCAGTCACTTTCTGGTAAAAATTCCATTTGTTTCCGTGGGAGTTTTGTCAGGCTGGGGAGACAGCTGCATCAAGATGCATAAATGTATGTAAAAAAAATGTCAGTTCCACTATGTCATTTGTTTGAGTATTGAAAACAGCATTTTCCTTTCATGTCCCATACAGTGAGGCAGTAAATCATTTTTAAAAGGTTTGGAGACAAAGAAAAATACATTTGACCCTTTGTGCTTGAACCTGGCCCTTTACTTAAGTCACTGCCTAGGTTTCTGGGGGACATGCCACAGAAAAAGCTGCAGAATTTCCTTGTGATCATGAGTGAAACGACATTGCAAATCTCTACAACTTGCTATTATACTTCATGAGATATAAACTGATGGGGCTCAAAATGCAGTTTTCTCACCTTTGTTGTTTGTGGAGAAAAAAATTGACACATTAAACAACCAGATTTATTAGGCATGGTTATTTCCACCTGAAGATTTTTTTAAAAATATATTTATCCTTTGAAAAAGAAATGGCACTATTTCCAGAATGGAGAAAATGATGATTTAAATATGTTTTTGGATAATGGAACCACTTTTTTAATGAACAGTAATTTTCTGACTACCTCTGGAGGAATTAAGCTCATGGATTATGTAATACATCTGTGAAAGCTTATCTGACCGCCCAGTAATTGTGACCTCATTGTGAGTTGTGCAATTAAGCATTAAGCTACTATTTGGCACCACAATTAATTGTGTTTTACTTTTCTGATATGCTTGTTGATGATAGGGAGCGAAATTACCGATGGCAGCAGAGGGGCTGGAGGAGTGGCACTGTCTGAGCACCGCCCCACGCAGCACTGCAGGTGCCCCTCTCCAGCATGGAGGACATAATTAAGCAGGCAAAGAGGTAATGACAGTGAGGAGACTCTCACATCCAGGGTGAAGGCTTTTGGGATGGGCACCAAAGCCCTTCTGCTTCCAAAAGCATGTGTAGTGCTGAAAGAGGCAGGTGGGTTCAACTTGCAAGGGAGTAGTTTTGCAGGGCAAATTTGAGTATATGTCTTTTGGATATTTTCCTGCACCAACTCACAGCTTTCCAAATATAAATTGTTGTTTGCAAACGTGCAAGGCAGAAACATTTTAGAAAAATTTTTTTGGAAATCGTGACAAAAATATGGATCTTAGTAAAATTCAAGGTAGGTTTTGGGGACATATTGAGAAAGATTAGATCGAGATCAGCCAAAAACCAATGTATACAGGCAAAGTCAAATGACTCCTCACTTGGAAGAGTTCTTAACACTTCTGACCCTCCAACCAATGTGCTAAAATCTTCAGGTGACCAAGAGCCAGGATAACCTCTCCTGGAGCCTCAGAGAAAGCAAGAATTTGGCAGTCATTCATGGGCAGGAACCTATGTGGTCACAGCATTAATTGCAATGCAGGGATTCACGTGTAGCTCTCCTGTAGGACAATTCATTGCAGATGTCTTGGTTGACTCACTGGATTTTCTTGTCCTTCCCATTAAGGACCTGTGCTGTGCATTGCTCCCTGCCCTGGCAGTGCCATCCTGCTTGCTGCATGATGTGGCTGAGCCTGTAAGGCAGCTCTGAACTGATGAAGAGCCACAGGTCCCCATGTGTTAATGTGCAAGGACCAGAATGTGCAACAGGATGGAAAAAAAGAGATTAATTTTCTGGTTCTTTCATGCTGAGAGAAGCAAGAAGCGTAAGTATCCACTGTGACCGATTTCATTAATGCCAAGAAAGGAAGCATTAAAAGCTTTTTACTGTGGTGCAGTCATCCCTTCTCAATTAAACATGCTTCCTCTTGGACCTCCTCCTTGTTGGACTCTGCCAGCTTTTGGGTAGTACATCAACAGTACGCCCTTTTCCGTCGTGATCTATTGTACACGTATATCTTCAGAGTGAGCTTTCTTTCTAATGATCTATTAGTGAAATGCATCATATCAGTGAGGATGATGATGATGATATACTACTCCATGGATGATGCCATCCAAAGGAAAGAAAAGGTCAAACAACAAATTGAATAGAGTTATTGGATTAAAGTCAGGCAACACATCATCTCCAAGGCTGCTTTCCTAATGCCAAAGAGGATTGCTGATACAAGCAGTGCATTGTAGGGACATTTCTTTTATGAATGTGTCTGAACTGACCCCTGAACGTCAAGTGAAAGCAGTACTTTGTATCATCTCAATTGAAAAGGTATGAAAATATTTCTGTGTTTGAGACTATGCACATGACATGTTCGACATCAAGTCCCCAGGCACTGTGCATCTTCCCTTCTGGCCACACTTCTTCTTTCTGGGTGCTCATTCTCAAACTTTGCATGCACATCTCTGCCTAGCCTAGTTCTGAAGCTGCATCTCTGTGGATCCTGATCACTTGGTTCACTGCAATCATATACAATGCTAGCAGAAAAGCTTTTTTTAGTGAGTTGAAATTACCAGTGCAGGATTATAGAATTGCACCAACAAAACTCATATTTATTGTGATCATTTCCCTCATGAAGTCTGAAAGCATATTTTATTCACTGCCTCTTTTCCACAGCATTCAAAAACCTTGCTATGCTCAGACTGAACCAAAAGTATTTGCTGTACCTTGGAGTGAATTTTAAAAAAAATGGTATGGATTTTTTCTCATCTCGTGGGTCTTATTTATTTTCTTGAAGTCCTAGAACTTTGCTGTGGAAGGACACTGAGAGACAATAAATAATGCACTGAGTTGTATCCCAAAATGGCTTAATTGTTTAACACCTAGTGAAATGTAAATGCAGCTCATGAGAGCCCTAAGAGATTCATCTATCCATCCAAGGTCAATATATTGAGTGAAGTGCCATTTGCTAGTGGGGGAGGGGTCTTCCAAAGAATAATCTTGGTTTTTAGAAAAAGGCTCCAGGCTCATCACTCCTTTTAACTCCCCATATTTGCATCTGCTGATAATGATGCATGGTTTTGTAGTGCCAAGATGTGACGTCTGACTGCTTGATTTTGCCGTTGCATGTGTGAGACTGACATGCAATGCAGCTGCTCAGACAGTGGAAATGTGACCTGGCACTGGCCTTGGAAAATCAGAAAGGATGCTTTTGAAGCCAAGGGCAGCTCTGTGCCATATGGGCATTTCAAGAAGCTGAGGGTGGTTGGTGCCAGTAGCTAAAACATTAGCACTCCATTTTCTATAGACCATGGCATGTACTAGCAGCTCTGTCGTTACAAGGGTGTTCAGACATCTCCCAGCTGGAATCTGTGTATGGGGAGCACTGTGGAACAAATTCAAAACACATTGCCTACACTTCATCTGCTTCACCAGACTTTCTCTAATTGGGCTTGGGTTTTATTCCCTATTACTTTCCATCATTAGCACTGATGGAAAGACTGATTATTACTAGAGAAATTGTACAGTGGGTTCCCTGGAAATCTCAGCACTCCCAATTCTCTGCCACCCAGCCTAAGCCCAGTATAAACCCCACAGAAGTTTGGTGTTTTGCAGACTTTCTCCACTATGTTGACAAAGACTGTGATCACCACTTTGACCAACACCCATTGAAATTGCAACAATCAAGACTCATCTCACAGGTGGTGAAATCTTTTCTAACCTTTCTTCCCTACTCTTTCTTTTATTTATATATTTTCCAAAGTCTTACTTTGTTGCTTTTGTATTGCTATATTACTGTGGATGATAATAACAAAAATGGCTGCATACCTGCATTCCATTGCAACCAAATTGTTCTAAAATAAACCCTACATATAAATGTTTACAAACACTGATCATTCAGAGCTGTTTCACTCTAATACACCCCAAGGGATATAAACAGGAAGCTGGGTTACCCTGATCTTCATGAAGGGGCATATAACAGGATGAAGGTAGAGAAAAATTCATCCTGCCTTCATCTGGCTTCCTGAAAAATGCAACCCACTAATATCCAGGAACAGCTGTTTTGAGACATTAAATTCTTGTCTTCTAGTCAGAGGTAGCATGCACAGCACTGAATGGGAATCATCAGAAATTCATTACAAATCAGGAGTAGGAGTGTAAGACAGCAAAGTCACAGAAATTTGCCAGACACAGAATAATTCCTGCAGAAGAAGATCAGAGACTCTTTAGGCACATTTGCCAAATTCCATAATCTTCATGTAGTTTTCTTTTGTTTCAAGAAATGTATATTTGGCAATGCTGCTGCTTCTTAATTTGAAGCTGTTTCAAACAGCTCAAACTGCTTCGGAATAAAGCCTCTTAGAAAGCATGATTTTTCTGGGTTGAGTTAGGGCATTTAGCAAGATAGAAAAATGAGAAGTCAGAAGATTTTCTTGTTTTTAAAAACTTGAGCAGATTTCTGGTAATGGCATGTCAAATGCAGCTTGTAAAATTACACTATTCCATTTCATGACAATTTTTTCAGCCATTCCAGGCTAGATTATTGTTAAAATAAAACTGAGAACCAGTTTAGCAGATAGAGGTGTTTTTCCATGAATCACAGAGCTAGTCCTAGGAAGCATGGATCTATGTGTTTGCAACAGCAAAATAAGCTCTGGAAATATGTGGATCTATGGATATTTAAACAAAAGATTCTGTACCATAGACAAGAAAACTCTGGGTACGTCTGTGATTTTGTGAGATGCGGATTTATTATCTATTTCACTAAATGCTTTTTAGAACAGCCATCAT
The DNA here is from genome assembly GCA_020086605.1 of Lanius collurio. Taxonomy (NCBI): domain Eukaryota; kingdom Metazoa; phylum Chordata; class Aves; order Passeriformes; family Laniidae; genus Lanius; species Lanius collurio. The sequence continues at coordinate 3,782,786 of JACBWW010000004.1, forward strand.
ACATCCAATTAATACTTCAAGAGATCCAAACACACATCCTTGTACTGTTCAGTTATAAAAATTTCCTAAGAGCAAAACAAAGGCTCACACTTATCAGGGAACACTTCCAGTATAAAGAATTAATAGCACCTCAGTATGAAATATTTGAATATACATTTTTCTCAGTTTAACCATATCCTAACAGTGCAGTGATTCACTCTAAATCACCAGTATCTCCCCATCCCAGGGCCCATGAGATGAAGTATCAGCTCATTGCACCTGTAGCCTGATTTTTCAATATGACAAACTTTCTCTTTAAAAATAAATTTAAAAATGAATGAAAGAAATGTCATCTTGTTGCTAATGGTATTTGCGTCATTTTGCAGCTGTGTTGACTTTGAAGTGAGCAGCCAGTGATTTTTGAGTTAGGTAGGTGAAGTGGAAAAATAATGATGGATTCAGTAGTCTTTTGTCACTTTTGGGCCCGAATTATCCCGATGTCTGTGCGAGTGTTGGCTGTGTACTCCCTGTCAGTACCGAAAAATAAATTCCAGTGCAAGTCTTACTGGAAAAAAAAAATCTGGGCCATTTAGTTTCACATCATTTCCCCTCAATTCCCCTTTATAATGAGTGTTAATAAATAACTTGGGAAAAAGGGTTCATGATCTTTTATCACTCAAATGTGCAACAATGAAAATTAAAATGAAGGAGAAACCGATAAAAAGCCTAATACCTCATAAACATTCGTTGCCCGAAACAATGAATAATAGGAAATAGAAGCAGCTCTTAATGGGAAGATTTGGAGGTTTGAGACCAATCTTGATTAGGCTGTTTTGCCCTAATTTGTTGTACAGCTTATAACATTTCTTTCAAGGCAGAATAATATAGGTCAATAGTTGACTTAAAAATCTTTAAGAACTGGGATGATTAGTGATTGAGCAAGAGCCATTAGCCAGTGCACAAACTTGTGCTCTTTCAGACTTGAGCTTGTCTTTGGGCAAGGAGCATAAATCTAAAACTTCAAACTCCATTGTTTGGATAAAATAGATCAATACTCAGCTCTACAGAGGGATGCATCGATTTGGTCAAAAGGAAGGAGGGACTGATTGTTGCAGGCTCTTTTTTGATCTGGTTTTCTCTGGGAAACAATGTTTATCATGGGGTGTGTAGCTGCCTCCCTGATGGACTCTGCTACCCAAATGTAACCAGATTTTAGACAGATTTCAGCTAGTGTGGAGGATGTTAAAGATATCAGGGTCTGACAATTTCTGTGAAAACAAGAGGTGTAGTTTGGAAGGATGAGGGAGCATACCAGGTACTACCTGCTTGCACCAGCAGGGACTTCTCCAAAGTTCTTGGGACATATTTTCTGATTTGTCCACCCGTGGGTAGCTGCTCACAGCCCTTGTGTGGGTTGAGCTCAGGGCATTGGTCAGCCTAAGTTTTATTTCACGCAATACTAGGCAATAATGAGCATGAGAAGTTGACTGCTTAGGGTCCTAACATCCCTTTTGTAATCCAGGGGGAATACTCCCTTTTTCTGGCTTGTCTTGCTCATTTTGGGCCTAAGCAATCTGGGAAGAAGTCAAAGGTTTTCAGCTACAGTATTAGGGCCAAGGAACTCTATCCTGGCTGAAGTGTCTGGGTGCCACAGAAATGTGGATGATATATGTTTATGTACTCTCCTGCTTCCTCACACCCATCTCTCAAAAACACCTCTGAGCAGAAAGCAAACTCTACCTCTTCACCTGACACAGACACAGAGCAGATGGCATTTCCTCAGTTCTGGTAAAAATGCAAAATGCTAACCATAATTCTATCCCTTCACTGTCCCAGCTTTCCCAGTATTTTCACCTTCCAACAAGAAAATGATGACTTACTTGAACTGAAGCTCTCTTTGGCAAGCAGTGACTTCCCATGACCTGTTTTTTCCTGCAAACCATCAAAGCATGAGCTTTTGGACAGAGGAAAATATATACCTGGGACAAAGGAAAATATGTAAGGTGGTGCAATTGTCTTTTTAGGACCGTTTAAAGGCAGCACTCAAGTGGAAGGAAGGTGTGGGGAGTGATAAAGTGTGACTTTTTGTGGTTAATAATAATCACACACAGTTTTCTTCTGCAATCCTCCTCTTGCTGTTTCTCCCATTAAATGTAAAATCAGGCAAAAAGATTTTGATGTTGTTTTTATCTGCACATGGAAAGCTTCCCCTCTTCCACATTGCTGTGGTGGGAAAAACAGTGGGATGAGACACAGCTCGGATCCATGCTGGAGCACCTCTCTTGCCCTGCATAGTGGGATGGGAGGCAGGAAGATGCTCACAATTAGCAATGAACATTATCATCAGGCAAGTGATTTATAAATATTCCATGAAACAGGGCTCTGAATTGCACAAGCAACAGCAAATATTGTAGCAGATTTATTAGTGGAGCATGAAACATTTATATTTTTCAGATGACAGGACAGATGATGACTGTGTTATGCTAGCAGGCAGGATGAACCTCATTTGAAAAGCGCCTCGTAGGTGATGGGTGGATATGACAGCAAGATGAATTAAGGTCTTTGAGCATCAAGATGGTGTGATAGACCCTGGGAATTGAAAACTAAACACCAGTGGTATCCTTCAGAAAGCTCAGCTGAGCCGAGGCACAGCCTTGATAATTTTGTTGCCCCAGTGACACCGGCAGGGATTGAATTTCCCTGTCATCTTTTAGCAGGGGGGTTTACTAGAATAAATGTTTAGTGCTTCAAACTAGAGTTATAGTTAGGAAGAGATTGAGTGAAACTGGTGTTCTCCAGAGATCTGGACTTTGAAAAACAACTTTCTTGGAAGTGTTTTTGGCCAGTGACAACTTCCTTTTCATTAAATGCATTACATCCCAAACATGTCAAAGAGCTGGTCTGTGGTGGCTCTGTACAAAAAACTGATGGAGGAGGATTGCTGAATAAGATCTGACTTGGAGCTGCAGTACAGGTAGGGCTAAAGGGGTAAGTAATTAGACAATAGGTATCTTAAACAGTCAAGTTCCTTGGAGTTACTTGTGTTTAATTACACCATGTCAATTCTCAGAGGGAAAGGAAAAGGCCAAGGAGTAGAATGAAGAGGGACTTTTCCCTCAGCCATCAGCTGCTCAGAGGGACACACTGGCATCTTTATCTCTTCCGCATTTTTTATCCCCTTCTAGATTTTGCCATTTTGAGCTGACAGCTTTCTTGATATAAACACATTTCCAGATGACAGATCTTTCTACCTTTCACTGTGTTACCACGTTTAAATACATTTCCTTGAAGCATCCCAGCATGTGGATGAATTTCATGGCTCCTTTCAAATGTACATGCAGGTGGATCAAAACTGTGCTTGAGATGGCAGCTAGTCTGACTTATATCCTGGGAGTGTGTCCCCTGTGAAACCTCACTCTATACATCAAGATCATCTACCTTTCACACTCAAATACTTTGAACTCAGCCACATCCTGACAAATTGCAATGGTCTCCTTCACACAGAGGAGGGAGGAAGCTGTGCACCTAGGTGTACTTTTTCTATTTTTTTTTCTCAAGCATGAAACAAGTTTTGTCTTTTTATAGTGAACTCTGCAAAATCCAAAATAAAAAAGAAATCCAAACCCAAAATATTATGTCTTCCCTGGTTTTTTGAGGGTATTTAACATTGTACATAGTTGTTTTAGTCAGGATTGCACTAATTCACACCAGTGTCTGATCTTCTTTCCATTTAACTGAAAAATGAATTATTGTTGTATGCTATAGTTAGTGAAGGCAAATTTGTCTAGTTCACTGAGACACTCATTTATCTCCTGTCTTAGAAGCCACATTAGTTCATAACCAGAACTAAAGTGTTGTGTCTTCATTTTACCAATGACCTGAACTTCATGATAAATATTTTTATTGTTGGGAGACTCGGGGAGATTATGGTAGGTTCAGGACTTGAGCAGAGTCCCTATCCTTAATCAATACTACCCAGTGGCTGTGTTGGCTGCAAGCAAGCTGTGAGCCCTTGAGATTTAGCCTATTTCCATTTCAGGTTTGTTGGCTCCAGCTACAAGCACTGCTGTATTCATAGGAGAAAAAAATAAGAAAAAATCTGCATTCCAGGTTAAGAATGGAACTATGGTTTGCTCTCAACAAGCCCATGTTGATTAAAAAAATCAATTTTCCTGCTATTGCATACTCCAGACTTTTCTAAACTGTGACCTAAAATAATTGTTCCACCACTCAGAGGTCATGAAGACGAGGCTGTCCCTTGGCACAGAGCTGCTCCCTGCCATGGCTGCTGTCCTGGGACACCTTTGGTGTTTTGCAGTGTCCTCCATGTGGAGTCTGTCCCCACCTCTATGGCAGACCACTGCAAGGAGACCTGAGCAGAGCTAGTGTTCCAGAGGAGAAATTTGGCTTTCACACGTAGGCAATACTTCCCCTCTTTTAACAAAATCTGGAATTTCTGGCAGAGAAGAACAATATTTCTTGGGTTTTATTTTAGGTATATTATGGCACCTGTAGCCTCATCCTGTTGTTTTGAGCCTGTGCCATCCCTCCATTCTGGATTCAGGATATGAGGATCCCATGCTCTCATGTCTTGTCCAACATATCTTAGTCAAGCTAAAGTTTGTAGGAAGAAATAATTTCTTTTAATTCTGAGCAGTTGGGTGAATTGGAAGGAAAGCAATGAACTTTTGGTGTTCACTTCTCTGTGGAGTGTCTGGCATTGTGAGTAACACAGATTCATTTATGTGGCTTAATTCATCCTCCTGGACAGTGGATGTAATCCTGATTTTAGATTTTTTTTCAGAAAAGTGTAAAATAATTTGATGTGCTTTTGAGGAGTATTTAAACATTTGGACAAAAGGGCACTTATGGCTAAAATGGTTTTGCTATATCACTTGAATCTACCAATGCAGGATGCTTAGTGCAGTGTGAATTGCCTTTTGTGCCTGGCACAATGCATTCTCTTTTTGTTTGCTCAAACCATGAAATCTGGGACTAGAAGTAACAAGTAGGTCTCTGTCATGGGGTGGCTTTATGATGTGTATCCCATATTGCTGCTCTATGCCCAGAAATTAATTTTTATGCTTTTCTGTGCCTTTAAATTGAGCCTGAGAAGGAGGAGAAGGAAAAAATGAGCAAACTTTTCAAAGCAGCTGTTCAAGTACACAAATACACACTCCTCTGTGTCCTGCTGCAGCAGCAAGGGTGGAGAATCACCCTGCTGGCTTTTCAGCCAGCTCTTGGCTCCTTTTCTCCAGAGGGAGACGGAGAGTTGAACTTTGTTTTCCTGGGACTTCGATTTTTCCCTTTTTCTCTTCTGGACTGTTTCGACATCAGAACACACCAGGAGAATTTTCCACTGAGGCCCCAGAGGTGGGCCCATGACCCAGCTCAGAGGAGGAGCAGAGAGACCACACCTACAGAAGGACTCTGAAATCTTCCCAGGTTTCTGTCCACAGAAAGGGGTTTTATTATTTAACATTATTATCCTTTTCCAGTGTGTTTGTTGAATAGTTTTTATCTTTCACTTTCCTCTGAGAAAAATTTCTTTTTTCCTGAACCTGGTGGGGAAGGGGTGGTTGTGCCCTGCCTTCTTTCAGAGGATATTTTCCTCCAAATTTGTCCAAACCGGCACAGTCTCACAGGAGTTTGGATGTCAGAGCAGAATGGGCTTTCATTGTGTAATGAAGGGGAAAAAGGGAATGAATCTCTGGAAAGGTATTTTATTAAATTCTTCCCATGAACATTGTGTTATTAGAGTAGCTACTGAGTTAAAACAACATTTGAAATCCCAACAAGCCAAGAAAGATCATAAAACTGCAAGGAGCAGGCTAAACACCACTCAGCACACAAACATTGTAAATTAAGACAAAGCAAATGACTGTAAATGCCAGCAGTCCCTAAAACATTAGGGACTAATTTCTAACAAACCATTAGCCGCACAGGGAATTGTCAAACATTATTAAATATAATTTGCTGCATCTGCTTTATGATAAAATTCATTTGGCACATATGCTATTTATGTTGTACACTACTTTTTTTTGCTCTATGTAATATTTTTTTCTTTAAGCCCTACATGTCATCCCAGTGTAGTACAGCAAGTGAATTAGGATTTATTTCACTTCTGCTGTAGGAACTCAATTTGTGTGTTTGCATTCACACTTATATATGAACCTGTTTCCCTCCTGCCCTCGACTTCCTCCCACAAGCAGCTGCACATGAATGTTTCTGCAGTCCAGTCAGCAGCAAGTGCTCTTTCAGCTGCCTAATGCTGTGAATACAAGTGTGGGGAACATGGTTTGCAGCCTCTGCAGGAGTACTGCTGCCATCAATATCATTGTGCCATTAATATTTAAATGGATACATGCTCTGAATTATATTGGGGGTTTTTTTGAGCAAGTATTCAAGGAGTAGGTGATATCCTGTAAGCATTGCTATCAACCACATCAGCCAGCCAATGCTGTAATCTTGATCAAAAATAATAATGTCATCCATAACACTGTAAAGATTTATTAGCAGTGACAGATCTATACATTAAGAAATCACTACATGGCCCTGAATGCCAAGTAAACAGAGCCAGTCTCATAAGGAATAGTATGACATTTTGGGAAACCTATTAAGGAGTATTTCACACAGGAAAAATTTGCTCTGAAAATAACCCAGGTGTTTTTGTGTGTTTGTGTGTGCACAGGAGTGATGGATGGCTGTCTGTCCACTCTTGCTCTTCTCAAGTCAGGTTGGGTGATAACTGGTAAACCAGAGTGGGCACAGTAAGTGTTTTCTGGTGCAGCTCTGGTTTGTGTTTTGCTGCTGCTTGAAATTGTTCTGATTTGGTTCTACATGTTCTTCTACGAAACTTCAGGATAACACACATTGTACTGTTTTGGGAAGATGTCCCAGATCAACAACTTTTCAGATTAATTTGACTCATCCTCTACAATTGTTTGTAATGTCCATTCCTATGATGGCACTAAGGTGATGTTTCCCAGCACTTATTTTGGTAGCTTTTACTTGTTGGATGTACTACACACACAATCAGAACTTTCCTTGTCATAATAAAGTTTTAAAAACATGATTAAAATAATGAAAGATGCAGACTTATATCATCTATTCATGTTTATCTCTTTCTCTCTGATGGTCCCATCTCAGGGGTCCTGGTGGCAGAAATGTCATCAATAAAGAAAAGTCTAAAATATCTGGCAACTGAGGAGTGCTGTCTTGGAGGGATACTCCCAAATTCAGGCACTTAATATTCACAAGACAGTCCATAAATATCAGAAGATTAAGGTAAAAAGAACCTGGAGGGTTTTTTTTTTGTAGTCTACTTTCAGGCTATTGGATCTTCATAGTTCATGTTATCAGCATTGTCTTCAGAAGAGAAACATTCCAATAAATCCAGATACATCCTCTCCTGAGTGAGTTTCCTAGTGAGAGCAGAACCTTGGCATCTAGGGATTTTCTGCTCCTGTTCTCCTGCAAGAAATTCTAGCAGTGTTGTTGTACCATAGCCTGTGCCAGAGAGGAAATGAAGATATTCCAGTCTCAGTCACTCTTTTCCTTCTCTCTACAATGTTATCTCCTTCTAATTCATGTTTCTGAGAGAAGCACATAACTCAGAGCTACAGGATTGGTTTCACTTGTTTACTTACCCACATGCAGAAGCTTGAGTGTGCCTATGACCCCAAGGATTTTGGAAATTTGGCCTCTTCTGTCTTTTGCTTCCCTCAGCAATCATGTTGCCTGGAATGGGAGATGATGACCTTAAGGCACAGTATCTAAGAATGTGCCAGTTACAGCTTGGATGCAGTCCAGCATAGTGTCTCCTAAACTTTCTTTTTCCATCCCACTCAGGGATTGCAGGAGCAGACCCCTTCTCTGCTGCTTCTCTGTTCTTCACACCTGGCCACTGTACTGCAGATCTCCCCACACTACCTTTAATACAGTATTTTCATCCACAAATCTCACATAGTCCATTCAGCCTTTTCCCCCTGAAGGATTACTTTTCTCCCGTGGTCACATTACAGTTCATTTCAATGCCAGTTCCAAGTTGATCTTATTATGATATTTTACCCTGTCCATCTCTGCCATTTCACTTTTGAGGTCTTTCACAAACTCTTCATATGCTGGTGTCATTTTTCACTCATAACTGACTCCCAGATAATCCCTAGACTTTGACCTTCATTGACCACTTGCCAAAGTTTCAAACAAGCTCATTATGCTTTTCCTCAAGCTTGGGATGATCTCACTGTGAATATCTACCAACATTTATCCCTTTCCCAGACCCTACATGTGTCCATATCTGGCTGAGAGCCTTCATAATCCCAACAGTGTATGACTGTGCTGGAGGAATAAGGCAGAACAGAGGGTTTATCCTAGTACTTTTCATTTTTAGTCACTAAGCTGGTGGCAGGACATAGAAGTCTCAAGTTATCAGGTACCAGTTGTTGAACAACAGATTTTTTATGGTCTTCAGGGAGTATCAGCCTTTGCCAATCACTTGTGCAAAGGGTGGGAAAGTAAAAAAGCTGAGGATTATCTGGTGATCTAATTTATCAAAGATTTAAAAAACTGATTTTGACTAATTTCATACTTTGGAGAGAAGAAGAAGCAATTCCTACTCATCAGAATGTCCTGCTTCATCTCTCAAAATATTGTAAAGTTTTTAATAAAAATAAAATGCATAGATATGAGCGAAGCATACTGAAACATCCTCCCTTTGTTTTTTGAATGTGAGTTTAATAAGATCTTTGAGATTTTGGCTTGGTCCTGAGCTGAAGAAGAAGGTGAAATATTTAGTCCTCATGACTCTGCAGACTGGGGGTTCTGTTTTGTTCCTGGGAGAAAGTTTCATTGTCAAGATCATCACTCTCCTGATGGTCTATTGACCCAGGCTGACCAGGTCCTGGACAGCTTAAAAGATACAATAGGATAGGATGGTCAGGCTTTCAGCCTACTCTTTCTTCTGAAACATGTAATTTATGGAGCTTTAACAGATAATGTGTTAGGAAAACATTTTTTGCAGCGCCCATAGGTGTAGAGCCCCTGATATTATTGGGGGAATGTATCATAAGCTATGAATTGCATCCCTGAGGCCAAATCCAACATTAAAATCCTTTTTCCATATGGGAAAGTGAGAGCAGATTTGTATAAGGACACCTGGCTGCTCAGTGATGGAGCTCAGGACTGAACCTTGTCTCCTGCTCATACTCGAGGTACAGGACTGCCTTTTCTACCTGTCTCACACACAGAGAGCTTCTTCTCAGGGTTTGGGAATCTTAACTGATGTCACATGTAACAATTGAGAAATTTCTTACTTGGCAGGGGAATGTGAGAATACAGAGGACTATTGAATATCTTTAGCACCTTTATTAACTGTGTATTAAAATATATAAAGAGTTGACAAAATGTATCTGCAGGTAATTCTAATTGAGAGAGGAAGATTTTGCCAGAGGATTTAACATCTAAAACACTGGGATATTGGGAAAAAATGGTCGGGAAAATTATGCAATGGGACCAAAGCAGAAATTTCGCCCCAATGTTGTGACTGGGCAGAGGCCATGCTAAATTATGCAACAGGCATAAGTTGAAACAGACTAAATTCAACCTGGACATGGGGATATACCATTGGGGAGAGTGAAATACAGCAACAGGTTACCTGAGGAGGCTGTGCTATCCTTGGGGGTATGCAACACATGACTAGATAAAACCCCAAGCAACCTGGTCTTACCTCACATTATCTCACTTACCTCAACTCTCCCATTATTCTATGGAAATGGGACTCACTTCAACCCAGAGGCCAATCTGGGACACAGAAGTGGTTTTTTTCAACAGGAGCGTGAGAATGAGAGTCAGGAATTTTTCAGCAACTTCACAAAGGAGCTAGGATGCAAGTAAAAAAAAACTATGATTTGGACTTTGCTTGTCAGTATTATGAGTCAATCTTTGTTTTCCCTCCAGAGTGATTTCAATCCAAAGAAGAGCTCTGTGCTTTGCTTTGTCACTCTCTTTCCCCTCCCCTTGTGAGAAGTCAAGAGAGCAGGACATGAGGTATATTCTGAATTAGAAGAAGGTGCTCATATAGAACAGCATACAACCTTTTATATACATTCTTCTATACCTAGCTTTTGCACATTGTTTCCAAACTGCTCGCTCTGCCAGCAGGGTGAGGTTGAATGCTGTACCAATATCCCCCACGTGGCAGCCTCTATGACTGGAACACCAAATCAGTCAGTGACAAAGCACCAGTGGAAAAGCCATCAGTCTGTGTCCATAGTGTCACATCTCCCACTGAGATACTCTGGGCAAGGCACAGCAAAGAATCAAAGTTATAAAAGGTGGAGTTTTATGCTGCAGTTGCTGTTTATGTTTGCTTTTTATGTCCTTTTGTTTTGGTGCTGTTTTAGTTTTTCTTTTTCAAATAGGTCTTGCTGTCACATATGCTTAGGTTATTATTTTCCTCTTTTGTGCACTGGTTCATAGAATTGTAGAATCATTGGTGGTTTGGGTTGGACAGGACCTTAAAGATCATCCAATTACAAATCCTCAGCCATGGACAGGGACACCTTCCACCAGACCAGGTTGCTCAAAGCCCCATCCAGCCTGGCCTTGAACACTCCCAGGGACTGGGCTGCCACAGCTGCTCTGGGCAACCTGTGCCAGGGTCTCACCACCCTCACAGGAAGGAATTCCTTCCTTATATCAGACTGAAACATCCTCTCTTTCAGTTTACAGCCCTTCCCCCTTGTCCTTCTTGTAAAATATATCTCTGGAAACAAATAATGGGTTAGGACCAAAAAAGAAAACCTTTTAAGCCTGGATCCAAGGTAACAAAAATGATACATACACATTCCTCTAACGGGGTCACTTCCTGAGAAATCTCCCAGCTCCAAACTCCCAGGACATCTGTGTGTAGCCAGTTAAAATCCAGATCTGAGTTCTCCACTCTGAGCTCACCTCTAATTATGAGCAACCCTCTGCTGGATTAATAAACATGCCAGTGCACGAACCTTGTTCTCATTTTACTTGTTTTCTGACCTGTCCATATTAGCACATAACCTGAAAAAAAATTCTAGTTTTACTTATTATAGTATTTGGGAGTTCTGAAAAATTGCCTGCCACTAGAGGTTATTCAAATTCTGGTCTTGATGTATTAGCCTAGACAGTTTTAAAGCCATATCTACAGCAAGTAGTTAGCCATACTGCTGAACAGACATTTTTTTAAATGAACTACAAAGAATAGTCTATTGTGGTTAGCTTATTTTATTTACAGCACTTCACATGGTGTGAACATTAAAAATTTACAGAGCAATATTGATTTGCAGCTTCATCAAACCATTTCTACCCAAACTACAGACCCAAACTGTTTCAGGGAAGGTGCCTTATTCAAATGGTTATTTGTGCTGCTCCGAAGGCTGCGTTCTGCCAGGAGGTCATAAATTCATCCCCTGGCAGAAAGTTAAAGAGGAGGCTCAGAAAGTAAATAATTGCCAGGAAGCATCGGGAAAGGAGTCTGCTGGTGGATGTGGGAGAGGAGGAGGAAACTGATGTGGCTGGGAAGGGTTTAATAAGTGAGTTTTGGTGGGTCCCCCAGCCTGCAGGGACACAGGGTGGCACTGTTGTCAGCCACATAGCTGGCTCCAAAGCATCACCCATTCTCAGCTGGTGAGAAAGAGTTTTTGTCATTTCTGTCAAAAAAAAAAAAAACCCAAACCAACAAAACCATTTTAAAAAGCCAACAAATTTGAATAGACCAGAAAGCCAAATGGAACTGGGTAATGTCGTAGTTTTTTGCAGTGACACTTCTGCCTGACAAGTGAATTACAAAACAGGAAAGAAGAAAAAGTAAGTCAAATCCTCTAAAAATCCAGACAGCCACAGAAGTCCAAGTGAAAAACAAACAAACAAAAAAAAAACCCACAAAAGCAAAAAAGTGTGTGATGGAAATAAAGATGCCCTTTTCAACCCCATTAATGGGAACTTAATTAGGTGTAAAATTTATGAAAGACACTGGAAATGTGATCTTTTATCCCATTAGGAGAAAATTGGGCTAGCTTCAAATATGTGGGAGAGCTGGGTGAGATTCCTATGTAAAAAGATACATCTCCATAAGGAAAGATATATTGAAAACATCTGGTGAAGTTCTTTGGCCAGCAATCTGTGTGTCTTGAAAAATATATTGAGAAACTTTTTGGTTCCCTTTGTAGAAAATACAAGGAATTAAACTGTATTTCATGCAGATGTTACAAACTAGGTAATTCAGCTTTCAGTTCCTCTGCTCACAAAATTTGCTTATGCTTTGGGACTCAGATTCCAGAATTTGAAAAGCAATTGCAGTGACAGGATGACCAGACTTCACTTGTCAAGACAAAGGAGATGAAATTCCAGACATTTTGGAAGTACTAATCTAATTCTGCTGCTACTAGCCTACCTTTATTTTTTTCCACACTTCTATAACCCAAACAATTCTAAATTATATTATTATAATTAATTTTAAAGTAAAAGTTTCATATTTGCACTGAACACTTCCTGCTGTAACTTACCCTGCATTTCATCTGAACTTATTTATGCACATATTAACTCACTAGCATAGTAAGGGCCAGAGTTACAGTTAATTCATTTGAAAGCATCCAGAGCAGAGGAGATGAAAAAATGAAGATAGGATTTGGTAGCTCAGCCCAATACTTCAGAAAACAGCACATTAAAAGAAAACCTGGTAAGAGCAGACAAAACTTTGCTTGAACTGTGTGGTTCAAATCCAGCAAAGACCTGGATGACTGTGCAAGTTACACAGCAGCTGTGAGGAGGTGAAGAGAGATTTCTGAGTAATTTGCAGTAATCTGAATGCACGGATTTCCCACTGGAAGGACAAGTAGCAGCAAGAACAGACAAAGACAGTGTCTGATCTCTGCACCATCACCTCCCCCTTGCATGGGCTGGCTTTGGGGGGCTGCTGCTGCCCTGGGAGGGGGCACATCATGGAGGGGCTCTGTTCTGGGGGCTGCAAGAAAGGCAACAAGCAGGAGAACATGTTAGGGCTGATTAACAGTAGTCTGTTGTTCTGTTTTGAGGCCTTTGTCCACTGTCTAAATTACTCAGTGTGTTACTCAGCAGCTTATGGTCAGATCTGAAGACACTTAGGCTCTTCAAGTAAATGTAGGTGATTGAGTCCATCAGTATAATCCATTACCTTCCCCCAGCCTAATCTTTTAAGTCTCTGGTAATTTTTTTTTCATTGGCAAAGTAACTCCAGCACCCGCAGTTTTGCTCTAGGGGATATATATAAGGAAGGAAAATTGTTTCTGTGAACACAGAATTGCTTTGGTCCATGAAATGGGGCATCCCAGGAAGGATTTATTATTTGTAATGGTCTTATAAGTGATAGTGAGATAAAAGCAATGTGAGATTTGAAACAACATGAGTGTTTTAAGGAGAGATCTGAGTGACAGGAGATAGTGAAAATACCTTCCTTCCCTTTGCTAGCATTTCAGTGTGTTCATTGAATCAAAAAACCTTTATGTTGGAGGGAAGAAAGGAAAGGAAAGGAAAGGAAAGGAAAGGAAAGGAAAGGAAAGGAAAGGAAAGGAAAGGAAAGGAAAGGAAAGGAAAGGAAAGGAAAGGAAAGGAAAGGAAAGGACTCAGTCATAATCTAGTTAACTGCTATCAAAATTAATGGCAATGATCCTATTCAAATTTATTAGGCAGAATCAGCCTTCCTAGTGAGAGTATGCTGTGGACCTGGGGTTTGCCTGCAACCCATTTCCAAAGGTGTAAACTAGGGCTGCTTGATGGAAATGCAGGTCATATCACTGGGAAAATTATGCAGGAGGGATTTGCATCTCTTCCTAATTCCAATGCTTTATCTTTTACAAAGATCTTTCTTAATGGTACAGTTCTTTGCTACCTTTACAAACAAACCACTAAAGGAGGGAGGGGGTGGAAGACAGTTCATTCCACAGAAGTAGGTCCACTGGAGAAGTATTTAGGTTTTATAAATAGGTCTATAAATAATACATTTATATTTCTGCTGGTTTTATTGCTATTGATATGCAATATAGTCCTCTGGGCTTCAATCTGCAGATATTTTTATTACAAGAGTTCCTTGCAGTGGTGCATTGTACAAATAGCACACTGTATTCACCTCGGCAAATGTTTATTTTTGCATGCCTCAGTGCCTGCCTTGAAACAGCAGTGCATTGGGTGTTATCCATCTCTTCTACCTGTCCTTAGATTTTACTAAGTGCATACTTTTATGGATCAGTTGAAAAGCCCCAATCACTCTGTAATTTAAGATTTTATGCCTGAATGCTGGATGTCATCTTAATAAGCGTGGTGGTGTGTGCATGTGTGTCAGGAGGTACAAAAGGAAATCATGCTTTGTTTCTGTGATGGATTTCTGTGACTATTTCATGACACTGTCTGTATTTTGCTAATTGAATAAGGATTGTTTTGGAATGAGGAAATCTGTAGCTGCTGAATAAGATTCAGTCAGTGCAATTAAAATGTTAACATAGATTGCTGCTAAAGGTGCAATTCCCTTTTTCCTCATTGTTCATAGAAAGAGCTGAGGTGGGTGGGTGGTCAGCTGCTGGGTTTTATTCTCTTCCAGCTTACAGCACGGCACCATAACACTAGTCTGCAATAATTCAATAATTACCTTTTTTGAAGCTTGTTTTAATTGTATTATTTAATGTCAAATCACCAAACAAGACCCAAGGTTTCTTGCCTGCTGCTGTATCCAGCAAAAACTTGCAGCCTCCCCTAAGATATTTGTGTACTAGTTTCTGAATTTTGCCATGTGCTGCCTAATATATGCCTGGACAGCCATGCTGCAAAATTACTCTGAAGATGCAGAGCTTGAATGGTTGTGGGACAGCAAAATCATGCTGTGTTTCCCCAGGTGCTGAGTCTGAGCCAGGTGGAAGCTGGGGTGGAAACCTGGGCATTGGACATCCCAAGCTATCAAGGCATCACAGAAGCAGAGAGCAAGGCTCTGGCTGAGTCCAACTCTTCCCAATCTATCCAATGCCTGTGCCTGGAGGGTGACAGAAACCAAGGAGATGTGCCAAGGCAGGCCATAAAGCCCTGAGACTGCACTGCCACTTCCAAGCAGGGTCTAATGAAATGAAAAGTGCTTCTCTTCTCCCTTGTCATCACCTCTGTCACATCATCCTGCAGAGATCAACACCTCACTCACTGAAAGGCTTTCTCCTAAAATATATTAACCTCATCTCTCTTTCATGTCAGAACTCTAATTGAGACTTAATGTATTTACCTCTGCTTTTGTCACCCTCCCTCCCTCTCCCCTTTTGGTGGTACTGTGTTGGATGAGCATCTGTAAGCACGGTGCCCTTTCCTGCACATGTCAGATGGGCAGGGTGCTGTCAGTGAGACCTATCATTTAACCACTGGTGCTCTGGATCATTGGCACAGCGGCACAGTTTCACCCTCCATCCCGGTGCTTTCCCTTCAGTAGGTTTCCCTGCATAAGCCTCGTTTTCAAAATGATGGCTTAAATGCACATGTTAATTGCAAGATTTAATTATATGGTGGTGAAGTTGTGAAATTTTCCTCCTAATTAGCAAGGGAAAACTTGGCACGGGAGAAAGGGTATAACGGGGAAACGCTTTTTGCTTTTCATCACTACCAATTCCTGCCCATGGCTGTTGCAGTGCTGTGTGCCCCAGATCATTCCTTCTCTGGGTGAGGATGGATCAGGTGCAGGTGAAGGCCAAGTGGTCCACAGGCAGGTACCTGCAAGGAAAATAAGGGGTGTAGGGAGCTGGAGGTGAGCAGAGCTTTGGCACTACAAATGAAAAATATGCAGAGAGTTTCAGGGAGCTTCTTTTTGCAGGCATGTCGACCTGAAGCAAGCAGGGTGAGGCCAAATCAATTTTACACTAAGGTTTCTTTCCAAATTGGTATCTAGAGATTTGGTTCAGATTCATATCCAGGCTTCAGGAGCTACATCCCAGCATTAGATGGGAATTAGAGACTCAGGCAAAAAGATGCTGCTCCCATGTGAAGAGAATCTGTTTTAACTTCTGCAGATCTACCTGCCTCCTAATGTGCTTTTCCAATGTGGGACAACCTATTTTCTGTCTTTTTTTTTTTCTTTTCTTTCTCTTCTCCTTTTCCAGTAGCCAGTTGAAATATTTACCATTTCTGTTAACTTTCCTTTCTCTTTCCCTTCCCCTGGGCAGACTCTCAGAGAAGCTGTTCTGGCTGGGAGAATGAACAGAGCCAATATCAGTCTCAGTGAATGGAAATGAAAGAATATGAGGTGGTTAATGCTTTCTTTTGGGTAAGGCTCTCTCACAAGCCCATCCTAATTGAGCTGAAGGGGCACAAAGGGCACAGTTCACATCAAGACTACCTCCCCCCCTCTGCCTATTGCTTCTCCTCCCTTCCTTTAGCCTTTGTCTTTGCATTATGTCATGGGTTTTTATTTACCTTCTGGCCTCTGGTGGTAGATGGCTGATGCCCTCAGGCTTTTGAAGCACTCATGTCTTCCTGGCAGCCTCGGTTCCTTGTGCCCATGTCACTCCTCTTGGGGCTCCCATATCCCACATGTGAGAATAAGAGTCTTCTAGGGCTTGGCAATCACCTTTCAGAGAAGGAAGTGTGTCACTGGGACTTGCTGGGAGACCAGGTAGCAGGAGGGCCGTGGCAACAGTCTACAGATCTTTCTCTTGCATAAGTGGGATGTAATTCATCTTGTGTGATTTTGGAGGCCCCATACAAGTAGAAATTGTCGTGTTTCAGGTTTTCCAGATAACTGGTTTGAGCACAACTAAAAACTCACTTTTCCAACAAATAAAAATCTTTTATTCTTGTTTTGTATTTCTTTTAAATCAAAAATTGCATTTTAATCCAAAATGCAACATTATTCCTAAAACTAACATTTGAATCTTTGATTTTGACATGATCTAAAAAGTTTGGATTTTTTTCCTCTGACCTTTTGAAGAATTCAATGCACTCTCATGGAAAGTCCTGAGAGTAGTAATGCATTCTTCCCATTCATCATGCAGACACCTTATCTAACATTAGAATTTCACATGCTTTTTCTTTAAAGGCACACTGCTCGGACACATAATTCTGTACTCTCAGACTTCAGATAATGAATAATCATTTTCACGGATCAACCTAATTAGGTAGCTGAGAGCATTGCCTACAACAGAGTGAAAAAGTGTATATATTCACAGCCAGACAACTGTTCATTAGGGGCCTGACCTTGGAGCCATTATTCATGTTGAGCGGTACTCACTTATAAGAGATACTCCTATTGTCTTCAGCATGCATATTACTACATAAAATATCATCTGCCAATGTTATGACTTCCTTAACATCCCAATATTTTCTTCCTACAATGACACCTGGTGTAAATTATGCAAGCAAATTTTTGACGAGAAGGCAGCACTGGCAGTGGTGCTGGCATTTCATCGCATCCGTAGGAATTATCCCTCCTGATGCAGCAAGCCAGTTCCCACCCTAGAGCTGAGATAATCACAGCTGGCCTTGAGTATTCTCCCAGTCTGTTGCTGTGTGATTTAAAGTTTGTTTACTTTAACCCTCTCGAGGAAACCTGTCTGACCTTGCGCTGCAGAAGGAAATGGCCCCGACCACACTTCAGCTGCTGGGGCAGGTACCAGCAGCTGGGGGCCCGTTAACATATTAAAATGCACTAATGCAATTGCAAGCAGTTGTTTCACCAGTCCCTCAGGGATGAATGGATTTGAATTGCAGATTCTTGTTTTCTAATCTGGGCTCTCTGTGTTTTTCTGCCCATTTTTCCTCCTCTCATCCAGGAGGTCCAACTCCCTCTCTGACCCAGCCTAGTCGGTCTGAGTGCTGTGTGAGTCCTTCACACTGGCCACGTGCCACACAACCATATGTACATACAAACCTCTGGAAAGAGGTGGCTGGGAGAAAGCTGGTGCTGCCAGACCAGTTCATGCATCCATTTGTGCCCTTTCCTGTGGAAATTGATAGGGAATGGGCTGCATTTTTGGGTCAGCTCCCTCCTCACTCTGTTGGTGGTTAGTCACTCTTCTGTTGCAGCAGAGAACAAACAAAAGCTGTTCATCATCAAACAACCATGTAACAGATCATCACATCATTTTTTTTTATTTCCCACTGAATCCTTTCAATGGTGGAAGAGATGCTGGAGGCTCCTTTCTCAGAGAGCCTCCCAAGGGGAGGGGTCAGTCCAATGTGGAAGAAGTTGTGTTTCAGGGACAGAGAATCCCTTTGAAGGCTTGGGATATCCAGGTTTTCTCCTCATTTTGCTGCAGATTGCCTGCAGGACCTTAAGTAAATCATTGATCTCCCTGCTTCAGTGCCATATGACAGGCTTGAGACCTGTATGCCCTGACAGAATATTTCCTGCCCTATCTCTGCTCTGTCTTGCACATTTCACATGGTTCAACCCAGCTGGAAATAAAGTACCTTGCAATTGCATGCTCCCTCCCCTCCACTCTGGTGGGATAGAGAGAAGAATCAAAAAAAGGTAAAATGTGGGCTGAGATATATAAGAAAGATTTAATAATAGAAATAAAGTAAAATACAATCATCACCATCAGCAGCAGAATAGTTATGAAAAGGTGAGAGTAAAAAAACCCAAAAGAAACAAGTGATGAACAATATAATTGTGATGCTTCTCCTCCCCTGGCCAAAGCCCAGCTCATCCCTGAGCAGCACTTTTTCCCCCCTTCCAGCTTACTCCACCCAGTTTACATACTGGGCATGATGTTCTATGGTATGGAATACCCCTTTGGCTGGTTAAGGTCAGCTGTCCCAGATGTGCCGTCTCCCAGCTTTTTGTGCAGCTCCTCACTGACAGGGTATGAAACCCTGAAAATTGCCTAATATAGTCACTACTTAGCAAAAAAATAAAACATCAGTGTTTATTCTCATACTAAACCTAAAGCACAGCTGCTAAGAAGAAAACTGACCCTATCCCAGCCAAAATGAAGACACCTTTTAAAATAAGCCTGTGCTACCTCGATTGCCACTCTGCATCCAAACCCATCCAGTGCTGGCACAGCCAGTGCCCTGCTTTGCCTTGCTCTGCAAGCACCACTGTGCCACAGACAGCAATAACCAGGCAGCCCCTGTATTTGTTTAATGCTTTGCTGTGTGACAGCTTTTCGATATAGGTAAGCTGCGTGGAAGAAGCGGAGGTAATGAGCTTGTGTATTGGCTTAATATATCAGGCAAGAACATTGGTAAGTACAAGGCACCTTCTAACCACTGTGAGCGATTTGTGAGCGGGGAAGATGCTATCTGCTGCCAGCAAAGTGGGCTGTGTTTTAATATGTGAGGCATGTGTTGCTGTCAGGTTTTGTCAAAGCAAGGATGGCTTATCTTATCTTGTGATTGGGCAGCTCAGAATAAAGCCATGGCACAGAGCGGTGACATTGACATGGGGAGGTGAGCTGCAGACACAGCCTTTATAGGGAGAGCAGCTGTAAGGATTTGTGCCCAGAAGATCCTGTCCCCTCTCTTCTTTCTCCAGTGAGGAGCTGCCCGAAGAAATTTGTTAAAACTGTCTTCTTTCTTCAGCCCTGTGGTCATGTACAGGATCTGGTGTGCAGCCATTGACTGTGCATGTGGGTCCAGGATGACCAGGCAGCAGGCAACAGGCCTTGTGGCCAAAGAAAGGTGACACTGGACCAGCTCCCAGGCCTCAGTGAAGCTCTCACTAGCCACTGATGGCATTCAGGTTTCTGCCGTGTCTGATGAGAGCAAGAGCAGAAACATATCTCCACAGTCCAGAAATTGTACTGGAAAGGCTTTCAAGCCCATCAGTATCTGTGTTAGTGCTAGAAGCTTGGGCTTGAGTATTCCTCTCCTCACTTTTGTCAAAATCAGTCCATTTACACCTGAATTCTAAACTCTGTTTCCTGAGGAATCAGGTGAAACTTTTGGGCCTGGTGATTGTAGATGATCTGACTACACTGGAAGTGATCAGGAGATCAATAACGTATTGATAAGCTGTTAAAATACATCTAGTCTGGGTGGGTCAGACATCTTTTCAGATATTCACTGAGGCAGCGGAAACCTAGATTTTATTTGAGAGCATCAGGCTATCAAGTGCAGCTTATCCTGGCCAGGATGGTACTGCTGTCCCACTCTCTGCAGTTAAGCAGATCTTGCATAAGGTGATATTCTCAGTATCATCTCTCCTGTAATTCTTATCTCTTTTACAGGCTTTCTCCTCTCCAAAACACAGGTTTGTCTGAACCTTACCCCAGGATATCTGCCTTGGGGACAGAGACTCAAGGGCAGCCCAGCACTGCTCCTTTCCCAGCCAGCTGCCCCTCTGCTGTGCATCCTCTGCTGCATCCATCATGGGAGTTAAACTCTTAGCAGCTTTCAGATGCTCCTTTCTCATGTTGAGAGTGAGACAGAAAGTGATTGTGAGAATTATCTCAGCCCCATTCATCTGAGAAGGGCTCTCTGTCAGGGTTGTGATTTTCCTGATTCCTTTTCCATAGCGCTGGCAGTGATACAAAAGCAAAAAACCACAGGCAAGCTCTGAGTCCAAAAAGAGCTGTTGCTGTAGAGCAGCCGTGTGATGACTTACTGCCAACAGACACGTGAGTTTACTATAGATCTGCTTTAGGTCATAAGTGCAAAAACATATCTCGTTAATATTTAAAGATGCTTAGCACAAAAGCATGCATAATTAAACAGCACATCAGAGCTGATAATTCCAAATAATCTGTCTTCTGAAAAGGGATTTTTGTAATTTGTTAACTGGTTTGAAATCCGCAGCTTAGCAGCAGGAGTGTGTTGGCATTACAAAATGAATAATTTTAAATGTTGGGCTGTGTCCATTCTCTCTGAGAAGAAAAAAAGACATAGCATGAGAGAGGATTTTTAAACAGGGACAAAAGTGTAGATTCAACATTGTCCAAAGCTCTCTGCCTGAAATATGTCTCATTTATTAAAAGCAAAACTATGTTCCTACCAGGTGTAGTATTACTTTCTCTCTCAGGATATTTTCATGTTCCACAAGGAGCTCATTGATATTAAGCATGCCTTTCCCCAGATAGCTCAATAATGAAGGAATGCCTATAATAAGAATTATCTATTAGTTAGTAAACCAAATGACATACAAGACAAATATGAAAACATTCATTGTGTCAGGTACAATATGCTGTGAACTTTTCATTACATCCAAAAGACTGTCTGAGCCCATTTTCTGCCTGGATGCTAAAAATCTATGAGGAAAGAAAGTGTGCTTATGATGTTTCCCAAATCATGATTGTCAGATGGGCCAAAATACAAATTGATGTGTTATCACAGCTATACTTTAATGTAAGATCAAAAAATGTCATGTTAAGGGCACATGCAGATCACTGATCACATGGGAGGTTTATTTACAAGGCAAATCTAAAAAAAAAAACCTACTTCATAGGTTTCACTCAAGTTATTTCTGGAAGTTACTGAAGTTGTCAGGGTCTTGTTTACATGTGACAGTGCTGGGACAGCAAATCCCAGAGGGCTCAGCCCTGCTGCAGTGAGGCTGCATTATCTGCTATTAACTCATAACCTGGAGTTTTGGCTTAACTCCCTGCCACAGATGTTTTTTCTCTTTAGACTGGCTGGGGGGAGGTCAGGGAGGAGCACTGGGAGCTGCCACATATAAGTGTCCTACTCAGTGCTGTGGTTTGTGTACCAATCCAGCACTTCAGTGTGTATAGGAGCTGAAATAAAGACAAAACTGGATGTGCTGGGTCCTGCTCCAAAGTGGCCAACACCAGCAATGGAGAGGGAGAGGAAGGAGACAGTAAGAGTTTGCTCTCTTAACTGGAGAATGCAGTCCAGAGAGGAGGATTCATATGGTATGTCCTGGAAGTGTGAATCAGAGTGAATTTGCAATTGATGCAGGTATCTAAATTCATTTGACCCCAAGTGAGTGTCTGTCAGGGCTGCTGTACCCAGATTTAGCAGGGAGTCAGGGGAGAGACACGAGCAGCCACATCACAGCTGCCTGTGAGGGCTGACTGGTGTCACACCTGACTCTCCTCTGACTCTATTGGGACCCCTCATTATAAAGGTAATCCTAATAGGTCATAAATTGCTTGAACTTAAACGTTACAGTTATCTGAATAAAGACCCAGAGAGATATTAAGGTCAACTCATGAAATAGATCTGGTTAGGTAACTAGTACTTGCATGTGTAATTAAAAAAAAAAAGAAAATAGAAAAAAGAGGAATTTGGCTCCTTTGCTGACTTGGCTGCTTTGGAACCAGAAGAGCATATGAGTACATCAAGGCAGCTGGTGCTGAGGCCCCTGTAACTGTGCTGTATTTGGTTCAAGGGTTTATTGTGTGCTAGATTTTGTCTGGCTCCCAATGGCTGAACACACTCATCAGACTTGGGATTCAAGGTTACCCAAAGGACTGTACTGGTGCAAGCCAAGGTGTCCTCATTATGGAGCATATCAGTAGCACACATGGAAGGCAGATTTCCTCCAGAAATGATCTCATGTGAATTAATCAAAACTGCTCTGTGAGCTGAATCAACCTGGAGTACACAGACAGGGAATTCACTTCAAAGCAGCACCATTGCTTGGAGCTCATCACAGATGCAGACACAGACCGGGGCCTTCCCTTCAGTGTCTGGGCACAGGGAACTGTGCATGGATGGTGATGAAGCCCATTTGACTCAATGTGTAACTTTTGACTCTACTCCAAAACTGCAGTGGTCCCAAATGTACAGCATCCAAGTTTAACTTGTGAAGAATATGCATTTTATAGATTGGCTGTGAGGAAGACACAGGGCTTTCCCATCCAGCCCTTGTAATTTATTTTTCCTCCGATTCCCTATCTCTTGTCTCTCTAAGTTGGATGCTCTGGGAAACCAATAATTTGACTGCTAATAATAAAGCCCTTCAGACTGGCTGCAGAGGGATAATCTGAGGCTGTATAGTGTGGCATGTACCTCTTCTCTCTTCTCTCATGCTGCTGATATTCTTCCACCAGCAAGTTACAGGGTGTTGATGATAGAGGAGGATCCAGGGAACTGCAGCCTGTCAGCCTGACCTCCGTGCCTGGCAAGGTCATGGAGCAGATTATCTGGAGTGCAATCGCACAGCGCCTACAGGACAACCATGGCATCAGGCCCAGCAGCATGGGTTTAGGAAAAGCAGGTGTTGCCTGACCAAGCAGACCTTTTATGATCAGGTGTCCCACCTGGTGGATGAGGGGAAGGCTGTGGGTGTGTCTGTCTGGACTTTACCAACGCCTCTGGCACTGTCTCCCACAGCATTTCCCCAGAGAAGCTGCAGCCCATGGCTTGGGCAGGTGCACTCTTGGCTGGGTTCAGAGCTGGCTGGGCCCAGGGCGTGGTGGCCAAAGGTGCTACAACCAGTTTGTGCCTGAGCACTAGTGATGTCTCCCAGGGATCAGAGTGTCTCAGTCCTGTTTAATGTCCTTATTGATGACCTGAGGGGATCTTGAGTCTACCATGAGCAAATTCATGGACTACACAAGTCTGGGCAGGAGTGTCCATCTGCTGGAGGGCAGGAAGGCTCTGCAGAGGGATCTGGACAGATCACACATGCTACATGTATTTTAAACTAGATGATGCTTTCAGCACACTGGCAAAATTTACTTACCATGGTGCATTAAGCTCCAGCTCCAAGATTGCAAAAAATCTCACTCTGGGCTGCTGTTACCCTCTCCAGTGAAATGTGCTGTATGATTTACTTAACAAAGCACCAAGAAAGAATACTACAGGTTGTAATGAGTTTTATTCCAGAGTTTACCTATCTAAAATGATTAATGCATGCTTAATAACTTCAAAGATTTCCCATCTCTTTGGAAGGAGGAAGTTTCTTCAAAGCTTTCAGACAGATAGTCTCCCTTTTGAGTTGATGAAGGCATGGTCCCAGTGGAGATTTTACATTGCCAGCATGTACCCCTTCAAAGATTTCACTGTTGGCATGCTGTATTTGAAGATTTCCTGCCCTTTGTTACCCGTTCATTTCATTCTACACAAAAAAAAAAAAAAAAAAAGAAAAAAAAGAAAAAAAAAATATAATAATAAAAATCATATCTTTCGGGTCTCCTTCAAAGAAATTTCACATTACACCCCTGAACCCTGGAGAAGAACAGCACACACCACATTTTGGGGTTTGCTGTAGTGTAATTAGCATCTCTGAGGAAAAGAGTTGCCCTTAACTAGAAGATTTGTTTTTCTTACTGGGAATTGTCTTTGATGTGCTTTGATTCAATTGCCAGATCATTTTTTTCAGATTAAATGCTGAACAATAATTCCTCACCAAGTTCATCATTCAACTGGAAGGTTTTTGGATCAAGGAGACACCCACTCATAAGTCTAGAGGGATTTAAAGGTGCTTGCAAGAATGCCAGAGAAAAATCTTCTAGGATTTTTAGAAGCAAAAGGAAATGATCATCAGATGGGGATGCTGAACAGTGACTAACCTGTTGCCCAGTTGTTTGTGGAAAAAGATGCACAATAATATATTAACTCCTGTAGAGCATATTTTAGAAGTTTGCAAGGACTGCAAAAATTTATTGCTGCTTCACTTCCACTACTCACTTCTATCAATATAGTTTAAAGTAACCTGAGAAAGATATAATTCTTCTAATGGTTTAATCAATTTACGAACACTGCTTTTACTCCTATTTTCCCTTGTGTAATAAATTGTTAATTAATGTGAGTCAGAAACACATGAAAAAAGAGTCCCAGCCTCTATAGGCTGCTGAGAAAAAGAGGTAATTTTTGAAAATGTACATAGTTATGCAAACAGGCAGAGTTGAGACTCTGGAACATAATCAGTGTTACAATCCATATAAACAGTAGTGCTGTGTTGTTTTGAATGCTTTTTCTTTCTAGATGTCCTTTATGTTGCCCAGTGAATGCATCCATCAGCTCTTCATGGCTCAATAATTCATGAAATTCTCTTTCCATTAAAAATAAATACTGCATTTTATATTCTGATATGGACCCCATATTTGATTGTCTTTTCCATGGCTGTGTATATTGAAAACTATAAAATTATAATACAACTATTAATCCCCTGTATCTGCTTGTACCTAATTTTTATTAAAAATGTATTGTGCTCCAGCTGGCTCATAAATTACAATGTGGTAAAAAGGCTCCAGTTGGATTACTTCTGAAGGAGAACATATTGAAATAAAGAAAGGCTTACTGATTAATATTTTGACTTTATATACAGTTACTAAGGTAGCAGCTTGATTACCATAGAAAAGATCTTGTAGTTAACTATATTGCAGATCTGGTGAATGTAACAATGTGAAGCTTGAGGAAAGTGGCATTTACTAAAGAAAACACATTATCATCACTGATCAAATCTTTCAAGTCATCTTCTCCTTTTATGAATGACATAAAAAAACTTACTTTGTTTCAGCAGTAAATTAATGCATTTATAGGAATGTGGCTGAACCTGGAATCACAGACCATCTGTTCTCTGTCTCTCAATTGCTACCACTGATTGGTTTTGATAGCCTCTCTAAAAAAGGCCTAGAAATAGCTGAAATAGCTTTGTCTTTAGTTTTAATACCATGAGAAGCAAAACTGCTTAATTATGTCTCATTTGGGAAGTAATGGGAAAGGAGAAATGAGAATATTTGGCTTAGAAGCAACTAGGGGCCTCCTTTCCAATTTTGTAGGCTTAACAGTCAGCACAATTTTGAGGGTAAAACTTATAGACTAAAAAACACACCATGGAACTCAGTGAGTGAAGGGAGAAATTTCAGCTGAAAGCTTTATTATTCCAATTCTCACTTGCTGCCTAAGACCAAAAACAGGAGTTAAACTCACACAGTGCACCCAGTCCTTAAACTGGAGGCTGTGACTGCTCTCAGAGGAAGGAGGTCACTGGAAAAAGGAGCTGCTTTTTATAGGCAAATGGGGACACAAGCACTTGGACTATGTGGGCTTAGACATATTCCCCCATGAGGCTTGGTAGTTTTCCATCTTGAAATATTTGATTTCAAACTTCTAATTTATATTAAAAAAAAACCCCAAACTTGGTTTCCAAAACATCTCTTTGGGGTTTTTTTTGTCTGTCTCACATCTTCTCTCATTCTTTCTCACACATGCACACCAGGCTATGCTCCACTTTCATCAATAAGACGACTAAGAAGGTGAATTTTCTCTTACATTTGTGAGTTAAATGAGAATAAACCCTCATTATTGTCTTACTTTGTCCCTGAAGTTTTGCCAATAATAATATTGGCTTTATTAGCTGTGTAGGATTGAACATGCTGTCATGGTGTCAGACCACATACCAAGAGGCAGGAATGCACATGTTTTGAATTTTCCAGTTATTTGTCTTGTCCTTTCTGGTCAGCCAAAGACTCATGAGAACACCATCAAGCAATGAAAAAGAAATGGAGTATTGGAAACAGCAGTGACAGCTGCATAACCTAGAAAGAAAAGATTATTTAGTGTCTCCAATGTTTTGGGCCAGCCAAACAAGGAGATTTACATATGCTCTCTGAAGAAGTCAGTGTAAGCATTATCATTGACATATCATAATGCTGACTGGCAGGATATCCACATGATAACACTACTTTAGAGTGGTATTCTTTTTGATCACAGGTATTTACAGCCAGATATAAAGCCCAATTTATTCCCTTCTTTAGCTGATAACAAAGAATTAGCACACCATTTAATACTGCGTAACTAATGAGTAGTGAAACAAATGAAAATAACCAGAAGTATTTAATGCCTTGCAGCATTCCTGACCTTTCTGCCCCCTTGGATAGGCAGGCTCCCAAGGCTGACCTGTATGTGGGGCACCTGGATAAAACACCCAGCACAGAATATGGCCTCACAGCACATCTGAGCTGGAAAAAGTACTTTATTTCCATTTTTATCTTCCTATTTATTACTCGTTATGTTCTATTTTTACAGGCAAATCCTCTGCAGTTTCTGTCCTTGGTTACTGTCTCAACAACACCTGACTATGGCAACTTTGCTCATGTCTGCTCACAGCTATTTCTGGTCCTGGCTCTATGGAAAATGGAGAACAAACAGACATGCATCAATTAATATGAGAGCCTGCCACTGCAGCAAATCCTGCTGAGTGAGGCTGTTTGAGGAAAACATTAAGAAAACAATTCCAATGATTGAAACGTTTAGTTTTTGATTCCTTTCAGAATTTTCACTACAATGCCTCCCTCCGGCCTATACTTTGGGGTTTTTTGTCTGTCCAAAAGAGAAACTCAAGGCATTGAAGACCCCAACTCCTGTGAGAGAGTTATGAGTACAGGCTGAAATTTCTTGTATTCCTAAGGAATAGAGTGGGAAAGATATCCCACAGTAAGTGGGTACATCTTGGAGTTTAAATCCTCTTGGAGTTTAAAATTCACATTAAGTTTAAATTTAGTTTCCTTGAAATTGAGAATTTTCTCCAATGAACAAAAAGAGGACTAGCTTCAGCTATATATATATATTACTTGAGATTTCTGAGTCACTTCTAAGAAAACTATTTCACCAAAATTGTGGGAAAGATAATGACACACTCAGCTGAGGAAATTCCTAAGACCTCTGAGGGTGCCCATGTTGATTATTTATTATTATATTATTTCTACCATTTATTATGTATTATTTATTACTGTTAGTGCTTTCAGTGTTCTCTCATCTTCATGAGTTAACAAAGGCATGGCACAGATGGGGGGCCTGGGATTCTTACACCTCCTTACCAGTTTATACTTCCTGCACACAGCCAAATTGTGTGTTAATTCCCCCATTCTGTACAATGGCACCAGGCCACTGCCCTGGGGGGCTGAACTCTATGAAAAAAGTACCAAGAGAAGTTTCTTCAGCATTTCTTTACTCACTCAGCAGCAACATCCTGCAGGCAGGTATGGTGCCTACAGTTTTCTGTTGCTGGGATTTAAAGCATTTTGGTGTATCCAGCTGCATAATCAGATTAGCACTGTCCTACTCATATAGGATACACTTTTTTCTTCTCCTCAAAACAGCTCCTCCTTTTACAGCAGCTAGAAATCAAGGCCAGAAGTTCCCTGTATTCGAAGTTTTTCAATATAACCAAGCTTGAATGAAACATGGTACCTGTGGAATTTGTAGCAGTATTAAAAAGGGTGAAATATTAAACAGGGGAAAGAAATAAGTAGCTATGTGCATTCATTATTGCTTCACTTAAAAACATCCTAAGGGGCTTCAAGCATAGAATTCTAGATCTGTGTGGATGAACAATCCCTGAAGACAGTGGTTGAATGATTCCTAAATATACACTGGTGCCCCTCTAGCCTTGCCCCTCTAGCTCTTTCATTGATTCACAAATTATGCACTGTTGGGACGGGCCAGGCTTGCTCTGAGGGAGCCCTTTGCTGTGTGATCTGCAGTTAATGGGTCTCCAGGAGATTTTGGGGCTGTACCTTTTAACTCATGTTCCTGTGCTGTGAAGGTGCAGAAGGGCTCAGCACACTGAGATGCACCTGAGAGCTTCCTCAGAACACCTTGGGCTGTGTCCTACACACGTGGATTGATGGAGCCATTAAGCCCCGAATGGACGGGCAGTAACGATTCCATTCGGACCGATCCAATTTCAATGACATTGTCTCATACAATTCCATTAACATTGGAGCTGTTACAACCTCAGTGACAGATTACTATTTCTTTTAAAAAAGGAAAAGGAAATTAACAGAATATATTGAATTGCGCCAAATTGAGACAATAAATAATAGAATGTACCAGACACTAACCTCTCCTTCTGTAGTTCCAGAAGGAAAAATAGACATATTTACCACAAAGTTGATGACATATGTAGCACTTACGTTAAAATATGTGGCAAATCCTTATAACATATGGGGAGAATTATAAAACTGGCTAGGTCTCATATTGACTGCAATTTAACTTCAGGTGTAGAATTAGACAGAATGTATTTGTCTATATCTATCTAACAGTGCTCTTTGGTGTAGTCACTGAACAAAACACACTGTTAAGTCCTTTGTAATGGAAAAAAACAAATTTAAATAGCTGAGTTTTTCAGAAGACACACAGGACCAGTGGCAGAATGAAGTGGAACCCCTACATGAATATTGGTGTGGCCAGAGGAAGGGCTGTTTGAGGGCAGAACCTCAGCAGCTTTATTCCCCAAATGGAACATATCATGTTGGAAGATCTTACAGGAAAATATTTTTTTTTTGTCCACAAAGATTTGTTTTGACTAAGTTTTTATTATAAATCACAATCCCTGACAGATCTACACTCCTGATTAACCTGATCCTGATGGGAATCTGCATAGCTCCATTGCTATTAAGCAGTACTGTCTGTGCTTATTCATGCAATTTCTATTGTCTGAAGAATTTGATGCTAAACCAGTGCAGTTGTCCTTGAACTGCCTTGCTGGGTTCAGCTTCAGATTGAATGCAGTGATCTTGGATGATTCAGTTTGGAGTAGTTATTCCCACTTGCTATCCAGCACCTCAAGACATGTTTCTTGAATGCACAAGCACACATTAGTACAATGATACCAAGAGGGACTTTGACTTCCATATCCACGATGTTTTCCACCCATTAATCCTGGTTTTCTAGGCCTTTGACTAATTCCTGTGCATTTGTGGTGTGGCAGTTTGCTATCTGCTGCATTCAGAGATGGTGTCACTGTTTGTTCTTTTTCTTAGAGTCCCTCATTTCCAGTGCCCAATGCTTTGGAAATCAGGGGCTCTGTTGCAATTCCCTGTCTTTTGTAGTAAGAAATCAGACAAAGGAAGAACATGGACCATTCCTACAGCATTCAGGTGAGTTCAAGACCACTTACACAACCCCCTTTTTCTTCACTGGAGATAACTAACTGCAGTGTCATAGAGCAGATAATCAGGTGTGGCTTTTGAACGAATGCCTGGCAGCACCAGGTCTGATGGAAGTGTGAAGTTTCCAGCTGCTGACAGAACTCCTCAGCTTTATCAAACTTTTCTTGCCAACAAATCTGCTGACTGAGTGACTGTTCCCAAAGTAACTTCTATGGACCTTGAGTCTTTGACTCTTAACGTTTTCTGCAGGGTTTCTTCATACTGATGGATGGATGCTCAGGGAGGTTTCCTCTGCAAATATCTCACTCTCAAGTCCACTGTTTCTGTAGCTTCAGCCAGAGTCCATCCAGCTTCTCACAATGCCAGAACAGTTGCACATTCTGGAAGTGCATGTTTGAAATGCAATTAGGCTCATAATGGAAAGTGAGTTTCAGCTTTAATTAGAATGAGAGTATTTCTTCTCTTTCAAATCTTTCAGGAGTGCTCTGAGCAGGTCTGTCTATCTATAAGTGTATCTGTTTCCCTTTGTTTGCTTTGAATTTACAGAGTCTGCACAAAACTGTGGGTACCAGAGGGGAAATTTGTGTCTGGTACAGTGACAGAGGGCAGCAGACACATTCCCTGCTGCCAGGTGTGGCATCTCCTCCACCATCACGAGGTCCCTGGTGTGCAGGAGAGAGCAGTGAGGCAGGATGAGGCCAGGGAAGAGCACAATGGGAGACGTGATGGCAGCTTTGGTGGAATTCAATGCTGTCAACTATGAGGTGTTAACACAAAGCTAAAGCAACAGCCTGATATTTTGCAAGAGCAAAGTTTGATCCTGAAGGAAAAAAAAAACAACTAGCAATGCAGAGTTACCATTCTGTCTTCAACCTCCTTATATCTGCATTTTGTCTTTAGTGTTTGTACAGATTCATCTCTGCAGCTGTGGAAATAATTAAAATTACTGGAATGCTTGCAGATGGCTGCTTTCATCATGCTGTCTGTAGGCTGTAGTCGAGTCTTACCACAGAGACAGCAGTGGGGTAAGTGTTGGTTGTAGATCTGCAAAGCCTTTCTTTGTAATATTCACCTTTGATACTCTTAAGCTGCCTCTGCAGAGCCTTTGCTGTTGTTGTGTAGTCTCAGAAGTGGTTCATTACACACTGAGACCATTTTTTCAGCTTCCTCATGTACTACAAGTGGCAATGGGACTTTTCCCCATCCCTTAATTCACACAGTGGAGGAGTTTTATTTTACTCTACATTGTCTTTTTCATAGGTTAACTGATTTTGTAACCAGGATACAGGAAATAGCACTCAAAAAATCTCTAGCAACAGAAATTACAAATCCCAAGCATGAGGAGAGATGACACATTGAGTTTGGTCAGCAGGGATCTTCACAAATTCACTTTGCTTGAGGGTAAAAGAGGGATTCCCTATTTTCACTTTCCCCTGTGATCTGACCACATTTGGCTCCTGCCAGAGTGAGCTTCCAACTGCTCACAAAGACCCGTGTTCCGATCCAAGCTCTAAGCTTGTATTTATTAATAAATCATTCCAATTTTGAAACAATATTGCACAAGTAGCAGAAATTTTCATAAGACTTAGACACAATAAACATCTGAATTGTACTTTAGATCACTTCAAAAGGAGGAGGTTTGTACACATCCTCTTAGCTTTACAGAGTTTGGGATATGTGTGTGTTTTTATGTATTTGTGAAGTTGACTTTATAGTTGATTTTGTATTCAAACACAGGGGAGGGGAAAAAATAATCAGGCTCCATCAGTGTAACCTATAAATTTAAATTGTTCCACTTATAAAGAAATTGGCACATTCATTTATACATGTTGTTAATTATCTTCACTGTGGTGATCTAAATATTCCCCACAGCTAAATGATTGCAGCATCGTGGATTATCCCAAATTTAACGGAAAAAAAATAGAGATGGATAAAGGCATGCCCAAAACATAATGAGATTCTCATGGGCTTAAAAACGTTTCTGCATAATCTGTGCTCCTATAAAGCCATTTAAATGAAAGAAGCACTGAAAAAAAAAAAAAAAACCAAAAAAGAAAAACTCCTTGCCTTAAAGATGCACACAGACATAAAAACTTATTCCCCATGGAAATTGTGCCTCTAAATGACAATTCACTTTTATGAACAGTTTTATTACAAAATAGATTTCCTGCAGCTAATTTCATCAGTTGTCCCACTCTGCTGCTACTTTCCACTGTCTCTCTAACTTCTTGTTATCTAAGTATGGGTACATTAATTGCTATATGATGTAAGAGAGTGGGCTGCATGCCAGAGCCATAAGCAGGGAAGCATTTTGCCTGGCAGGTCTCCCTGACGATGCCTGCACCCAGCTGACTGTGTAGCAGTATTTAAGCAATATTTCCATGTGATGGATTAAGTGTCATTGATGGATGTGGGTAATGGAATCTCCGGAGTGTCATTTTAACAAGACGTATATGTTGTTGGACGCATTTCACAAGTCTCTGCAATAATGCATTAGTCTCACTGAGAAGGAATAGGTGATTAGTAGCACTAATTAGAAAGTTCTTGGAGACAGACTTTGGTTGATGAAGTACGGTGTGAGCCTTCAGTCATTAACAATACTGCAATGAGTTCAAGGTAGAATCAATCTAGGAGGGTGATTGCACAGATGACATTGAAAATTATACATTCCTTATTAATATATTGATTTGCATTCTAAATTAAGTGATGGCATTTAATAAAGAAGAAAAAGAAGAAAGGAATTATTTTTTTCTATTTTATTTGCTGTGTGAATTATGTGTAGTTTGGTTTCCAAGTGAGGAGTTTAATCTTCTGTTATCTGCAGCAAGACGTGCATTTATGGTAAAAGAAAAAGAGGAACACAACAGAGGGAATTACCTAGTGCCTCGAAAAGCTCATTATCTTGGATCTGGGTGGGCTGGGAAGTCTTTCACAAACATTGCCAGTCATTTCTTTTCTTTCCGTGTGGCAAAAGTGAAGAAGAAATCAATTTCTCATTTTGTAATTTCCATTTCCAATTACCAAAGCTGAGGGAATCTTGGAAATGGATGAGAAATGGATAATATTTATGGTTCCATTCAAAATGTTCACCCATCTGGACCAGTCCTTGCTGGGAAATAACCCTGAACCCAGCCATCAAGAGACCACATGCTGTCTTAGCAGAATTGGGCTGGAGGCAATAGTTTGCTATCTCTGCTTCCAGTCCCACATGTTAGTGTCAAGTGGCTCAACAACCATTTCATTCCATTAAACCACTCAGCCAGTAGTTGGAGCCTCTGCACAGAAGGAAGGGAGGTCTGGATCTGTGGAACCATCCAGCAGCAAAAGC
The DNA here is from genome assembly GCA_020086605.1 of Lanius collurio. Classification (NCBI taxonomy): domain Eukaryota; kingdom Metazoa; phylum Chordata; class Aves; order Passeriformes; family Laniidae; genus Lanius; species Lanius collurio. Next base: position 3,815,876 of record JACBWW010000004.1, read on the forward strand.
ATTTGGTCTCATTCCAGTCCTTACCCAAACTTGTCATGAGAAAGCCCTTAAACTTTTGGTATTCCTGGCTAACATCTTTATAGAGCTGCTCTTGTGCTGCCACCCAAATGAGTAGTTATTCCTGCCCTGGAACTGGAGATTTTGGGTCCATGCCTTCACTGGAAAAAAAAAAAAAAAAACAAAACCATCATTCAATGAAAAAAAAGCTGTCAGGATCCTCAGGGTGGAGATGTTTTACAAAGGAACACTGTATGGTGGAGTTTCCTGCATGTGCTTGACTGCCCAAGGAAGACACTGTCACTGGGCAAGTGCTCTCACCCCACCTTCTTATGGACCTGCTGCTCTGTATGTGCCAAAGCAATCCCACAGGTGAGCAGCATGAGGTCCTGAAATATTTTTCTTCTTCTTCTTTACTGATCAAAGAGATCCCTTTGTGAAATTTCTGAGTTATTAGCTCCATCACAAAGAGGACAACCCTGACACCCAGACACCCAGACCAGACACCAGAGCAGGGCACAGCAGCAAAGGTTTGGTGGTTGTATGTCCATTTTGCAAAAGGGCAGGAAGGGTTAAAGGCCAGACCTGAGCAATTTCCCTGCCTGGAGATGTCAGTGGAGAAGATGCCCTGTGCTCTGGGAGTGCACAGTCTGTGTGTGTGTCTATGAGCTGGGCAAAGATAAAACCACAAAAGTGTAATACAGCTGTCAGCAGCACCAGAACTTCAGCCAGGAGTTAATTCCTGTATGCTCTGGGTGCAGAGCTATGCTTGCCATCAGCAGGGAGGGATGTAGGGATGTAATAGGCTCCTGCTGAGCAGAATCTCTGTTGCAGCTCCAAAAATCCTTTGAGCATTGCAGCTGCATCATTTTCAGCCACCTAAGTCCAAACAGCTCAGAAGTCAGAGGCTTTCCATTGCCTGATGAAAGGGAGTAGGCTCAGAAGGAAGTAAAACTTGTGCTAGCAATGATATGTGGTGCTAAGAAAAGCTGTCTCCAGTCTTGTGCCACCTTGCCTCAAACCTTTGGCATCTGCAAGTTGCTCTGTGACTTCACATCTTCAGTGACGCTGCACAAGCCCCCTGACTGCCTCTGGGATGTGCCTTTAGGGAAATATCAATCCTCTGTGTCAGGACTAAAACACAGAGTTAGACTCACAGATACAGTGTCAGAAGCATTTTTATTTGTGATATGATTGTGCTTTTGCAGTACAATCTTCCATATGCAGCTTGGGATTAATTCTTAAGACAGGACTCTTCTGTCTGCCACTTCTTTTGGAGGTTCATCTCCTTTGTCTTACTGAGCTTAGTTGTATCAAACTATTATTTATTCTCCAAGATTTGGATAGAAGTAGATCATGGACACGCAAAGAGAAGACAGCTCATTTGTGACCTCTATGCCCCCAAATGTGCAGTAAGCTCCACGTTCAAGTAATTTCACAGCAAGCCAGTGTAACTTCAGACAATATGTGCACATAGAAGGGGTAACATAGGCTGCAGGCAAAGAGGCCTTCAGGTGTGCTGCCTTCCTCTGGCAGCAAATTTGGGAACTGATGCAGCCTCAGGTTTCAGCCTGAAGCAGAGTTGGGGTGTGGCTGAGAGAGGCACCACATACAGGATCTCATAAGCTCACACAGTCTCACACTCCAGGCAGAGCAAGATATGCTGGAAAGGGCTGCTTCTCTCTATGTCAGCAGCAGAAGTTGTCACATCAGAGCACAAAGTCTGTGGGATTGATGCCTGCCTTCCCCTTTAGTGTGTCACTGTGTCATGCACACATCTATCACATGCATTAGGCTCACATTCCATCCTTAAAAACACCTCTCTGGAGAGAGGGATAATCAGATGACCTTCTGCTCCCTAGGGAAATCTGTGTTTTGGGATAGGTTCTCCCTTAGCTTGCCTGTGTTGGAGAAGGCTTCACAGCAGAGCACATATCACCTGCTCAGGTAATAAAAACTGGATCTCTCAGTGGCACAGGACATCTGGGTTTAAGAGGAGGAAAGTGGTAAGCTGGGAAAACAGGTGTTCAGCACAGAGGCTGAGCCTTTCAAGAACTGCATTTTTGGCAGATGCTGAGGACTGAGTTTTGCTGGTGATAATCAGCAGAATGGGCATGAGAAACCAGCCCTGTCCATGAGTGCCCTTTGAAGATTCTGCCTTTCTGATGAGTTTTTCAGATCATTTTGAGAAAAGACTTTCTTTTTACTGCTTAAAAAAAAAATAAGAAGAAGAAGCAGATGGGTTCTGTTATAAAAACCCACACCAAAAAACATCTGCTCAGGGAACTTTTGGAGCCTGTCCTGTGAGTGCCTGACTCCAAACCTGGCATACTTTGGTTTTAATGTCAGAAGTTTATAGCACAACAAGGCACAGAGGTTTAACAACTCACCCTGTGTGTTAGGGAGAAATTAAAGAGTGAACCCTGCAAGAAAGAAACAAGGGCACTAAGTGTTAGAAAATCCTCTTAAGAAGGCTGAGTCAGAATTGAAAACTTCTCTTCAATCAAAAATTTCTCCAAATCTTGTCTTGTCCTGAAGATTAGAGAAAAGTAAAAAGTCTCTGATGAATTTACCTTTTTTTGACTAGAATTCTGCTAAATTTTGGATGCCAACCCATGCTTAAAAATTAGGAAGATATTTTCAAGTATCTTTTCAGATATTTTTGTGAGAAATAGAGCTGTTTACAGGAACACATGTGCATGAGAGGCCTTGTTAAAGGAAGAAAAATATCTTTTCTGAATGTTTTCAGGTATTAAAAAGGAAGGACATCAGTGTATAGGAAAGTAATGGGAGCTACAAACAACTTTTATGCTTGAACATAAAGAAGTTATGAGCTTGTTTAAGCATAATGAGTGGTGGTCAGAAGATAAATTTTGAAAACCTTGGGTAGAGGGAATTTCATAGTGAATTAGTTTGATTGTGTTTATTTTTCTAATATTCTGTGCAGGAAGGTAAGAAAGGCTTTTGGGAGATTTAAGACAGGTTTTTGACTCTGTTAATTGCTGCATTTGGCCCTTACACAGAACTTGATTTTACATGAAGATCCACACTGCATTTTGTCACAAATACAAAAATTATGATGTCCTTGTTCATTAATGAATGTATGCACTTCATCAAAACAACACCTTTTGCAAAAAACAGAAAGAGACTCTCTGAAAAGTAGCATTCCTTACCTGGATGTTCAACTACTATGGGCCTGAATCTGAACAGGTTGTGATAATCTCCATAGCCAACAGAATGATCTATTTCTCTGTGCTTTCCCCTCATACCAAACCAAACACTGAAGAAAGATCAGAGAAGTTGCATTCTCTAACTGTGAAAACACTTTGCTGACTAGAAAGGCTTCCAGGATGGTGACTGGCCCAGAGATGTGCATCTCATTTTAACTAACTTAAGCTGGGATGTGTAAATCCAGCCTGAGGTGACTGAGCCTGGCTCTGCATGTTGGCAGTTTGAAAGGTGACAGGGACAGATGTTGATGCAACATTGTGCAGCATATGTAGAACAATGTATAACTACAAGTCCATCCCCAAGATATGAAGAAGTAAGATTTTTCACTTGATCTTCTTGTGGAGGGTCTCCTTACTGCTTTGATGGGCACCAGCTTTCTGGCATTGTAGTCTAGGCTGTCAATAACATTTTGATCCTGACTCCTTTTATGCATATTCTTCATCTTTTTTGCTTTGGATCAGACTGTTCTTTTGAAGCACATAACCTGATTTTTTTCCTATTTACCACACTTTGGTTGATGTTACATAGCAGTCTTGAAGCACACAAATTGGATTTCTTTTTGGCTGAAACTCAACTGGAAGGTGCTTTCCAGATGTGCACCAGGATGCAGCTTCTAAAGGGAAATCCATTCAAGACACCAGGGCTGCTGAGAAATGAAGGCCCTTACATCATGTAACGTGGCTATGGGGTGCTCAGCACCAGAGGTTTACTTCTGCAGGGATCCTCCTGACAGAGCTCCAGCTCCAACTTAACCAGGTGTATTCCTCAACAAAAAGATAAAGGTCCCAGGCACGGCTTTTCTGATATAAAGGATAGGAGCTGTATCCCTTCTAAAGCTCCTACAGCTTTCAAAACACAGTTTACATGATAGGAGCTGTCATATTTGAGAAGTACTGAGTCTTTAGTTTGCTGCAATCCACCACAGCCCAGTAGGCCTTTGCTTTCAGGTAGCATGTGAGCAGAATTTTCTATGCCATTTGAACAAAGATCCACCTTTTCATGAATCACAGGGAGCAGTTTTTTGACAGCACAAGCTGAGTGGAAAGGCTGGAATACTTCTCCTTGAGTGCAGCCTGCTTGCACACTTGATATAAATTTAAAGGTTACACATGCCATTCTTTTTAATTAAAATAATAACATCTTCCAGACAATCAAGCTGAGTTTCTTGAAACTCAGCAGTTTTACCTGTTTATTTATGGTAACATCAAAGTAGGGGCACTGTCATCACAGTCTGTAAATAACCAGGGTTATGTCCTTGATCAGTGAAATATTAGTGTTGTATGAGTGGGAGTGTCTGGCTATTACTCCTGGGAGTCTATAGACTGCACTGAAAATAATTACCTTTTTTTTTTTAAATTTTAGTATTTTTGATAATACAGTCATCCTTTACTGATGGGGTATCTATCAAGATCTGCTGGTCTTTTATACTGTCTTCCATAACACCTCAAACAGAAGTGGAAGAAATCATCAGGCTGCACATCTCTCTGCATATTTAATCCCCCAGACATGTATATGCAGAGCAGAAGGACACAACACAGTCTGTTTTCATGCATTAAGTGATGGAGAAAGGGTGCCAAAGGATAAAATAAGGGTTTGCTGGTGAAGACCTTTTGCATTCCACTTCAGTTCAATCCTTCTCTAGTGTTTTGCCACCCAGTGAGAGATGAAAAAGATTTGCACATCGTGGTTGTGTAGAAAGGAGACATTTAAATGTGGCAGCCAGCAGTGGTGGCTCTACAATTGCTCACTTCTGTGAGCTCAGCACGTGTTTGGGGTTTTACAGTAACTGCCACACCTGCAAGGGATGGAGATTTCACTGCACAACTCTGAGCTCCAGTTAAAAAGGAAGTACTATATGAAATCTAAAAAATGGCAAAAGGAAGCCTTTTAGTGAGCCTGGGAATCTGTAGCCCTGTGGGGCCATTCCATAGGAACTGCTGGCACCTACACAAGCGAAGACATAAAATCAACCCTGAATATCCACGTCTGCATCACTAGGAGAGAAAACTGCTCCTATGTGGTAAAACAAATAGAATAAAGCAAAATTTCAATTACTGGCCTTGGACTGACATGTTTTGCACAGGTATCTGTAGTCACTATGGAACTGTGCTAAGATAATCCACTCCTCCTGTGCACCACACATGTGCCAGGAGCATTTTTACTCTCAGTCACCTCATCTCCAAGGCTGAGGAGTTTTCATAGCATGCTCTACTTGGCCAGAGCCAGTAACTAGCCATCACATTTGCAATTGTTCATCATTTCAATATTTATTCATTTTTCATCATTTACCCATGGAGCTGAGATGTAAGGAGTGGAAATGTGAAATCCATTTGCCAAAATATTCATCCTGCCAGCACAGTGTCTGTGATATTTACACTGATAAGTAAAACAAAGATTTTTGTGTGGGAGATGTTCCTGGACAAAGGCTTGGGTTGGTGTGAGAGCTTTTTCAGGGAATGGGATGTGATTATGCCACTTCTTAGCAGACCACTAGCCCATTGTGTGAACATTTTTTTGTCCTCTATCCTCAAATATTTTCAGTTGTACCTGTAACTAGTGTTTCATTTTAGCATTTCTCCAAATATTAAATGTCCTGAGCAAACGCATTAACACACTTCAAAAATAACCTGCACTCTGTAGAGGTTTGTAAATTGCTTGTATTATTATTCTTTCCTTTCTGACCTCTTTCTCTATATTTTTGTTCTCATTTAGCTGTTCTTACACAATGACATGCGCTAAGTGTTCCCTTCAGCATGTGAATGTCAGGATAACCTGAGGTTAAATTACAGCTTGCTAAAGGGGAGCCTTGAACCATGTGATGTTATGTTTCCTTTGCTTTCCTGCTGGGGGTGGGGGTAGGGGGCAGAGGGAGGAAGAAGATGTTTTGTGGTAGCATTTAACAAAATATCCAGATTCTCTCTTTGTGATTTTGCTCTTTAGTCACTCTCTCACTTAAGGTGTGGGCCATGCTTATGTGTATGTTAAACAACATCTGAAGAAGTTGGAATACATTAGCATTTTAAGTACCATGAAAATGTACAGGGAACCATCTGGGACTCTGGAAATTGTAATATGAGGAAACAAATTGTATTTAAAAGCTGCATTTAATGTTTGGAATAAAATCAGTGTTTTCTTAACAGCTGAGAACAAAACATTTTCTAGAACAAGGCTTAGCTCCCTGGGCTCTCCCCAGTGGCCTAATGCTGTGTGAAAAGGGTCAGGAGAGTCCCACTTTACACAGTTTTCCTCCCTTGATGGGAAGAAAAGTCTTGATAGCTCTTTTGGTTTGCTTACTTTTCTCACTCTGGAGGCAATGTTAAGAACTCACGCGCTGTGCTACAGAAAGACCCAAAAAAACCAAAACAAACAGGAAAAAAAAAAAGAGTTTCAGAGGAATATGCATGAAAACTCTCAGTACTGCTAATTCCTTTTTTAAGGTTCACTTGCCCATGGCTACTCATCAAGCCTCTCCACACTGTCTAACACATCTGAGGAGTAGGTATTCTCCTGTGTGCAACCCATTGCTCTCAGTAAATCACTTCACTTCTCTGTGCTAGTGATTGATTTTGTCTTGATTTTACTTACCTGCCAAATGAGTGTTTTGCTATTTCACTCAGAGTTCCAAGCATGGAAATTGCAGTATTAGAAAAAAAAATGACAAGTGCATATTAGACCAGGGTAATTAAGAAACTTCTCTGCTCTAGTGTTTCCTTGTGAGCTTTGCCAAAGCTGCATTTCAGGGTAGGTGCTAGGGATCTCTATTATCCAGCTTTCCTTGGCCAGTGTCAAGGTGAATGGAGCAAAAATGGTAAGTGTAATGCCCTGATTAATTGAGAATAGGCTGTTCTGCTTGTATTAGGTTTACATACACCTTGGATTATTAACAGTCAGAGCATGCTGAAGATAATCGTCTGACACTGAATATGATGAGTGGGGGCTCTGAACATGTTCCTCGTTTAACTCACAATTGATTCCCACAGCATATGAGCGTGTGCTTGGAGCTAAGCATGCTGAGGGGCCCTGATAAACTTAATCCTGCAGAATTCCCCAAGAATTTCTATGAAACATGTAACACATAGCTCATGGCAAGATGGTAAAGCAAGAAAGTTTTATTACAAGCCTGTAGAGAGAGACAAAATAGGCCTGTCAGCTTTTAATATGGCTCTAACCAAAAAAACTTTGTACCATGGAGCATCACTACATGGTCTCAATGCACCTCAAGGTGTGCATACTGCTGCTCTGGCTTTGGGTGTCACCCAGGGAATGGAATGGATCTGCTCTTGTAAGGGAAGAATTGTGCCTTCTGAAATGGGATCTGGGCTATCCAACAGAGCAAGCAGCTGCGAAGGAGAAAAGGAAATGTGTTGGCTGTTTCTGATCTGCTCTCCCAGGGCTGAGCTGGTCTAGACACAAGTACAGTGCTGAGTAAGCCTCCAAAAAACCTCCTCTGCTCCCTTGTGTAGGGGCCATGCTGTGCTAGTGAAATCTATGATGTATAGTTTGTTCCTCCAGATAAATGGATATAGGATTGCCAAGAGTAGATCAGAAAATGACAAGATGTGGTTTCCTGCAGGCTCTTCTTTCTCTCCTAGGTAAAAACTGGCTACATGTTATTGGTATATCAAGGGTCTTGTTGCTTTAAAGCAGAAGAACAGTGCAGCCAGGAGTACAAAACCTAAATAATGAATAATAAGAATAATGTTATTGAACAGCTGCAACACTGCAGTGAGTACTTAAATGTCAGCTTTAAAAACCTATATGCCAAATATATCTTCTTGCAGAGAGAATATTTACCTTAATGCTCTCTAATGAAAAATATAGCTAAAAGATTTATAATTACAGTGGCACACTTAGAAAAGATTTACAAGTATCAATGTATCTACTGAGCTGAAAGAAAATCCATTAAGTTTTGTCCCCTAAAAATGGCTGCTGCCTTCCCTGTTCCCAAATAAAATAATATGAGTAGATGTTTTTCCTGTGAACATTCATTAAATGCTCATCAGGCATAATCTAAGTGACAGCAGAGCTTCAAGACACAAATCACTCTCATGTATCCTCACACTGGATCATTCATTTAAATATGTACGTGTCTCTTCTTTTCTTTTTTTTATAATGATGCCTTTCTGTTGCAAGAAGAGATGTTTGATTGTTCTTTACACATAAATTTTTTTACCTCTTTTTAAAAATCATTCACACAATAGAAGAGTGACATTTTCCCACTTAAATTATGCACTAATAAGACAGACAATTTTAAATTACATTTTCGGTCTTTTTCTTTTAATGGAAATGTTTCTTTAAAACAAACTGCCTGAACTTAAAGGATGTTATTGCCTCCCTTCCCAAAAAACCTTCTCTTTACAAGGAAAAACTGAATACAAATGAAATCCTTTAGTCTACAGAGAATGGAGAAAACTAGATTAATTGAATGAAAATGGACTGTTAAAGGAAATTAGGATCATATGCTGCTTTTTTGAAAAGTGTCATGCATTAGTTGTAAGTCTTTTAAATTGGCTCATTGTTAGCAGAAGAATGGAGTGAAGTAGGACCAAGATGCATAGAGTACACTCCAAATTCATTGCTATATTCACCAATTTAGAGTTGAAGGGAATAGCAAGGCTTATCCTAAATGGAAAAAGAAGTAGGAAAGAGCATTTACATTGTCTGATATAGAGGAATAGATGATTTAAATTCTGCTTAGAGGTCAGCTTGTTATTGCCCTAACTCAGTTTCTTGGTAAAGGGGAGGGAGCTGTCTTGGCAAACTCCCTCCACATGCTTATTGCACTCGTGGGGGTGGGATGAAAAGCCACAGGAGACCTTTCTCTGAAATGGGAGCAACTAATCAATGAATCCATTGTTGGAATGATGTCAGTCACCGGTGCAGTACATACATTATCATGCTTGCAGAGATGCTGTTGTTAATGTGCCCAGCACAATGGAGTTATTAAATGGTGAAGAGAGCCTTCCCCAGCATTGAATGCCTGGCTAGGACTCCACAGAATGTCTTGGTTGTCTCCTCACCCCTGTGCCTCCCTGGAGCAATGACAAGGCAGCAGGATTGCAAAGGATTGCCTGCTCCAAGGACTCCGTGGTGCAGGGAGCACCTTCCTTGTGTAGGAAAGGAAGAAAATGTGGGCAGCCTCTAATTTGATGATTTGTATGAAGGCAGCTGAGCCCTGGAGAGACAGGGCTGCTGAGTTATGTACTAGTCTAGAGCCACTGCTTAGATTCTGAAGACAGTTCTATCCGTATTTGTACACACCAGGTCACAGGGGCCTATAACCCACAGGTTTGTCACTCTGTTTTGCATCCCTCTGCACTTCTCCCCCTCAGGGAGGAGAGCTACATGGGCAAAGCACACAAATCAATGTTCCCCATGTCTTTCTTTGCATTCACTTACTCTCTTGATAGCAGCTTTTCCCCTCTCCATGGATCACTTTACTATAATTTAAAGTCATCATACACCATCATCTATTTGCATTCCTGCAGTTAAGTGTCTTTCAGAGGTTGTGTGTAAAGCAGCTTCAATTCACAGGTGTAGTTTAAACAGTTATGGATCAGATCCAACTCTCAGGGACATCCATCAGGACATTTCTGCAAGCTCAATTCATTCTACAAAAGGCAAATGGCCTGGTCAAGAGGAGGGAATGCTGAATGTGATGATTTACCTGTCACTGACCTCAGGACCAAGATATCAGTCTTTATTTTCTTGTCTGATGTGGAAACTCCCAGGAGAATTCTGTGATCATCATGATTCCGTTCACTTCTCCTTGAAACATGGCACATTAACTTGCAAAGGAGGTACGTGGACTGGAGATTAAAATGAGTTTATAGGGCATCCATACAATGTTAGCCGTGGAGGGCACAATTCTTCTTTTAATTCAATGACAGAAAAGCTGAACCTGGTGGGATTATGCTACATCACTTCACTATGAAAAGAAGATATACCTAAAATATTCAAAGTGTTTGTCTGTATTCTGCAGAAAACACAAGTGGTGATATCGTGTGGCTTGCTGTTTGGGAGAAACCCATCTTCCTGTTCCAATAAGAAGCAGTATCTTTTAATTAGAAAGCAGTTGCCTCTGTCTCTCTTGAAGAGCTATTATGTTACAACAGCATTTCTGATTGCTTCAGAAAACAGCCAGCAGTATGAGCAGTGATGTGAGATCCGAAGCCGTCTGGCTCCCTAGCAGAGCCCGTCTTCCTTCCTGAGGGAGTGTAAACGCAGCTTGATGGCCTCAGCCTTTTCTCTCTCCTGCAGGATTCGCTGTAGCTGAGAGGCCAGATGCCCTCTGACTGTGCTCCATGATTGTTAGCATGGTTTGGGGATACAGGCCATTGACACAATTAATGCAATAACTAAATACAGGAAGTGCTTCCCAAGCTGTGCCATTGCTCACAGGGTCCAGCGTGCATTTCTTTACCTGTTTATCACTTTTGCTGTTTGATCTCCTCACACTGAGCAGTGTGCTGCAGGGACAAGGGCTTACTTATTTTAAGTTTGTGCCTGCTTTGTTTTCTCCTAATTCTTATGTCACAGAGGTAAAATAAGCAAGTAAGAGATGATCTGAACAAAACCACTACAACTCCTTTTCCATGGCTTCAGCTGCCTGTACCCCAGCTCCCACCTGCATGGTGGAAAAGAAGACCTTTCCCTGACACATTAAGTATTGCAAGATGATGCAGCTAGCAGTCTAGATAATGCAGCTATTTCCTTTAGTTAAGAAGTTTATAAAGAGTAGATTCCCATAGCAAAATATGCAGGTTTTCTATAGATTAAACTCCACTATATTGGAATATGTTGAGTTCTTTATGCACGAGGTAATGAATCTGCTCTTCTACAGAAATGGAAATAATGGTACAGGGACTAAATTCTTTTAATTGGATGTTCTCCATATTTGCTAGCAGGTTTTTTTTTTTTTTTTTTTTTTTTTCCATCCTTGAGAGATCAAGTCTTCCTCAAACATGCTGATTAAAAGATATTTATCAGTCATGGCTCTTCTTTTCCACAAATAGCATTTACAGTATTTGCTGCATAGCTCAAGAGCATATTCTGTCAGCCTGGTATATAGATTTATTATGCTCCTGTCTAGATCTGCACTTCCACAGCCTGGCAGAGAATCAATATGTGCAACCCACCAGCTAGTCATTCCAGTAATTATGATAACCCTGTAGACCAATAAAGTAGGAAGTGTTTTGCTGTCATTGTTTTCTGAGACACCAGAACACATCTCATCTTTAAGTGTTTTACAATTATCTGAATAATCAGGAGACTTCCTGAGAAAGGATCTGTGAGGAGCACAAACCTGCTCTTTGTGCTGCGAGGCTGTGAAGCTCCATGGCAGCGTGAGTGGGGTCAGCTCACAACCACAACAGCGAGACCTTGTAGCTCATTTCTGCTGTTTCCAATAGCCTTGACAGTGGCCAATCAGCAGGTGTGCAAACTGTAAACACATCACTGTGCCTTGTGCTTCTTTGCCTGTTTGACAAACTCTCCTAGTCCCTTTTGCCAAATATGCAGAGTCCTGCTCTTTCTTTGTCCCTGCTGAAGCAGATGGACATGTCTAAGTTGGGGCCTGTGAGGGATTGGAATCCCTGCAGGAATGACACTGTGGCATCCTAAAATCACCTGCTCCAAAGATGGTTGATTCACATTGCAGCTCACATGGGAAAGTGGGTTCAAACCTGTCCTCTGCTGAGCTCTCACTGAAACTGGGCTCTGCAGAACAGCAGGGCATTCACTGGGACTGAATTCTGTGCCACCTGGAGCTTCATCCGTGGCCAGTGCACACAGGGGCTGGTCTGCATCAATGGTTTTAGCAAAAAACAAGTCCTAGGATGGATGGGTGAGCGGTGAGGAAATATCAGCAAATTCCCACTGAAGGGTGGGAGCTGGTGCAGGCTCTGAGGAAGCGTTGATGGCAGTGAGCTGTTGTACTGACTGCAGCTGAGGGCACAGTAATAACTTATTGGAACTATCACTCAGGGTTGTGAGTGACTGGAAAGATCTGTGAAAGAACACAAACTGTTAGGAGCAGAGAGGAAAGCCCAGCCTCTTCAGAGACTATGGGAGATAGATGAAAGGGTCAGTTTGACCTGTCTGATCTTCAGGCCTTTTTTTTTCCAGAAGAGTGAGGAAGAGGGATGAGCCTGGTGAAATTCCTCTAGCATACAGATAAATAGCCTTGCTTTGCAGTACTACACCCAAGATGACAGAGCTTAAAGTGCTAAGATAAAACATAGGAACCACAGAACATAGAAAGCAACTATGGAACATGTTGCATTAAAATATCATACTCCAGTGACAAGTCAGGTGTAGTTCAGTGCCTTCTTGGCCTTTTGATGCACTGTAATTATTGCACAGGGAAGATAAAAGCATTTCTCAATGGTTGGGGAACAAATGTCTATGAGGCAAGAAATGACACTTCTGCCTTTGGGCCATATTCTTTGCTGTTTCAAGAGGTGAAACATGGTTGAGATAAAGGAACCTCCATCTGTTTCTCCCAACACATTAATCATTTGACATCTTTGCATGAGAACTGTAAGTATTTTCCCAGGTTTTGGAATATGCTTCCTCCTTCTCAATTCCCCAGGAAAAAACCAAAAGAAGTGGCATCTCACTAGGCAGCAAATAGCACAAAACAATCTGTGCAGCTGTGAGAGCTGGTTGGGGGAGGATTTGGTCCTCCAAGGTAGTCTATTGATTTGAAGCCTGAATAAACAGAAGAATAAAAAATGCAGGTTTGTAACTTTTAATTATCATTTCTAAAGATAATAAATTGTGAAATCACTGCTGTTTTAGAGAACAGAAAACATACCCAGTCAAAGTGAAATTTCTCAAGGAAGCTTTTTTGCCTGGAATGCCACTGGAACGCCACTGGAACAGGAGAGAAATAATTATGAACCTTTTTTATTCACTAGCAATGACTACAGTAAGTTAAAAACATTGATATTGGTTTTGGTCTCAAGAAGTTTATATGTCTTTATATATGTCTTTATAGATGCACTTTACTTTATAGTCTAATGTAATATGTATATGATATCTTTTGACAAAATTTTGGTAATAATTTTCTTAATTGGCTTGAAATTTGAAAAAATACCATGGTGAATTATTTTATTATTATTAACTGATATTTTTTACCTCCTCTAGTCAATTTTTTTCATTAGGCAAACTAAACAGATACCTAACCCACTGAAACCCATGGGGTTTTGTGGTTGTGCCTTTTTGTCCAGTGCAGATAGTCATCCCAAATTAATTTTCATTCTCTACCACTTGGTAGATTTTTTATAACTGATGACAAAAATTGCAGGGCAGTTTCTCTTCTCATGCTGGATGAGCAAATAAACACTTCAAGAATAATATGAGGTTTGCTTTAAAACTTGCCTTACAGGCAAATGTGTATGCCACTGAGCATACAGTGTTTATACCAGTATTTGCTGGGAGGCAAAGTCATTGCATGGCACTTCTATCACTGCTCACCCAGCTTCATCCCCATTTGTAGAATGTCAGCCCTGTTCTGCTGTGTCTTTTTATGTGGTCAAAATTCCTTCCCATCTTCATCTTCAAACAATCATCTGGGCTGTGAGCTCGATACTTGTCTTGTGTGTGGCTGTTCTTGCTCTGCAGATTGCCATTGATGCCAAGTTTTCTTCTATAAATCCTTCCACACCTGAGTGTGGGCACCTCTTGCTCCAAAGTAGCACTTTCCCAGTGCCCCCCAGTGCACTCCCATGGATAGGGCAGTGATCCCACTCTCTCAGAGCTATACCCCTGGGCAGTTATTTGAGGCTCTACATCTCCATCTGAACTAAAGATGAACAAGTTTTAAGCATAGAGTCCCTTCAGGAATGGGGTAAGAGGAAGTGAGTTCCTGGGATCTCTGGCACAAGGCAGATTTTTGTATCATTAACTGGAAGCAAATTCTTTCCTTCTCATTCCATTTGACTGATGGAGATATCCATGGATAAGCCAAATTTCCATCAAAGCTCTTTGTTTTCAAGCATCTCACAGATTTTTCACTTCTCAATGAAGTTTTGTCCTGTTTCCTGGCCAGGTCCTAATCCACATCTACAGGCTGCCCAGGACTGAGTAGATTAGGAATTGAGAAGACTGCTCCAGAACTCAGGAAGGCAGATACTGGGATGAGCCAAGGGGTGCAGAGGTAGCAGATTGCCACCCTCTGCAGTCCATGCAAAGACTTGGTCCCACAGAGTGTACACAGGCACCAGCCCTTGTAACAGCAGTGGGAGCTTCTCCCTCCATTCCCTTCTATCAGTGTGAAAGATTTGGTCAGAAAACTTTCTTTTAGGGAAATTCAGCATGTTAATGCAAGTGTGCTAGTTCCTCCATGGTTGAAGTCTGAAATCATCACTCCTTGTGCTGTTAATCAGAGGGGTTTTGCTGGAGCTGTTATACCCAGTGACTGTGATGATGCTATATCCAGTGAAAAGCTAAGTTTCCAGCTCTCCAGTGAAAAGCTAAGTTTCCAGCTCTCCCTTAATGAAAAGCAAGCAGTGTGTAATGGCAGTATAAAAAAGTGCTGAGGGCTGCTCTTTATTATTGCTGACTTGGAGTTTTTATGTGCAAGGCCCAGTAAAAGCTACCGACCATGGCCATGGACCCGCCTGGTCAGTGCAGCTGAGGCCCAACAGGAACAACCATCACAGGAAAAAGTGGGTGACAGAAAAAAAAAAAAAAAAAGTGAAGAGCTGAGAAGTCACAAAACCCAGCTGCCACATTCTTTAAATTTTCTGTACCTCAAAACAAACTCAGATCAATCTGGATGGGCCTCTTTGTGAATAGATAAGTGAAATGGGAATTTTCATGTAAATTGATGTCAGCAGCCTTGGAAATAACCAGAGCTTGCAACAGAATGAGCTAATACCAGGTGTTTTCAAGGGAAATCAGTCTACAGATTGATGGATGAGTTTTGGGAGGATAAACTGTTAAGCTTGTGAAGATGAAAGTCTCTATTTGCACAGGTACAAAGTTTAAGTAGCTTTTTTTGATTCACAGTTTTGAACTGCAAAACAGCAGCATGCATCGTGATACGTGTAACCTAATAATCTGCTTTAAAACAAATGTGAGGCAACACCAATTAAGGCCATGTTTTTTAATGAATAGCTGCTCAGCCAGGTAAAAAAACCATGTAGCATATTGTGCCATCCATTTTAAGTAGAACTTCACACGACCCTTCAAAGGCAGGTTCTGCCTAACAAATGGATGGGGCGATGTATCTCTATTTTACAAGGCAGAAGGGAATAGTGTGGGCAGTGCATCCTGTGCCTGTGTGTGCGTGTGTGTGCGTGCTCACAGTGCTGAAAGCACCAGATTATGCTGAACTGATTAAACAGGCTTACAATTGCATTACAGCAGACACTGCGATGGGAGCCAAAATATGATTGGCAAAATATACATGACATATTGTAAAACAGATAAAATGATAACAGCTTTTTACTGAAGAGCATCTGCTATTCAGTTGGGAAATTAGGGTGGAATGCAACTGTTCATATAAATCATAAAATGGCGTTACCATCATCAAGAATTTCCCTTCATAATTTTTTTAAGTGTGATATAGTTGTAGCTCTTGCTTGTATAACAGGAAGTTAGAAACTTCAAATTATTTTCTCTGAACACAGTAGACAGAAAAAAAAATTCTTTAACTGCCCTTTAGCATTAAGTTCTTTAAACCTTGTGCTCATTGACAAGTTTGAGTGTTAGAGCAGATGAACCAGATTAAATGACCTGACATTAGTAGGTTTTGTATTTGTTCGGTGGAACTGCAGAAGAAGGGAGAGGAAATCTGATTACTCTGATGCAAGCCAAACCTCCTTGCCTTCTTGTGGTAGTGGTTTACCATTTTTTCTACAGGGGAGACTGCACACATAGACTGTGTTGTTTTGTGCGTTGATCTGCTGGGATTTGACATACTCTGACTGAGTGCAGTGACCTTCAGATGCTTCCATGGAAGAGGGTCTGTTTCTTAAGACAAATAATTAACCACTTCAGGATAGATGTTGCCTCACTATCTATTAAATTGCTTCCACAGGGTGTAATGACTCACCACTTAATTGCTATGTAATTTTATTATTATCTGTAAAATGGTTTTCAGAAAGGAAAGAAGTAATTGCAAACAGTCTGATGTAAACTGCCCCAGCTTTACTGATATCAAGTCATCATGTGTTAGGTCTCTGGTGGGTGCAAATGCATATCTGGAAAGGGCTGTCCTGCTGTAAGTGGCCTGACATGCGATTCCTTTCTGAGAGAAAAACACAGGAGAAAGTGTGAGACATCCAGAGTTCTTTGTGGTCCAACCTCTGATTGCATGATGCCAGGGCAAACCATATCCAATTTTTTTGCTGCACTGATGTCTTTCCAATCTATTCTGGCAGTTCTGCTGCCTGCCAGGTCATGCAGTGGACACTCATTTTTGTAGTCTACAATCTGAAATCTAAATAAATCCTCATATGTTCCCTCAAACACACATTACTGAGATCTACCTGTCCTGCTCCACACTGCACCTGCTTCAACTTAGTGGCTGTCCCATACTGCTTAGTTGTCTTTTAATTTCTTTCTTCAAACTGGATCAGCATAAGAAATACCTGTATATATTAAGGGTTTTATAAGATCATGCAGAAAGAAGAGATTCTGACATGTAACTGGGCTGGTCTGCCAATTCTCTTTATACCAGAGGTTTTTACACTCAGCCTTGGCACAGTGCTCCTACACCACCTACAATTTTAACCTTGAATGGTAGTGCAAGTAGGAGTCATTCCTGATTTGTCTCACAATAATGTGTAAACACATCCTGTGGATGCACAAAATGCAAATTTTTTTGGCTGAAAAAACTGTTTCTTTTGTCTAGTACATGTTAGCCTGCACATCTTTTAAGTGTTGTACTCTGCATCATCCTGTGGCTACGTGTGTATTTATATGAATTTAGCAGATGCTGGGCAGCAAATCATTCTGACCAAGGGTTCCCCAAAACACTTCTACAATTTAATTGGTGCTTACCCAGTGGCTTTTAAAAATGTTTCTCTCCCCATCTCAAAATTGCTGCATCTAAAGGCTCAGCTGAGAGCAAACAACAACTGGTAATTTTTGCATCATCTCCTGTTCTGGGAAAATTCATGAGCACTCTCAGGCATCTCTTCTCTGAGAGCTGATCTGTACTTTGTTTTCCAGGCTCCTTTTTTGTCACCAGTCCTTTCTAAATCTTCTCTTAGGTCTAATAGATGGTATGAGACCAGATAGCTGGATACTAAGACTGGGCCAATTTTACCTCAAAGCCGTGGTGTTTGCATCTAACTGCAAAAGGCAGGGAAAAACCTGTCTTAGATCCCACTATTTCCATAGCCAAGGCCATAGAAGCCTAGCATGTGCTGGGAGAGGCCTTGGTTTTTGCTATTTTAGTCTTAAACCAGTTAAGATACAGAGCAGGTTTCTCACAGAGGTTTTGCTGCCTCCATCCTTGGACAACCATTTTTGATCTCCTAGCAGACCCTGGTTTGAGCATTATGTTGAACCAGGGATCTTCTGAGGCACTTACCAAGTCATGTTATATGGTGGCTGTGTGATACTCTTAGACCTGCTTAATTAAAAGATCAGAATTTCTTCAAAACTCTTATCTGTGTCCCTGTGCAATTGTTTTTCCAGTTGTGAAATCTCACTCATTATAGTGATTGACTCTGCACAATTTAAGTTCTTTAAAGCCTCCAAGCTTTTCAGGTCCCTTCTATCAGTATCAGCTTGTCATGGTGATGAATTCACTAGCTGTCCCTACTGTCCTTCAAAGACACTTGTAGGGGTTGCTCACCTCTGCAGTATTTTCTAAAATCTTCTCCAGTTATACCCAGATTTTGCTCACTTCCACACAATTCATGGAGGTTTTCATTAAACTTTGCCATGTGTCCCTTCAAAGGGGAAATCCATTACCAGTATGCCATCACACTTTGAAATAAGAATGCATTTCACCCTACCTCTAATAGAGAGCTGAAAGACTGAAGCCTAATTTAAACCTAAAATTACCTTTCAGTGCTTCACGAATTGCTCCTACACAAACAAAAGCAAAAGTCTATGGATTGCTTTTGTCTTATAATTTTTATTACACATTACAGAAGAGTTCAGGAACAGTCAGTAAGTTGAACTAGAACCAATTCTCATCTGTTGTTATGGTTACCAGGAGTAGAAAATAATTTCCTGTAATTTATCTTAAGATCATTTATGTCAGATACAAACACAGATTAAGCGGAATACCACGGTAATTTCTTCTTCAATTGTGTTAGGAACCATAAGACATTCATTTTTACTTCATAAATAAGGGTTACAGTATGTCATGCTCAGTCAAAGAAGATAAAATGAATCTAATTAAGTGCCATCAGAAGATCACTTTGCTGTTTTTATTGCGGCAATAAAAGTGCCCTTACCTTCTTATTCTTAGAGAAATGACAGAGATTATTATGGAAATGGGATGAGATCAAGTAAGTCTTGCTTGACCTAGACTTGGATACAACAATATCCTTGTGTCAGTGATTGTTGAAGTGAATAAGCAGTTTACAAAATCTGATGGGCTAAAGCTCATAAGAGATGCACTTCCTTTATTAGAATGAATGAAACCATATGTAAGCCTCAGACAGGACTTGTTTATTGGGTTTTATATAAACAATATCATCTTTTTATTGATCTATAGGCCTCAGTGGTGATGATGGCAAACAAGGCTTTCAGATTGATGACTATAGGTCCCTTATGTTGATTAGTTGATGTGTGCATAAGTGAAAAGAACCATTTAGCATTAGTGGTATGTGTATACCCGTATAATAATCTGGAGGTTCCTTCAGGGCACAGAAGAGCTCTGCATGAAAATAAAAAGAGTGGAGAGCCCTGAGAGAGCACAGGTTAAGTGAAAGGCTGTTAGACAATATCTCAAAGACATTTTTATCAAGTTATCAGTGTCTTTAAAATGCCAGCAGGGAGTTTACAAAAAAAATAAATAACTGAAGTCTGTGAAAAGTCTGCTCTAAACCCTGTGATGTTTAGAGGAGTCTCACTGCCTGTAAAGTAGAACAGAGTTAAGGTGATATGTGGTAGCAACCTCTGACCCATGTGTTAGGAGGTTTGATGGAGAACAAATCCAGCCTCCTATGTGTTTTCAAAAAGAAAAAATCAACAAAAATTAAAAATCACCAACCCTTGCAAAAATTAGTCTCTGAAACCAAAGTCACCTAAGCAGAGAGAAAAACAAAAAACAACAACATTCAAATATGCTGAGTTAGAGAGTTTCTTTCATGTCCATATGGGGGAAAGGAAGAGGCGAACGTCTGGTGTGATGGTGTTGGTGTTCCCAAGTCACTGTTACTATGATGGGGTTTTTTCTTTCTGTATTAAATTGTCTTTATCTCAACCCATGAGTTTTCTACCTTTACCCTTCCTATTCTCTTCTTGACCCCGCTGGTGGAGGACTGAGTGGCTGTGTGGGACTTGGCTGCTGGCCGGGGTGAAACCATGACAGCAAATAGTCCAGTTCAGCAGTTTCTCCATGCAAGAGACACTAGGTCTACAAGTTTATATTTTTGTATGGGCTTAGGGCCAGAGTAGAGACATCATCTCCCTCAGGAGAATGCTGTCCTTGCCATTTTTACTTTAGCTGATCTAGCAGAGATGTAAAGCACCACAAAAATCCAATAATGCTAATTTATTTAATTTCCTGAGCTGGAAGTGACAAGGAGCCAAGTGCACGCTATCCTGCTCACACGAAAACTGATGTGCAAGTTGAAAATCAAAAGTATTGCCAAGGAGACCACAACTTGCATGGAGTTAACCCATCTCTTATGAAGGCTTCTGAAATCCTTAACCTGCTTCAATAAATGACATTTCAGTGCTGATAAGGAGTGAGGAAATCAGGGGCAATATTTGAAGGAAACCTATTGTAGCTGCAATTGCTGAGCCAGATCCACTGCTATAAACACTGTTGAAGCAAACACAAGATATAATGATTAGCATGAGCTAGGAATGCCCCTTAGCACTATGCCATTAAAGTTCCTGAGAGTGGGAGTTAACAAAGGCAGTTTAAAGGGTATTGGAAAATGATTTTTCATTCCATTTTAAAAACTCATTTCATGCATTGTTGTGTCATCTACTTTTAAAATTACAGTACAAGCAGAAAGACCAAAACGTGATACTGATCTTTTAAATCATGATCCCCAGGGCAGAAGTACACGATTGACCTGTAGTTATTTGTTAGATCTTTCTAGGCCATTCAGCAGAATAGTATGCAGGAGAGTCACATGAGTACCTATATAACAAGTAAAAGGTATTTGATTGAGAACTATATTAGAGTGAATAAATAGCAGCGAGATGGCTCACGCTGTGAAGTTGTGACTGAAAGTCAAATAGCCATTTCTGCTGCCTTGATGTAATTGGTGACCTACTGGAGGCAGCTCTTTGTTGGTAATCTATATCAATGCTTGGACAATAGTACTTTTCAATTCATCATTTCCCAAGAGATTTAAAGCAGTCATAGAAACATTTTCTTTTGCTGCATGCCATTTATTACTTTGAAGGATGGAGCAGTCTCTTCTAAACACCCACTGTGCATTAAATATTACAAATTAAAATAAACTACTCCCTGACTAAATAAAACAGTAGCCACAGGAGCAGGCTGGTATCAGCTTATTTTCTAACATTTTTCTCAATTAAGGAGAAAGAATTTAGTAACTGGAATATAATAAAATGTTTCTTCTTACTCTCAGAAAATGTATGTGTGCATATGAAAAAAAATACAGTTCCTGAAAATGAGAATTAATTGTATTCCAATACAGATAGTGCATAGGGAACACTATACAACTTCTTATTCCTAGCTTTATTACTTCATCATACTGGCTGAGCTGGAAATGCCTCTTGTGTATGTATTCAAGATTATTAGACTTGCAGAAAGATATTGACTGGAAAAATTACAATTTATGAGAAATGAGCTTTTGATGATTTCATTTTTCTTGTGAATGAACAGGAGCTGGCCAAATCGGTTTGAATTTCTCTGTTGCTGTTCATATCACATAGTGGGAAAGATGTCCTAAGCCATGAATCTGTGTTAGTGTAAGGCTTCTTTTTAGTATAAAGCTCTAGTTTTCTCCTTTCTATCCATCTTAATACATTTTGTTTCACTAGGAACAAAAGAAAATCCTGCATGAGAGATTTCTGTCCATGTTCAGAGTCTGTTTCTTTGATCAAACTTCTGGATTCAAACCATGCTTTGGGATTCTGCCAAGTCTAGTGTGCATGAACCAGAGAAAACTCCTTTTGCTTTATTTGACTAAAGACTGTCTGATTCCCCAATTCCTGATATCCTTCACTATTTTCTCCTGAAAAGAGATTCTGATGTATTAAGAAGGTTATTGACTTTGGCTTACGCTGCCCTCTTTTAAATTTAACTTTAATTTTAGCAAGCTACTGACTTGTGGAGGAACAGAGAGAGGATAGATGGGAAGCACAGATGGGGACCACTGGCCCCTCTCCTTTTTTTTTTTTTAGTGACTGTTTTTGATCAATATTTTCTGTAAAGATATTTGAAAATTTTATCTGTTTTGAGAAAACACCTACACGTTAACTCTCCATGCTTCCAACAGCACCAAAAGTCTAATTAAATTTCACTCCATCCCTGCCAAAACTATTTATTACACAGAAAAGATATATTTTCCCTATGAAACACATCCTATACAAAGCACTAATAAACATGAGCACACACAACATTAAGCCTGATTTGACATTCTAATGTTAACTGTTATGTTTATTTGCTATTACACACGATAACAGTTATGTTTATTTGCTATTACATATGATAGTAGCTGATAGCCACAACTGAAGCTGAGTGTCAAGGAATGAAGCAGTGCACCAGAACAAATAGCAAGAACACAATCTGGCTGGGAGTTCAGAAGGAAAATCAAGGCACGTAGAGGTGAGTTGTCCTGCCTAAGGGCAGAGCAGGGCTATATTGGAAACAGAGTGTAGTCTCACCAGCTCCTTGTTCAGTGCTGTGACTGCTTGCATGTACTGCTTAACTTAATTTCCAGTTCTGTTTGTGGGTCTCAGCACCCTGCAGAATCAGCACAATCCTCACTGCAGGCACAGAGAGGTGAAAAGCTCCATGTTTGCATGTCTCCAGGCTGAATCTCAGTGTCCAGAGAACAAAAATGTTTTAGTCAGAATTATGACTGTATTTCTTCTCTGCTATGGGATTTCTGTTTGTTTTCAGTGTGAGGTAACAAATGCCTGATTGGGAGATTAGGGCAGATTCAGCAATCACAAAATGTTGTATCTTCTGTAGCCCAGAGCATTCTCTGAAGTAAAGATTGCTAATTAGATGAAAGCATATGTCTGAGGTGAAGAAGACAGGGCAACATCATTTCCAAGACAATCCTTTCCCATGTCTTTCCACCAAGGAGACTTTGGAAGGAGGAATAAAATGACAGTAAATATGGATATTTCATCAGTCTGAGGTTTCAAGAGCCCTTTGTTTCCCTTTCTTTCCTTATGCAGTAGGCAAAGAAGGTGCAGTACAAGGCAATAGTGATGTGTAGCAGGGGTTTCTTTTCCCCACCCTATGTGTACAACAGATAACAACAGTGCAACCTGAACAGCACTGGGATGGTTCTTCCCTGAAAAGTCTCATTGCTTCCATTTATAGCTCAGTTACCAGTCACACGTGTTAGGTATTAGCCAGATCAGTGGTTGACATTTTCCTGATGTGTAATCAAAGTTGTGGGTGGCTTTTAACAATTGTTCAGAACACTTCAAGCTGGAGTAGAGCAAACTTGCAGAGCAGAGGGTACAAATTCAAGCAACAGAGTGGAGAGAGGGGATAGGCATCCAGTGTCTGTTGTCCCTTGCTCTGCAATAATTACTTGTGACCAAATGAAGCTGGCAGGAGCAAGGTATGAACCAAGCAGGACAGGAGAGTGCTTGCACACTGCAGCAGGTCTGTGGGAGTCTTCCACAGCTTTTATTGGCCCTACTACTCCTTTCTGCTCTTGGCTGGGGCACCTGAACATCTAAACACATTGTATTCTTCACTTACCCCTTCCCACCAGTTACGTATCTTCAGGCTGCTTCTCCTTGGCCTGCCTTTCCACACTAACCTCTCTTGGCCTACTGGTCATGTCCACATGTATGATGAGGTTTGTGAAGAGACATTCTACAAATTAAAGTTTCCCTTGAGTCAGAAAGGTCAGGGAAATTTTAGTGAATTCCAACCCATCTTTTCCTCCAACTCACTGTGACTTTGCTTTTGAGGTACAGTCAGTCTGTGAGTCTGTCTCTGTCCCCTTATGAAATCTGTAACTTATTTTCATCACACACTGTTTCAAAGCTGATATCCATAAGCACAACCAGGTCCTGTTTGAAAGAACATCATCACAGATCTTCAGCCTCTGAAGGTCTTGACATCTGTAATAAAACTCACCACCTTGTGTTTAAACATATTTTTTCCACCTTTAAATAGGTGACATCTACGCTTTAGAAAGACACAAAAGTGAATATAGATGAAATACCAGAGAGAGGATACATGAGGAAGGTGTGAACAAATAGGTTTTTACCATCTTAAATAGATCCTAAAGCTGCTTTCATCTGTGCTTCCTTCACTTCCCCTGTTGAAATTGATGAATTGAAAAAAAAATTGTCATTTAAATTGAAAAGCCTTGGTTTCCTTCTGTATTCTACATCACTTTATATCTATGTAGCTGGAGATGTGTTGTTAAACATGCTTTTAGGGCTCTTTGAACTCTGATATATTTCTGGAAGCACAGATTTGAAATACCAGTGATTTGTCTACTTAAATGCAAGAAATTACATATATCTCTGAAAAAACCCTTCATTTATCAAACATTCTGCTACTTAAAGTGTGGTTTAAACACATAATTGAGCCTTGTAATGCATTTGCCTTGGTGACATTTGGAAGGCAAGACACTCAGAGCTGGCTGGTGGAGGCACTGAGGGACTGGGGCAGTCAGGTCATGTTGGATATCACAAAGGAATCTCTAGAAATCTTGGAATGTCCCCAGGTAATATCATCAATCCAGCTGCAGGTATTTTAGTGCAAAAATAGGGGCAACCTTCTAGTGTAGGATGTGGATAAAGTTGAGTGGGGATGACAGTGAATTTGGGAACCCAAAAGGATGCACCATCAGTCAGAAATCAGCATTCTGATTCACACTGCATCCAAGCACTGTCAAAACCAATTCCCACAAATCATCTAAGGAAGACTGATTTTATATTAGTCTATTGTATATAGAGACTTCATTAATGAACCTGATGCAGTGAGAATCTCTGATAGTGTCATGGCAGGAGATTCTGTTTTAATTATTATATGTGGTTTTGTAATTTTAATTGTATAATTATTACAACATTAAAAGATGCAATTATATTTTAAATCTTCTTAAGACTTCAATTTTATTACATTTTTATTACTTTGTAATGGTATGATATTTTATTATTCAAAATTAGAAATTATTAGAAATAATTTTATGATTACACTCTTTTAAAATATGATCTTTTTATTCTTTCATCACTTTATCTTACAACCATCCTACACATCCAGTGGAAAGTGAAAGGCTGCAAGCATTTTCAGAGTAAGATGATAAGACATCAAAGATGATGCTCAAATTTTTTCACTTTAGCTGTAGCCTGCCTCACAGAATTAATGAAGCAGCTTCTGATGACAGAAGTTAGTTCAAAGCAAAATTCTAGTTATGAAAACAGCTTTTGTGGAGGGCTCATGCTTAAGATGAGTTATGTCACAACTGTCTGCGAGATCAGGAACCGTGTGAGAGGAGGTGGTGAAGTTGTCTGGTGCTAATTGTTCCATTTGCTCGTAGCAACCTGAATCAGAGGCAGTCCTGTTGAAATCAGAAGCTACACTTGTTACACAGATGTGAGACAGGTTTCAAACCTGAGCAAGGCTCGCAGTCATCCATCTTGCAGCACCCAGGGAAGCAGATGCTTTCCTAAATACAAGTGAAATGGTCCATGCTGCACGTCAGAGCCTGAACCACCTTAAATGACCTAATTTCCTCTTCTATTTTTATGTTTGTATTTACAATTTGCTTTCATGTGTTTTCCTCTGTGTTTTTATTATACAAAGCGCCCTCGTTGAGTTATATTAACATTTTTCATTGTTCTTCTGACTTTGATATTATACATAACAATATTCACCCTTTGTCTCAACTCGCTGCTGAGTCCTGTTACAATCAAAACAAAATTAAAAAATCACACTTTGATCTTCAGTCAATAGAAATGCAAAAGCAGGGAAGCAGGGTGGGTAGGGATGTTTCCACCCTACCCTAAAGAGCTGTTAACCTGAAAGGCGAGGCAGAGAGTACTTTTAACCCCTACACTGCTACAAGTGCACTGAACACACAGTTTATGATCAAGAAGAGCGTGATCTTTCTGGTCTGAGAGACACTGCAACAAGGACAGAATTAATTCTCAGCGAGGATGTCTCTGCCTTCATAGTTTGGTTTCGCATTCAAGGGCTGCTCTCAGCAGAAAGGGAATTTGTATCCAGATGCCTTCAACAGTGTTTTGTCAACAGTTTGATGTCCCACTGTACATTCATTCTGTCTGCCCGACATCCAAACTGTGTGACAAGAGAGAAATAGATTCTTACACATATAACATTCACTTTAAACTAGAAGCAATCACAAAAATAAAATCTTAATTAAAATCCAATGTAATATTATATTCTGGTGGGCACACTCTGTTTGTCCTAGGTGCAAACTATCAAGTTTAAAATTTAAGCAATTTTTTACTCTTATTTTTCTCTCTGCTGTTTTCAAATCTGTATTTTCAATAATGGCTTCACCTCATTTGTAGAAATCTGGAGAAAAAGCTTCAGTGGATCCTGTTGTTTTTCAAAAGTCCTAGGTAATATTCTAGCTGCACAAATGTCACAAATTCTTTTCATTTGGAATGGATGAAATGGAAGTATTGTATCAAAATTATTAGAAACAAAAAGAAAGCACAAAGATTTCTGAATTGTGGAGCTGGCTATAACTTTGTGTCTGTACAGAAGGTACAGCTATTAGAGTTGCCCTGATTGTGCTCCTTTTTAGTTTTTACCTGGCTGAAAATATAATCTTTATTTATTAATTTCCTTGCAGCTATTTTGTAGTGTGTCTCAGAATGGTGTCTGAAGTTGTGCAATGTAGCACAGTACATCAGGCAGGCATGAATGCTTTGCAGGGTAGCTCAAATCACATGTGCAGTCAAGAGTCACACTTCATCTCCTGCCTTTCTTCCACACCAAATGAGAATTTACCCATCAGGACCCGATATGCTGAGATGCTTTCTCTATTTAGTGTCACAGCTGATGTACATTGGAGGGCAGGAGTTCTCACATTCATCAGAACTATGTTTAATAAGCAGAGAGATTTTAGCATTGTGTGTTACTGCTTTTGATCCCAGCACAGGCCCCTTACCACTGTGTCCTGCTCTTTCTTTCGATTCCTAAGGTGCTCATGGAGGTATCCCATGCTAAAGAGGCTTGCCAAGCTGAAAGTGAAAAATCAAAAGCTCTTCTGCTGTAATAGTATCGGCACTTGCATCAGTACTTTTCTGAAAGCTGGTTATGTTGCTTTTAAGGGATAATTTGTTCCTAAAGCAACAGCTCTGCTACTGTAAAAGGAAAGAAATTTCTGTCTCCTCAGAACAACAGCAATGCTTTGAAGTGCAGACACTCCATATTTTTCTTCATACCATCAGTGTTGGTGACGTTTGATTAAAGACAAAATACCCTTTCTTCACCTGTTAATCTTTCTGAGATGAGACACGGAGGAGGGGAGAGCTGAACTGTTAAAATTACAACCTGAAAGCACTTGGGAGGACTCCTGGACAGCTGTGCCTGTGGACTTTACTGCCTTAAACACACCCCTCCCACACACGGCCCCGAGGGATGCAAAGCACCTCACCCTGTGTGTAGATGAGCAGAACAAGTGCTCTGCTTGCACACACACACACACACACACACACACAGATTTACACTGCACTTGGCTTCTTCCAAGTGCTCCCAGCTGGTTCAGAGTGTGCTCACTGGAGTCAAAGGGGCAGCCTATAAATTGATTCCAGTAAGTGCTGAATCGAATGGTCAGAGAGGGCTCAGGATATATTGCAAGCACAGGCAGAAGTGAATCGCTGAGGGATTTACTATCAGCAGCACAGATCATTTGATCACACCCAGAGTTACTGCTGCTGCAGGGACCAAAAATGGAAGAAACAGACCCCTAAATCCCATCCCACCTGCAAGTTGTTTTCTCACACCCCTACTAATTCCATGTGGAAAAACCAGATAAAATAAACACTGAGCTTTGAATAAACAATGATTCACCTCAAAGAGATTATCTAACAAAGCTCACAGTTTTTTTCCAGGTCAATCAACTGAAGTTATGGGTCGGGTGTTCTTGTTGCCAGGAGCACTTTGGTTTTTGGTGGAGGAAGGACATCATTCTGTGTTTTTCAAAAGGCAAAGTTTTGATTTTGACCAATTTAGTATGATTAAAACTGTGAATTGCTTGGGGATCATATTGCAAAGCTGATTCATTTAATGCTTAATTATGTCTTTAAGCTGGGAGTATGGCCAGTGATTGTCTTTATGTAAGCCTACATGTTTTGAAAAATGGAATGAAAACACAACCAGTAAAGAAAAATCAATAATGTTCCCTTTACCTGATACTCTGAAGATCCATATCTTTTTATAATTGAGTGTAAGGGCCAAATTTTCAATTGATAAATGTCCATGCAGTGCTTGGGACTTCTGAGAAGCTCCAGGAATGTAGACATTTGTGGGGAAAAAAGGACTTGAATGGCTGATTTCAGGTATTCTTAGCCATATTCCCCCATGACCCTCTAAGTACAGGGATTTCAGCAGCTAATTTTCAGTTTGCTGATATCACTAAAATTGCAATAATCAAACATGAATTGCCAGAGGATGGTGAATTGCAGGGTTAGGTTTGTATACTGATAAAAAGAAATTCTCACCTGCCTACCTGGTGGCATGATTATCTTGTCTTGAATAAAATCATGGTCCAGGGCACCCTCCTTCAGCAGAGCAGGTAAAAATCTGAAGAAGGCGTGAGGTAGGAAGGTGATTTGAGCAGTCCATGCTCTCATTGTCAGAGGTAGTTCAGGGTCTCCCTGCCAAGTGTGCACTTGTGGCCATGGTCCAGCTCCTGAGGAACTGCTGTGTCCTTCTGTGAAGAAAATTATTAATGAATTTAGGAAAAAAAAAGTTAATCCTTCTGAAGTGGATTTTGATCTGCTGGAGCTAGCTTTTGTTCCAAATTGGGATGATAACTGAATGCATCAAAATGCTCCACAGAATGTACTGCAACTGCATTTCTGCTCAGTGAGCCATGACAGCACCGTGGTCCCTGGAGTCTCACCAGTCCCTGGGCACGCTGGGATCTAGTCATGGATCTAGAAAATATTGAGACCACGTATTTAGCCACCTTTCTTGCTATGTCTAGGGTTTCCTGTTCATCAGAAACCTTAGCTGAGGGTTGTGGCAAATAAATTAGGTGCATTTCTAAAATGGGTGCTGGCACTGGGGAAACAAAATTTGCAACACTGTGAGAAGAGCCAATGATCTGGGACACCGTTAGCTGCATGTGGGTGCTGAGCAGACCCCACGCCTGTTGGCAGGAATCATGGCTGCTTATATTTGTTTGCATTTTCTAAATGCCTCTTCAAAACATTTAGATGTAGATTAAGTTGAATTTCCCATGTTAAAAAAAATGCTGCTCTGGAGCTGTTAAATCAGATTTCAAAGTTGCTTTCACCTGGAAGTCAGAAAAAAATAATAAAAAACAAAGGTAATGAAATTGTCCTGTATTCTGTGTGAGGGAAACTTGGTTTCCCAGTTACTCAAGTACCACTGTGTTGTACAAAAACCTGTCCTCTAAATATTCCTGGTCTGGCCAGAAGCAGAAATTAATTGAAATTTCGTGAAGCCCTTCATTCTGTTGACATTTAAAGGCCCTCTTTGAAAGCTGATTAATATACAGAAAGTGCCCTGCTGTTAAAGTTCACATATTGATGGTCTACTGTTGTATTTTGAGACCAAATATTGATTTGGGGAACTTAATAGCTTATAATCACCTTTCCTACCTGTTGGTGGGAAACACAGACTTCTGATTCTTTAACAGATTGGAGCAAAACTTGTTAATTTACAGACCCTGTGCTTACTGAGAGAGAATACAAAAGTTAAATATTTTGGTAAATAGCCTGATTTTACACCATTCTTGTGGAGAGATTGATGCTTTGTCTGCTTTGCCCTAATAATTGGGTGAGTGGTCCAGTAACTCCTCTGTTCCTAAGTTGAGTGATTCTCCTATTATTTACTTTCCTGCATCCACAAACTTATCTACAAGAGCTGCAAACAAAATGTGCCTTTCCATGCTTCTTTCCAGAATTGCAACACATTGCTCCTCTATCCTTCTCACTCAACTAAATAGTTTACAGCAATCAATAATATTACTTTCATCTACCATTTTTTTTTTTTTCTACAGTAATATCATTATCGTTTCCTCTTTCAAGTCAGGGAAATAAATGTGAAATAATCTCAAGCTTCCTCTCCCTAATGTATTTTTTTTCTAATTTTCCAAATGAATCCCTGTTTCTGGTCAAAGACTAGCACAGTGTGATGAGTTCATTAGTTTGCT
The DNA here is from genome assembly GCA_020086605.1 of Lanius collurio. Taxonomy (NCBI): domain Eukaryota; kingdom Metazoa; phylum Chordata; class Aves; order Passeriformes; family Laniidae; genus Lanius; species Lanius collurio. The sequence goes on from JACBWW010000004.1 coordinate 3,845,806, forward strand.
GGTGTGCATTCTCTGACTCACATTAAAGCACTAAAGGTCTTTGAGTTAGCAATAATTAGATGAGGTCATTAAAGCTACAATGAGATCACAATTGCCAGAAATGGCCTCACATTGTACAAAGTAAGGTCAAATCAGCTATAACCATTACTCATTCTGGATTTTTAATTCATTACATATGCATTAAGTATTGGATGATCCACAGGTTAGCATGAGGGAAAAGCCCTACAGCCTGTCATATACACAGCATTGTACACTGAGGGGAGAGTTGCATGGTGAAATCTTTTATGGTAATGGTCCCTTACACATGGAAATCACCATGGGGACCAAACAAGACTGGATCAAAAAGAAATGGCAGCAGGTGCCAACAATGTTTTGAAGGAGAAGTCAGGCAGGAGCACAGGCTGCATTGTGGAAAGTCTCCAGCAGCATTTTCCCAGAAAGATTCAAACCAAGAGCAGAAAACAAGGCTCCCAAGTAAGACAGGCTCAGATGTTCCTCAGATCTATAGCTGATGGGTAAACCATGGCTCCACAGAAGCCCACAGCCACAGCTCAGAGCAAGCCAGTCCCTGTGTTCGTCTTGTCAGAAGGCAGCAGCTTTATCTGAGCACTATGAGAAACCCACCCTCCTCTATCACATTTGCCTTTGTCCCACAGACAGCTCTCCAGGAAAAGTGACAAGTCAGTCCAGCTGGCAAAATGGATGGATTAGTTTTCATTTTATAGGAATGAGTGACCTTTCCATTCTTTTGCTGTTAATTATAAGCACAAAGTAACCTGGTGAGGGAAGGCAGAACCCCTTCAATTTTTCTCATTTTCTGCAATGCCAAAAAGCAGCTTTAAACCAAGCCCCTCCACAGCAATAGATAGCCCAAATCAAGCTGAACAAATAGGTAAGTGGAAGAATAGCCAGAAGAGGAGAAAATCAATATACTAATGAAAGTAGCAATTGCTTCCAGATGTGTCTGTCATAGAAAGCTGAGCTGGTTTTTGTGTAGTTTCTGGTTATCTCTCTCCTCCTCTTCCTCACACTCTGCTGATTACAGGCAGAGTGCAAAAATGATGCTTCCAGCACCATAACACATCACATTCCTTCAGGGCTGTGCAACAGGCAGCACGCCCAGGGAGAGCTGGGGAGTCAGCAGGTGCTTCACAGCAGCTCTCACCTCTGGTGCATTAAAGTCTGCAAGAAATTTAAGGCTCCATTTCATCTAGGCCATGCCAGAGGAAGGAAAAATGTTCTCTTTGACAACTACAATCCAGACATGAGGCATAGACCAGACCCTCTGCCTGAAAATCCACCTTACTTGCGGCCAGGAGCAGAAGCATGAGCATGGCATCCAGGGAACTGGCCCCCAACAAGCTGATGTCTGCAACTTCTCTGACCCTCTAGAAAGATTTCCTTTCAGGAGAGGCTGGACTCTGCTTGCTGGTTGTAAACATGCACAGACCCAGGTTCTGCTTTCAGGCAATTCCTATTTGCCTTGTCCCTGTAACCAAAGAAATTAATGAGCTTAACTAGCAGCAGCATCTGAATTTCCTTACAGTCATACCTGCATTATGAACAAAATTAATAATTACTCAAGAGATCTTGATTTGCAGAGGTGCTTCTGTCTGAGTGCACAAGCACTCTGAATGACTGGGGGAAGTTGCAGAGCTCCCTTCAACTTGCAAAGTGCTGTCCTCACCCTAAATCCCCTCTTTTTGGCTGTTGTTTTTGGGGAGGAGTACCATATTATTCTGAAAATATTGAGGCTGTTGAATACAGATTCTAGAGTGTGCAATGAATTTTGAATGCATCACCTAGGGATGCTGCAGGATCTGGGGCCCTTCATTGTCACCTCCAGAGCCCAGACACTCTGGGTCAGCTTGCACTTGAGGTGCCAGTGTCCCCAGAGAGGTACCCTTGGAATTTTACTGGCAATAATATGAAAAGATGCTTCACAAATCTCTGCCTAGCAGTTTTCCCTTTTCATTTCCAAACTTGCTTGACTGGTAATGAGAAAAAGACATGGCAATGAAATTGCAAATGGAGGAGACAGTAGATTTGGCATGTTAATACTTTTCTGACATTTCAGCTGCCCTGAGGATCTACTTCTTTATGTTATGGAGCCAAGGGTTGGTTTTCTTTTCACAGAGCTTTTCTTTCAGTGGAGAGGTAAGCCATTAATGTTAATAGATCCTAAAATATCCACAGTGATGGAAAAAAATGTTTTGGTTTAATGTGTGCAGTAGAACTTATGTGCAAATAAATAAAGCATCTAGGTTCATTAGCATTGATGTGTTAGCCTGAAAGCAAAAAAGAGAATATAAGCAGATAATGTTGTTTGTCCTGCAATCCATCTTCCATGTCACTGAAGGGAAAGAAATCTTTCCTAAATTTCCAATCAATCTTCTTGACCTTTTACATTATTTGCATCCTTAAGCAGATTTTTTTTGTTGTGAAGTTTCCCTTTGATATTTCACTTTAAAAAAAGAAATGAAATAAAAACTCCAACTTTCCTTCAGAAATCCTTGCTTCCAAATGTTTCAGCTCAGACACAGGTCCTTACAGTCCCCAAAAGAATAACCAGCATTTGCTATTTTGCCCATGAAGCAGCAATCTAAGGCTCTATTTAAAGTGGACCTGAAATGATGTTCTGGGGTCAGCCACACTGTTCATTCAGGCTAATAAAGAAGCAGGGGCCAGGGGAGCAGATGGACCCACCCAGAGCTGGTTACTCAGGTTTTTTTCCTTATATATCTTGAGTAATTTTTGGAGATACAAGTCTTAATACTCTGCAGGGTTGATTTTCCTGCTTCATCTAGTTTTGGGGTTTTTTTTCAGAGATACATCTTTTTTAACACAGTTAATAACAGATGGAGCATACCATGACCCCTTTGCCCTAAACCAAAGATACAGTAGGTGCTCAGTAGCAGAGCAGATAGAGGTACCTGCTAGAATGGAGAACACAAACACATTTACACGTTCAGCATTCAAGTGCTGCAAATTGCAGTCCGTGCACTGCTTCTGGTGGCCCACAAAATTCTTCAAGTGTTTATTTAAAAGTGTAAGAGTATAAGGGCAAGTTAAAGAGGTTCAAAAGTTACTTTGTCAGCTGTGACAACTGTCTGTTCTTCCCAAGGGCAATATAAATAATATCAGTAAACAAGGCTATTACAAGCATTGTTTTAGATATTGTGTTGGACAAAACTTCCTAGCTTACTAGTAGTAGCCAAAAAGCAAATCTGGCAAAAAGATAAATAATACTAAACAATAACCATTGCACTTTATAAAACATGCACACTACCTCTCTGTTTCTAGAAAAATAAAAGTCCATCTTTCACCCTTTCCTGCCAGTTTCCATTCTTGCAGGGAATTTTGTCAGGAAAGAAGAGGCAGTTTCTCCAGCTGAGCTATCAGAAACAGCACACCAGTCTTCTCAGGAAAGAAAGCACTTTGGTTTGAAAGCTTTAGGATATGACTTTGAGGATTTCACACCAACAAATAGCTATACTCAGATTTTTTGATCTTCATTCTGCTTGAACGCTGTTGGCAGCAAATCCCCACCCTGCTACCCAACAAAGAGTTCATCTGAGTCCATCTGAATTGCATTTGTGGCTGTAATTAATGGGGAGGGAGAGAAGGAGTGCAGAACTGCCCATAAAATACAGGTCTTAAAATTAAACCCCACAGAACAGCAGGAGCTGGAGGTAGAATCACAGGACATGAATGAGGTGACTTATTAAACCATTCCTGACCCCAATTTCTGTGGGAAGCTGCAAAAACTAAAGTTTTGCCCATTTTAGACCTCAGGCTTCTGAATAGTGAGAGGCAGGTTACTGACACACAAAAGAAGAAGAATGTGCAGCATTTGTGATTGTTATTGTGACACAGACTCAGCATTCGGACATTTTTGGTGGCACTAAAGGGGATGGAAGTGGGCAAGGAGACCTTCCCAGACACAACTGCTGCTCCTGCTTCTGCTCATTTCTCCAATTTGCTGTGCAGGAAAGGTGTTTTGGGAAGTGACATTAAAGAGCTGACGTGCAGAATGCATCCCATGTGAGGGTGTGCTGTGGGAAATGATCATCAGTAGAATTATACATGCTATACTGCCTGCTGAATCCCCCAAAGCAGTCACAGAGCCAGGAGAATATGAGACTGTCATTACTCTGTCTCCCTCCCTCTGTTTTGGAGCATAAACCTCTGCCAGACATTCAGGCAGAACAAAACACTTAATCAGTGTTAAGGACGCATCTGGTCCCCTCAGAGAGATGAGCTGTTCATTTATGCTTGTTTACAATATGTTTATAAACATTAGTGGACAGGAATAGATTACCCCAGTTTACTGCCACATAAAGAAGTCAGCTGCTTACGTTTCCCATCATATCTATGTGCTTTTCTTTTACATTACTCAAGTGGTACCTTATGGCAAGTAATCTTTGTGAATTAGGCCAGAAATCATGAGTGTCCCTGTAGGATTTATACTATTTTCCCTGTCATTATCTCTAAAGTATTACTTTTGGAACAAACCCTTTTCCATGATGCTTAATTTTCCTTGCCATCTCAATTGCTTTACTTTATTTTACCTGTTTTTCCCTGTGGTCCATAAAGGAATGACACTGGGTTTATATTCGAGATGAAAAGCATATTGTTTGGACAGTAATGGAAAAAGTAGTATTGTGATGACACTTGCCCTTATGTCAAATGATTGTACCCAGCTAAAGAAAGCAGCATTTGTGAAGGAAATTTTCACTTTTATTTTATTTTAAAGCAGATTTTCCATGCATGCTCTCTCTGAATTACAAGCTGGGACTTAACAGAGTAGTGGCAAAATAGAGAGTAACTGCACAGCTCTGGCTGTGTACCAAACCACTGTGTCCTCTGAAGTGGGGTGACAACATGGGGGTGTCCCCAAGTCCTGGAAAGAGCCCTGCTCTGCCATTTTACATCTCACTCCACCTGCTGGTTCCTCCTTTTTCTCTCCATCTTCTGTTTGATTGTGAGTTATTTAGGACTCAATTGTTTCACTTTAAGCCTTTGAATTGCATATCTTGAGCCCTGGTTTGAGTTTGAAAATCATAAAAAATCATGGAATGTTTTGGGTTGAAGGGGCTGTCATGATCAAGCAAAAGGCACAGCGAAATTTGCAGCAGAATCCTCTCTCTCACACACTTGCACACACACAGAGGCAGTTATGGATCACCAATACTTGCACACTCACTACTCCCTTTCCAGTAAAGTGCACTGGTACCCTGGAAGGAAGATTTTTTGCCTTCCTGTCATGAATCTGCCTGTACTGCTCACTATTTGTGTGCTACATGTCAACCATCAAAGCCAATGCAAGGTTAAACAAAGAAATTTCCTGGCCTGTTTTCAGTGGCAGCAGGAAATAGAGTTCCCCATGCCAATGGAAGAGCCTTCAACATTCATATCTTCATGATTCTCTGCATTATTTTACTGAGTGGTAGGCAATCTCCTTTAGTTTATTAGGTCCTTTGGGTGGGAGATTGAGAAAATGATATTTGTTTCTGCCTGCTTCTTGAGGGCTCTATTCTCCAAAGAATAAAACAAGCATCAGGGAAAAAAAAAAGATTTCTCTATCAAACCATCCTATACACATGCAAAATGATCTGTTTGCAAGGTAAAATAGTATGTAGACAAGTTTAATTCAAAAAGTGTCTGGACAGATTCTTGGTTTATTGTTATTATTATATAGCACTAATATGTATGCAAAATAATTTAGACTGAGTAATGCAGTGCTTCAGTTCTGACTTGCTACCAAGATCTGCACTAAAAGAAGCCAAATAACCTTTCAAACAATTATTTCTACCTAAAATACTACAGTCCTCTGTTTCACAACAGAGTTTGTTTGATATCTGAATTGATATTATTTCTAATATGGAGAAAAAAGGCAGTTCAGATATCAAACAAATTCATTTCAGATACATTGGCAATTTTCAAAAGGTTAAGGTACCAAAATGAAATTTTAAAAAAGGACAGAATGATGTTGGAGACCTTTCCTTGCAATCTCATTTTGCATGACCAGTATTTGTAGAAGTGACTATTAAAACTGAAAAGATCAAAATTTGTGCTGCTCTCCACCTGAGGAATGTCTGAGGGAGATGCTAGATTATATATTGGGCCCTAAACTTTACAATTCAGAGACATCTTAGAAGTAGTCCTTGCCACATTGCCAGAACAAATGAGTGCTAACACATATCTTGCTTTGCAAGCAGAAGTGTCTGCCACTCTTCATTTAGAGGCAGTTCCATTGATTTTGCTTTCAGATTTCATGCATAAGAGTGGCAGGATCCAAATGTGAAGTTTGTGTTTTTCTTTTGCACAGTTTTTGCCCTGATAAAATTTTCAGTCAAGTTGACCCGTGGATATTTTCACAAGAAATGCCCAGTTGGGCTAGAACTGTTCAGCCTGGAAAGGAGACAGAGGAATATAAAGGTCTAAAAAAGCCTGAGCAGGCTGGAAATGCTGCTCAGAGCCTGTTTACTGCCCCTTTCTGTACTGGGCTAGTGGCAATCACAGGAACCTATTGAGAACCAGGGTCAAAGCAAACAGAAGCCTCTGATTCTTCATGAAGTCAGTGATAGATATGTGTGAGTTCTTCCTAGGAGTCACTGTGGATGAAAAAAAATATTTGGAAGAGAGTTTTGTGGGGTAATTACTGAATAGAGAGACAGATCATTTCAATCTCAGGAAGTCCTGGGAGCTGAAAGTAGCTTGAGGCTGAAAGGTAACAGCAGAGAGCAGCCCATGTTCTTACAGGTCAGATTTTGGATGTGGTGGACAGAGGACAGAGCAGTAGAACAGAACAGAACCCTTCATCCAAACAATACAGTTCTTCTTGGTGTGCCTTGTATCCAGTTCCTTGCTTCTGCAGATGATGATGCCATGACACCTTTGAGGAAGCCATGGGGACCTATATTAAAAATAGCTCTGCTCTTTGTCCATCTGTCCCTACCCCTGTTCAAAACCATCAGACCCTGTTTACAAGAAATCTCTATGTATTATCCATCCTTAATTTACCAAGGGAGAATTTAATCATGTCATTTGTCACAATTCTGTCCTTTTATAAATGTTTTAACCAGTGACTATCTATGGAGTAAAAAAGATTTTCAGCACTATTGAAACCTCTGGTTCAAGAGGACAAGCTCCACCCAGCTATTACAAGAAAGGATGGAGACAGGGGGTTTCAGGAGAGCTTTCCTGGCAGGGAGTGCCAAGGGATCCCTGGGGGCTGCTGTGTGTGGTGTCCTGCATGCAGAGAGAGGCAGCAGCTCCCCATGCATCGTGTTCTCTGTTGGCTGCTCCAGGCATTCTGACACCTTCTCCTTGCTTAAAATTTCTGCTACTGTGGAGCTGTCTAACTAACAGTGAGTTATCTCCAGCAGGCATATGGAAAACCAGAACCCTCTGAATCAATACCCTTTACTAAAGGTTCTAACTCTGGGGAGCTCTCAAGCTTTTACCAGAGGGTTGGCAGGTCCAGTGAGGAAATTCACATCTCCCAAATGCTGCTTCTGAAACTAATTTGAAATATGCAGGCTTAGCTGGGAATTCTAGTTTTGAGAAACTCTGTTAGTTTGACATAGACTTTTTTTTTTTTAAATTAAGAGGTAAAAAAACTTTAAAACATTTTAATTGTAATACCTTTCTTCATGCAGTGTGCAGAAAATTCAGGCAATTGGACTACATAATGAGTTAATTCTTAGGAACACTTTATACAATCCAATCAACAGCATCAACCATTAGAAAAATCCATACTCCTGTGTTTGCTCTCATTTTTGTCTAATAATAGCAATAGCGACCCCAGCACAGGGCATTCTCAGGGATTAATGACCAGCTGGGACTAATGGCACCCTTGGCTGTACCTCTGGCCATAAATGCTTGTCAAACTACCATCAATCCTCAGAAAATGTCCTACACCCAGATCATTACTACTTAACCAGTAGTCAGAATGAAAATGAAAAGCAAATGTAGGGAGAGATTTCAGGAATTTTCCTGTGGGAGAGTGTTTGCCTCTATCAGAAATCTTTGCTGTGATATGACAACACAGCAACCCAATGACCAACATGCATGGAGGGGGTTTCTGTGATTACTCCTTGTGCAGTTATTCCCCTCAACCACACATTCTAAGGCAGGACATGTGAGGATTTAGGCTCACAAATGCCTCTGACCCTCTTCCTCCTGGGGTTGGACAGCAACCAGCCCCAGCTTTGGTGCTATCACTGACTCCTGTCCAAAACACAGCCCTGCATGACAGGCAACATCCAGCCAGGATAGAGCCTTTTCATCCCAGTTTTCTCAGGATGGACAAAGCTGAGAACCTCAGCCTGGGTAAATCACCAACATGCTGTCAAATTTGCAGCACTGCTCTTGTTTAGAGAAAAGCAGTAGGAAGAGAAGCATTGGTTCAAGCCAGTGGTCAATATAGATTCATATTTATTTCACACTGGCATTCAGAGGAGGTGCATATTGAAGATTTGACCCAAGATCTCTCTAGATGTTGTGCAAATTTTCAGCACATAGCAGCAAAAGCAATCCAAAACACGTGCCACTGAATTGCTGGAAATGCCAAATGTTTGTGAAGGCAAGTAAGGAAACATGGGTGTGATTTGACTGACAACCGACTGCTGCCATTTTTACTTTTTGCTGACAGAATGACCCCAGGAAATATTTGTGCTGGCAAAGTTGTAGGTGCAAAATGGGAAAACGAATTAAAGCTAAAGCTGGCAGGAAACTGCTTTCTCCACTCCCCTTAGGTATGTGTGGGTGTTCACATATTTAGAAACTTAATTAATAGCTCAGAGGGACTTTCCCTGGCTATTTTTCAATTAAAAATTTTGCCAGTTGGTTGGGGTTGTTTTTTTAATTTTTGCATTTCTGTATCACTAATTAAAACCAATATATTTTGGCCTGGAAATCATCAAATAAGGAAAAAATTATTTTTCAGATGTCCATTATCAGAAGAGATTTGAAGATAGGAAAAATGCTGTACATTTTATTTTCTGAGGACCTAATTTTACTGGTAGTTTCTTGAGATTCCCTCACAAATCAGCACCGTCCAACTCTGCCCAAAGCTTTTACATTTAACCTGCTGCTTCTTTCAGTGAGAGAAAGGATATCTCTCCATTGCATTTATTGTCTGATTATTTAAAATTTCTTCTCTGTTTTCATATCATTGGGAGTCTTTTTCTTCCCTGCCTATAGGTTTTCTCCTTGTCTATGCATTTCCCACTGTGTGAAGGAAAGGGGAGATTTTTCTAATCATTCCTTCTAGGATATTTTCCTCATTTTGTCGTCCTGATAAATGTTAAATACAAATGAGAGAGTGTGGGATGACATGAGAGACCAGTGCAGAGCAAACACAGAAGCTCTTATTGAGATGTACAAGGAGCTTTCCAGATAAATCTGTCCAAACCCCTCTGAATGGGAGTCCGTCATCTCCATAGCTTGAATTCATTCATCTTTTCCTTTTGTGGGAAAGAAAAGAAGCTATCTAAATCAGTGGGATTAAGCTGTATTTTGTCAATTTACACTAACACCTGGCTTCTTTTAGATAAGGCCCAAATGAACGTTAGCTCATGCCAAAGCACACCCTCAGACTGTTGACCTAACTGTTTAAGTTATCATTCCTGAGATTTGGAAGAACAAACGCTGGAACTAATCCTGTCTATTGCATGTAACCTTATGCCCAGGCAGGCATTCATAAAATGTTATCAACATCATGTGACAAAGGACTTTTATGTGTATTTTTATTAACATTTTTAGAGGAGAAACCAGAAATTAATATCAACTGATCCAATCATAAGTGAAATTATTGCATCCTAGGTATATGACAGTTTTAGTAGTCATTAAAACTGATGTATGCATTGTATATAAGGAAGAGAAAACTCTAGGGAGAACAAAATATGCAAAAATATCCCAGAAAATAAAGTAGTAATCAATGATAGGGGGAAAATTGGTACATAGAAACCTTCCATAGTGAGCTTTGCCATACCTTGGGAACTCTTAGCCCTACTCTAATACAAACACTATAAGTAGCCATTTACATGGAAAATGTGAAATAAATGCACCTGATCCTTTGCTCTTGGAATTGGGGCCCTTTGAGACCTACATGAGAAGTTCAGGGCTCAGTCCTGCTGCTTCTCCCCAGGCAGGAGGTTGCTACAACAGCATAAAATCAGCACAGCCCTCACTCAGCTCCACTTCATTCCATTTTAATCTGTACCTGGCTGGCTGTGCAAAGATGTCCTAATGCATGAGGTGCAATCCCTCACTGAGTAACTCTGAACCAGAACATCCATATCCTTAAATGACAATAGATTATTGCTAGTTTGAATTGATTGTGACTTTGTCCAAGCAAAAAGGGATGGTGACTCTCATCTGTGCCTGTGAGTATCCTGTAGTGGGAAGTGGGAGTGTGTGGGGAGAACAGGGAATCCAAAACAACCTCCATAGCTTATTGTCAAATAAAAACAAAAAAATTAGTGTTAGCAGTCAGTGAGTGTTTGTCCAGTGTTTTTATTCTTTACAGCACTGAGCAACATATTGCCAGCTCTTGTAAGGCCTTAAAGTACCTTTGCTTTCCCCCTGGTCCTCTTGCCTACTCCCTGAGTTTGGTTTTGTTGCTGGGAGAAGATGCTATCACAGGAATGGCTGGATATCACAGAAATAGTTAGACTTACAAAGAAATGTCCCCCCTTCTTGTTAATTACTCCTGCCAATTCGGGGTTTACCCAGGGTGGCATTACTGTAGGAATAAAAGCCCTAGACCCTTTCAATCAGATAGCATGTTCTCATCAAGTAAGTTCTTTCACTGAGCAGCTGCACCTCAGTAAGAAACTAGTACCCATGAAGAAAGCACCATTGGCTAATTATGCTAATTAGATAACAGCCACCAGCTCTTCAAACTGCAGGCTTGTCACATCTCTCACTGGTTTCTTATTTTATTGCAAACTGCACTGAGGAGAATTTTTGCTTTCCTGCCCTATCTCTCATGAGAAAGCAACACTGACCTGTTTATAAAATCTGATTTCAAAGCCCAATCCCAATCCTGCTGGGTTTTGGAAAGTTCACACTCAGGACTTGGTTTATCACAACTTAAGGAGATTATTTGACAGAAACTGTTTAAAAGAAAATTGAAGGAAAACAGCTTTTCTGAGACTGACTTACAAGAGCCACTGGAAGTTCCACTGCCTACAACCCAGTGAGAACACCATTTATTCAAAAGAATTATTTCATTTTCAGAGGGAAGAACTGATGCTGCCCTTTATGTTAAAGAGTCCATTTTCATGTAATTCATACAAAAGTAATTTAGAGCTGTAACTTATGGATTTAATGTCTTATTTGTTGGGAAGTGATCTTCAAAAAGTGCTTTGAATCTATCCTCTTGTTGGATTCTGCAGCCATTGATTAAAAGAACAATTCCTCATTATTAACCCTTTTAGAATTAAATGTGAAGAGTTAATGTGAAGTGTGATTAGAGTGGATTTCTGCTCACATCAAGTAGGGTGCTAGTACACTGAAGAACTGAATAACAGGAGGGATGATAAGGCTTTCTTTATTTGCTTATTACAATATCCACAACCAGGTTACACCAAGAAAAGATAATTTCAGACGCTTGTTCAGTAGATTGCACTTTTCCACTTAAAAGTCTGTCTGTAGAGAATAAAGCCTACATTTTAGGGTGATGTCCATAAGCAAGCCCACTGTGGGGTTGGAGCCTCCACAGGGCACAGCAGCCCTGCCCTGGCTGGAGAAAGCAACACAGCTCGTCTGGAGCCCCTCGCTGCTGCTTGGTTTCCAAAAGGAGATCTACACAAAGGCTGAAGCTCAGCAGGGCACAGCTCAGCTTTTCTGCAATGGCACCTCCTTGGGGGTCCACAGGGGAAAGGTGTGGAACTTGTTTATTATTGTTGTTGCTTTGTTGGATTCAATAATATCTTCTTGTCACTGATGAAAGTAACTATTCCTCTTTAATTTGTTTCAGACTTGCACACATTTTTTAGGTGTCACCAATGAGTATTTCTGCTCACTCTGTCTTCACAGGAGTCTTACAGCAATTGTTTTGTTAGTTTAAGTGTCTAAAATTTCTGATAATTTTAAAGTACAATTTTGTTTTTTCCAGTTCCCAAATGGCTACTAATTTTATTTTATTTGTGATGTTTTAGCTATGCTATATGAAAAGAGACAACCATTTCTTTCAGAGGCACAGGTTACCATTGTTATTTGACAGTCTAATTCTTATTTAGATGATAGCTTCCCAATTATTTAGCAAGTTGCGAGCTATATAAAACTTCAAACAGTGTGGGCTTTATTCCAAACAGACAACAGGAAAAGAAAGTGGATTTTCCAAAGCACTGAGATAGGGTGGGGGCTGTATCAGACCTAGCATCATGTCCACCACCACACACAACCTCTCCTAAGCAGCATGGTCTGCAAGATGTGAGTATTGCATTTTTAACACAAAGGTGATGTGTTGAAATCAACTCTTCAGAAGAATGTAGTGCTGTTAATCTCCATGTGACATGTCTGACACTTCTGATGGCACTGGAGATCACCCATGTGAGGTGCACAGAGACAGAAGGCACCTGAAGTTGCACCAACTCATGGTGCAGAAGTGAAATTCTTCAGTGTCACATGGGCAGAGCAGCTCTGAGAACAAGACCTGATGGAAAAAAAAACTTTCCAAAGATCAGTTTAGTCACAGTATTAAAAACAGTGGAGAAGAGAACAGATTTTCTATCTTGAAGTATTGGCTTCAGGCAGGAGGCCAACACTGTCCACACAATTTCATTTACCAGCAAGTTCAGACACTCACATGGTAAAAGCTTATCTTTTTTAATATTCAGTTTCTCATAGCATCCAAAACACTTATGAAATACTTTCTACTGAAATCTGAACACCACTGTTACCAAATGTAGTGCTTTCAAACCTTCTGAATAACTACAAAGAAGCATCCAACAGTATTCCAAATAGAATAAAATTATTCCTAAAGTTAATTGAAAAAAGAAAACCTACCCTCATTTGCATTCATAAAAAGCTAACCTGACATCCCAAAAGCAGCTATTATATGTCAGCATGTCATGTGCTTTGGGAATATCTGATCCAATTCACAGCTCATAAATGTCTAATTAAAAAAATATATATACAACAATTTTAATTGGTTCATTGCATCATTTGTTTTTATTATGGTTTTAAACCCTTGCACAATAGTCAGGGCTAAAACTCTCAATTTGCAGGGGAAAAAAGAACTATGGAGAAGGATATTGAACAAAGATAAGTAGGAGTTCAATAAACACCATATGCACAGGGATAGATAAATGGCTGAGTGTTAGCTAGAATATAAATGTGGGGTTTAATAAATCACAAAGTAGTTTGAATCTATCTGTGACATGTTTTTAAAATGCCAAAAGGATCAGTGTAGAATTAAAAAGTGGAGTCAGATTTTAGGTTCACACAAAACTCCAAGCTGAAGAGTGCAATAGATATGTATGTGAGAGCACATTGCTTCTGGTTTAAAACAAGACAGAGAAATTAGAAAATTATTCTTATTATTGGTTTTATCACTGTTGGGTTTTAGAATGCTGCAGGGGAGAAAGTTGAAGAAGAGATATCTTATGGCTAACTCAGTTTTTATCTGATACTTGATAAAGAAAATTCAATTCATAATTATTTATGAACCAACATGAAGGAGTTTATTACTTTGATTACTCACTAATCATTTCCCGTAAATGCAGTAACCTAAAAATCCCATATAATCAATAAAGTAGTAAGTTTCAGATTTAAATCACTGTACCTTGTATTCTTGAGTAAACCTTTGGGTAATTTACAAAGGCTGTTGAATTTTATAGTAAGTGTTTTTCAAACCAAGCTGGATTCTAAACAATAATGACTTTTTAATGTGGATCTGTGATTACATTGTCATAGTGAAATACGACAGTCTTTGACTGCATTCGAAATGAGGCAGAGGGAGAATTACTCCGAAGGCATAGATTACCATAGCCTCAGGTAAAGCAATCTTCATAAATTAAACTCCAATCTAAAGTGACCTGTCACTACAAACCTGTTGCTACTCCCAGTAACTTAAATTTCAGTGTACAATTTGCAAACAAGTTCTTTTCCTATTACCACAACGGGGGAGAGTTACTTTGCTAAAGTGCTTCAAAGTGAATGTGAGGGAGGAGAATTATACATAAGCATTTTATGGGTTTCTTTTCCATAATTTCAAAAAGCTGTTAGTTTAGGAAATGCAACTTGTTGTCTGCTAAAATGTTTATGCTTTTAAGATCTCTAAAGCTGTCAGCTGAAGGAGCCTTTGGCATAAACAGCAACTGCAGCACTTTCCTCACTCATTTTTGACACACTGAGCATATTTGACTCTCGTACTCGGCAAGAACGTCGACAGTTCAATGGTATTCAAAAATGTTTTGTACATTTAGATGGTTCAGCTGTCACTGCCCAAGGGGTTTGCTGGTTTCACCACACCTCAGTCTGGGGAAATCTAGCTTATAAATGTCATTTTCAGAGATGCCAGAGCAGCTGTCTTCTGAAAATCATATGGTTTTTCAGTAAAGCTGGGGGCTTGGCTCAGGGATGGCTTTGGACATCCCCAGCAGAGACAGCAGAGTCCTCCAGCTGTGGGGATCCTGGAGGCATGGAAGGCCCTTGGTAGTTTTCACCCACCCCACTCACATCCCAGCTTTTATCCTACACATTTGTTGGCCCAACAACTGCTCTTCCAGTGCTAGCTGTGCTATCAGTGGAGGTCTGTACAAAACTGAAAGGTTACCCCATGAAGAGCTGAGCTTTATCCTTGGATTTGGAGGTTTTAATTTTCAGAAAGCAAGACCAAAGTATGCCTCTTTCTGAAGAAGATATTGAAATATACCCTTTTTGCTGCATTTGCTGCTATCCTGTTGGCAGCAAGGAAAACATTTTAAAAGGTAGAAATGGAAAGTGAAACACATAGTTTTGTTGACACGAGAGCTAAAAGGAAACTATTTATGAAAATATTTTCAACTTATTTTAGGTTTCCTTTCAAAGCCTAAAAATTAATCCCATGATGCTTGGGAAAGCCTAATATTTCTTGCAACTACATAAAAGAACAGCAGTTGATGGCTAAAAACTGCAAGTTGAATTTGTTTTGAGCAAGACCTTCATATTCATAGAGCACGTGTATTTTTTTATCTTTTCTAATTTTTTTTTTTTTTTTTTAGTTTAACAGAAACTTCAATCAGCCTCACATACATAACCAACATGATGATCTCACAGTGTGGTGTCCAGGTTTGAGTCACAAGCTCAGTTCCTGGCTCCCTGGAAGGACTGGTTTATGTATAGGATGGTAATGAGGCAAAGAAAGGCTTCCCTGCTCCTCCCCGTCTGGAGGGTGAAGAATTCCTTTCTAAGAATGAGAGGTCTGGGTCATGATGACATTTCTGAGGACCTGAACAGAGCAGGTTGAAGAGGACTGAATTAAGTATGTACTAAATCTCTCTTAATTTCAGGTTTTCAGGCTTCCTTTAGGATGATCATCTCCTTCCTCAGCCTAATTAGATATTAATATTGTGTCCTCTTCCTGAGCTCTTCTTCTTCCATGTTTCATCCATTCTCTCATCATAATTATTGAGAATGTCTTAAGAAAACAGGTTTTGTACAGACATTTTGTGTCTGCCAGACTGTTTACAATTACTTTGGAGCCAGCAACCAATTTCTACCAAACTTGATGTCTAAAGAGATCCTATTTTTGTATGAGTTGTGTGAACTCTTCTATGCATATCTTTCCACACAGAGAAAGATGCTGCAGGTGCCAGAAAAATCTACCTTAAGGTGGTTGAAAAGAAAGAGTGAGCCTAAAATAGACACCTGACCAAGTTAGATTATTAATCTTGTATTGCATTTTGAGGAAAGTTAGCTGAAACAATAAAAAACCCCAAACTTTTCAAAACAGAAACCCGTGAATGAAACCCATTTTCCAGTTTTAACAATGTTGTCTGCATTTGTGAGAATCTATAAAGACTTCTACAGGCCTCCAGGATTTTCTGCACTTGGTATTTTTTCTAGGCATCAGTGCAGCTGCAAATGTTCTGATCTTGCTGAGTAGTTTAACGTGTGGTTCGAGCCACACCCTGTCAGATTTCCAAGTATTGAGGTTCTTCACAGACTTTTCCTCACTAATTTTGTCAGAGAAAACAAACAGAGCAGCTAGAAGAAGCATGCTTCATCCTGCAGGAAAACACAACTATAGCTTCTGTTCTACCAGCACTTCCTCAGAGGGGTGCTGGAAGCACTGGCTCAGCACACAGCTCTCTCATTCCACATGTTCCTTTACCTGCTTTCCAGCAACACTGCTTGAACAATATTAATTTGCTGCTTCTACAGTGGTGTCCTTAAGTGAAAGACTTCGTTCTCAAGTCCATGCTGCTTTCTTGACTGCACCTCGGTCTTCAGAGAATGTCTGCTGAAATCAGTGCCCACACATTTGGTAAGGGGCAGGTAAGGAGCTTGCTACTGAGCCTGTTGAGACAGTCTGGCTGCAGGCACTGGCTTATTTGCTCTGCTGCCAAGAATATCAATTGGATACTACACTTGCTATTGATCCAAAGGAAGATTTTGTTGTTGTTGTTGTTGTAAAAAATGTGAATGCATTATGCAATGTCATGTAACACTAAAAAGCAAAATAAAAGGTACAGAAAGAAAGCAGCAGAACAGAATGACAGCATTAGCTCTGCAGATTTTCCAACCTATAAAGGCATGTTTTGGCAGATGGACAAAAAACCCATGACATATCTATGGGTCTCTGAGTCTGGAGATGATTCAGCTCCTCTCTGTTGTGCCTTGATGGGCTTGTCTGTGATGACTAAAACAGTACCAACAGGCTGGCTGATACCACTATTTGTAACACATTCACTGAAAAATAAACATACCTGGAGTAGCACAAAGAGCTCAAAGATTAATCTGGAGGGTTGGGTTTCACTGTCCTCCCAACTCCTTTTCCAGCCTGAGATGCCAGGACATAAATGATGGAGCTCCTACAACTTCCCTTGGGAGATGATGCCACAGGAAAACAGAAAGGATTCTATTGATATCTGGCCATGTGATAAATTGATCATAACTCTCATTCCTTGAGGTGGAAGGAGGTAGAGCTGGGAAGGAGGTGAGGGTGGAGAGAAGTAGTTTTTAAGGTCTTAATTTTACTTCTCATTATCCTGCTCTGTTTTTGTTAGTAGCAAATTCAATTAATATCTCTAATTCAAGTCTGTTCTGCCCATGACAGTAATTGGTGGGTGATGTCTCCCTCTCCTTATCACAACTCATGAACCCTTTGTTATATTTTCCCTCCCGTCTCCAACTAGAGAGGGGAGTGATAGAGAGGCTTTGGTGGGTGCCTGGCATCCAGCCAGGGTCAACCCACTACACCTTTCCATTCATTTTTTCAGAGAAATGCAAACAATTATGAGGCCATGTGACTGTATTTGTGATATGTGCATGCACAAACTCAGAGATGACAGAGTGATAAGTTGCACACTGAATGGAAAATAAGTTTAAACACTCACCAGCTTACATTTAGCATAAGTATCAATCAGTGTACTCCAGTGGATCTGCTCCAACATACCCCAGTGTGGATTCAAGCCAAAATCTGAGCAGCAACAAACAGCCCATTATCAATCCATTAGTCCTCACTGACTGAACTATACACATAAAATCTTGTTTTACATGCATACTCCTGCCATTCCCCAGCAGAGATAATGAGATTACATGTGCTGTATCACTCAGCCCAGAAACTTGTCACATTCTAATGAGTTTCTTCTCTCTGCCCACAGACACAAATAAAATACCTGCTTTTTCTGTTGTTACCTAAGAGGTAGCCAGCAGCCAGATGCTCATTCGTGAGAGCACAGTGACACCCTGCAACACCCAGCTAACACACGAGGGATGATTATTGCCAGTTTTGTCTGTCACTTTGCATCACACAGGAGACAGAACAGCACAGGCTGTGGTCCCCATGACAGTGTTGCAAGATTGGGAACTGAAAGTAGAGCACAAGAAAGAGCCTTCCTTCCTTCCTTCCTGGAATCCTGGAATCCTTCCTTCCTTCCTGGAATCCTTCCTGCCTTCCTGAAATCCTTCCTTCCTTCCTTCCTTCCTTCCTTCCTTCCTTCCTTCCTTCCTTCCTGGAATCCTGGAATCCTGGAATCCTGGAATCCTTCCTGGAATCCTTCTTTTCTGGAATCCTTCCTTCCTTCCTTCCTTCCTTCCTTCCTGGAATCCTGGAATCCTTCCTGGAATCCTTCCTTCCTGGAATCCTTCCTTCCTTCCTTCCTGGAATCCTTCCTGGAATCCTTCCTTCCTTCCTGGAATCCTTCCTTCCTGGAATCCTTCCTGGAATCCTTCCTTCCTTCCTGGAATCCTTCCTTCCTTCCTTCCTTCCTTCCTGGAATCCTTCCATCCTTCCTTCCTTCCTTCCTGGAATCCTTCCTTCCTTCCTGGAATCCTTCCTGGAATCCTTCCTTCCTTCCTGGAATCCTTCCTTCCTCCCTCCCTCCCTCCCTCTGGACAAAGTGTTGATAACTCAGAGAGTCGAGGATTTTTCTGCCCCTCAAACCACCCCACCACTGAGCAGGCTGGGGGTGCACGAGGAGCTGGGAGGGGACACATCTGGGACAGCTGACCCAGCTGAGCACAGGGATACTCCACATCTTATGATGTCTGCTCATTATATAAAGCTGGGGGAAGGAGAACAAAGGAGGGGAATGCTTGGAATTATGGCGTTTGTGTTCCCCAGTCACTGTTAGTTATGACAGAGCCCAGCTTTCCTGGGAATGGCTGAACACCTGGCTGCCCATGGGGAGTGATGAACTCCTTGTTTTTCTTTGCATGCATGTGCAGCTTTTGCTTTACTTGTTTAACTGCCCTTACCTCAGCCTACAAGTTTTATCCTTTTACTCTTCCATTTCTCTCCCTCATGCCACTGCAGGGGACAGAGGGAGAAGCTGTATGGGGCTGAGTTGCCATCTGAGGTTAAACCACAATGCTTTTCCTGTCTGAACCTGTGGCTATTCTATAAACAACTAATTAGGTGCTCATTAATTTTCCTAAAGCAGAGTAATGCCCTTAGCAATCAGATAGTCATAGCTGAATGCGGCCAGCATCACAGACCACATGAAAAAATAGATGTTTCCCTACTCAAAACCCCACTTCTTTCAGAAAATCTTTTTGGGAGAGACATTTCTTTGTCTTTCACACAGTGGCCTTCTCCCCTACCAAATGGTGGGTCCACTTGTGGTTCACCCTGGGAACCCCATACTGGACCCATCCCTTGGGTATTGGTGGGACAGTACCACTCAGGTAAAATTTTCCTGGGTGTCCCACAGTGCTTCTTCAGCACTACAGACCACAGTGTTTCATCTCAGAGGATCCAAGTGGAGTGTAAGTAGTGCATGTGCCTTCTGCTGATGCTCTGTTTTGGAATAATATTGCTTTTTGTGAAAAAGGGAAAAGATGCCTTTGTAAAAGTCCCTGTGCTAAAATTCTGCTTTGAGCTGTTGCTCTGCAAATGGCTTTCTTTGTTCTAGTGGGGAAAACCCTGCTATAAATAAGAGGAGAATCTAGCTGCTCATTTTTACTTTTTGATGCTGGATAGGTCTCCATTTTGCTGAAGAGCCGGAAAGGTAAAAATATGTACAAAGGGATGGCCAATTTATGCCCTAGATTTTAAAGCAGAATAGCTCATTGATCTTGTCTGGTAGATTTGCTTAAAATTCAATGGTACAATATGTCTTCGAGCCTGAAGAGATGAGTGAGGATCTGTATAGCTTGCGTGAGCTGAGGAGAAAAAGAAAAAAATCTCCCATTACTGTATAGAGTGGTTGTCTTTTCAATTATGGATGAAAAGATGAGTATGACCCTGAGGGGCTGGATTGAAACAGAATGCAAGGGGGGAAGAGCCCTAAAAACAAGCAAAATCTTTACTAAGAGATGATTAAAAGGGAACATAAATGTCTGGAACTGTTTTGAAGAAGGAAGAGCAATGGAGTGGGGGGAAAATTGTTATGGTGGAATATGGAGTAATAGTATTAAATTAACAAAAGAAAAAGGTCTGTTGAATATCAATAGAATCCCTTCTGCTTTCCTGTGGCATCATCTCCCAAGGGAAGTTGCAGGAGCTCCATCATTTGAGTCCTGGCAAATGATTTGGGACAAACCACAAGAAAGTGTGGTTTAAGGCACATAACTGTGATGTTCAGGGATGGAGTTACTGGCCTGGTGGCTCGTTTCTCCCACCCCCCTTCCCTGGGAAGCTACAGCATTAATGAAAATAAGAGGAAAAAAAGAAAGACAGCAGGGGTGGAGTAGAGCTCCTGTTTATAAAGTGGCAGTGCTGCAGCAGTGAAACAGAGCACAAAGATGTGTCCAAACAGATCAAGAGGACTGGTGATGGGGCAGGGAGAGACTCAGAATAACTAAATTGCATAAAGGGTGAGAAAAGGGACAAGTGAATGGGCTGACCAAAGGCAGGCAGTGCCCCTGGACAGGGATACCAGAGCTGCACAAAGGCACCTCTGCCCTGGCAAGATTTCTTCTGCAAGGGCTGCTTTGGGACACTCTGTAGTCCTGTCATAGGGAAAATAAGTAATATTATTTATTACTTAAATAATAAAGCAAGTGGTTCTTCCAGAATACAGTCAGACAATATGGAGCATCAGGCAGGGTAGGAGGTGCCACTTGTGCCTTCCCAGGCCACTTATTCCATGTCTCCCATCACCTGGCAGGGCTTATGACAGCTTCCTTTGAAAGGGAGGCCCATGTGTGCTTGGTAATGCTGATAATGCCCATTTTGCAACTATATATTAATTACCTAATTTAAGGGTCTCAAATATATCTTGAAGCATTGGCTAAGCCCCACATTACCCTGGTGCTGTAGAGGAGACTGGCCTTTTCCAAGAGATGGGAATGCAGGATAAAAGGGGTGTATTGTTAGAGCAAGGCCATGAAACATCAGACCTGGATCACAAGGGCTGCTCTTGAGATCCCAGGCTGTTGCTCAAAGCCCGTATCTGGTGTTGAATCCCTGTTTATCCATGAACCTTATGATCATGCTTAAGCACGAGCTCTGAAGGGTTTCTTGAACAGAGTATTGGACTCCACAATATGGCTCAAGATATTCCACCCAGACATCTCAATAATTATTTTCAATGAAAAACAGAATTCATTTCAAGTGGAGTCCCTCAGCACTAAATTAGAATGGCCCGGAGCTGTTTGGGTTTTGAGAGGGGGCACTGTTAGGAATCTGACCATTTTGTTTTCCAGAAAATTCAGCTGAAGCTTTTGCTGCTGCTCAGAATCACTTGTCTGCAAGAACAAGGGTCAGAGGAAGAACTAAGGGAAAAGGCAACTGAACAAAGTTTTTCTTCTTTCCTGAGGAGAACCTTAAATATAAACATAAATTATGTCACAGAAATGTGTCCAATAGCTGAAAAATAAATCCACTCACAAAAGCAATAATTCATTGTTTTAAAAGTAAAATAAAACAACAGTCCCAAGGCAAATAGCCCCTCACCAGGACAGCAGAGAAAACTAATTTAATTTCTATAATATAAGACAACAATGATTATTAAGTCCCATGAAAATAAATTCAACCACTTTAAGAGTAGGCTATAAATGCTAAGTATATTGTGTCAAAAATTAACATATGAACTTCAAATTTGTGCACCCATTCAAAATCTGATTTAACAAACTATTGTTATTAAAGCCAATTGGTGAGAACTCCATTAAAAAACCAAATGAAATCTTAACTCTGTGTGAAATAAATATTTTTTCAAAGCCTAAGCAGACTGCATTAACTTAACATACAATGGTCTAAATTACGTATTAAAGTCAATTATTTTTATTATTACTTTTCAATTAAGGTGACATGATTAACTCCATTCTTACTAGTCTCATTTCCAATCCTAACTGCATCTCAACTTTAGTATCTTTTTGGGGAGAAATTGTTCGCAGAGTTATTGTAAACAAGCCTGTTCTCCTGAGTTCTATTAAGAGAGATGTTTTGTGAAGAGCAGAACAGCACTGTGGTTTAACAGGCATGTTAGAGAAGTGATGCTTTCCATCAGATTTTGCAGCGTTTTGAATTGAAGAGTGTGAGTGCCAGGGTTCAAGAACTCAGTTGTTTGGTTCTTGTCCAGGTTGGTCTCAGGGCTGTGTTTTTGGAATTAACACTTTGGTTTTGCACCTTTTCTCCCTTAATATTCACCAAAGATCTGACCCAGTTTGAAATGCAGAAGATACTTCTGGCATGACCTGGACTCAGAACCAGGTTCACTCACCCCAGCAGAGGAGAGCTCATCAGCATCTGCAGTCTTTGGACTAATTCACTGAGTTAATGCAGCAAGTTATTTCAAAAATATTATTTTCTTATAACACCATCTTTGTGCATATGGAGATCAAAATTAATGGCTCTGATTTTGAAGTAGTTTATTTGCATGGATTTTTCATCTTGAAGCATTCATCATTCTTCCCAAATTCCTTTTTCTAGTGTAATTTCTCACAGCCAGAAGTTGTCTTCAGAATTTATATATTTTATAATGCTAGAGGGATGTGAAAGTTTCTTGGGAATGTGTTTTTAGTCCTAGCAAGTCATGAAAGGAGACTTTACTTGTACAGTGCCCCTCTAAAAATGGGGCTTAAAACATTTTTGAAAGATGTAGAATGCCCATCCTGAAAAACAAATTAAAAAGGCAGAAATGTTAGTCAGATCTGTTCTCATTTTCACTTCACTGCATTCCCAGCAAAAGCTCTCAACTTTGGCTTGAATGAGGACTACTGGATTTGATGCACTCTCTCCCTCACACTCAGGGCTTGTGTCTGTAAATCAAGGACACCAACTCTGATCCAAAATCCAATCCTTCATTACTCAGTGTGGTGTTTGCACTCCATGCTTATCCTCTCAGGAGGCCTCCTTCCAACCCAAACCATTCCATGATTCTGTGTTTCTGTGATTCTATGATATTGTGTCTCGGCAAAAGCTTTTTGTTTATTCATTTGATGAATTTCTTTGGGTTTAAAGAAAGGAATTAATTTCACTTATTTCTTTATGTGATCATTAAGAAAGCTTTTAATGAACATAGTAAAACCCAACTAATTATCACAATGGCATTTAACTCTAAATAAAATTGACAGGAAGCAAGAATATGATACATATAATTTTGCACAGTTTATTAAAACACATTTATCACTTTTTTCCCTCCTAAAGTAACCTGATCATATTATTCTATGATAATTTAGCTAATATTTTTTCTGTGCATTTAATATTTAAGTGGCTTTTACTGATATTAAAGTCATAATGCATTTTATGGAAATTACCTTGCATTCTAATTACTTTTCTTGGTGAGGAATGGTAAATAGAATTATCTCGTTATGCTTGTTGTAGATGAAAGCAAAGAAATATTTAATGAGAAGAGACTGCTATAGGAAAAAAAATCCATATTCAGATGTTTTTTTCAGTTGAGTCCATTTGGCCATCAATTCAGAGATGTGCAACTCCCAGAACCAAAGCAGGAACCAGGCGTGGATGTGCACAACAAAAGGCTCTGAATGGCAAGATGGAGGCTTTTAACATCAGCAGTTCCCTTTTCTCTGAGGTCTGCCTGTCCAAACCTGAGCTGAGGAGAGTTGGGAGGAAGACAATGCACTGCCACAAGAAAGCAAGAAACACAAACAATGGTGTCCTTGAGCCCGAGCTGCCCCACGCTTTCAGTAAATGAAGCTACTCTTAGAAAGCTATAAATTGTACCTACAGAAAGGCAGAGGTCAAGGCCTGTGTAAGAGTCAACCCCTTGTCCCTTTTAGTCGCAGGTCTTTATACAAAATGAACTTATTTCACTGCAAAAATAGAGGAATTAACTGGGGAGAAATCAAATTTTCCTGCCAACTCTTCTCTCAGCGTCTCTACTGAAGCCCAAATGGAGTCACAAACAAGGCTGGATTACTGTATCTGAACATCAAATGGGAATTGTTTTTGGTATGAATCTTTATGAAGATGAAGATATGCTTTAGGGCTATCTGAATGGGGTCTCTTCAGAGAGGCTGGCTCCAGGAGAATCATAATTCACTGGCCACTCTGTCTGGATACATCTCTGAAAATCAAAATGCACCATTGCTTTTACATAGTTTGCATGACTTTGTAACATCCAAAGAGCTGCCACCAGAGCAACAGAATGGAAAGTACAGTATGTAGCAGAAATAGGTAGAAAAGAAAGAATAAGTGAACAGTAACACCAAGAAATGAAATTCCAGGTGTTGTTTCTGTGGAGTTCCACAAATTTCTCTGGATTTGCATTTTTCCTTTCTTTTGCACTGGGGTTCCCTTGCACCCACCAAGACCAATGCACATGGCAGCAACAGTTACAATAGGTTATGTATTTCATAATTATATTATAATTATATCTATAGAAAAAATAATAAATGTATAAAATTTTAGAATGTATAACCACCTATAGGTGGTTATAACTGTGGTAGCTCCACCACCTACTGACCACGGAAACTGTAAAAAACAATGAGCTCAAGGTGCCTTTTACCCAGTTATAGACCCAGGTCTCTTAATGTGACTTTTCTGCTTGACTTAAGTGATGCTGTCCTTGCAGTTAGAGAGAGCTTCAAAGCAAAACCCCTGAGGGTGGGGGCAGGTCTGGGTGTTACTGACCACTTCACCTCCACATTTACCTCTTGGGCCATGCAGGGATGACATGAACATCTTTCTGGTCTGGCTGCCAGGATATGAGGGAAGGTCCTCCTGTAAATCTGGGTGGAGGCATGGATTTTTTTATCCTGGAATGTGAGAAGCAGCAAGAAGAATGGGTGTGTCCCTCATGGAAGGACATCTTTGAGGCTTTCATTTAGTGTAAAGAGATCATCATGTTTCTCCTCCACATGCTCCTAACTTCAAGAGTCACCATTTTCTGTTTGCATTTCCAAACTCACCAGCAAGACAAATATTGTAAGATTATTGTTGCTCGCACTTGTTTTACTTTCCATCTTCCTGTTCTGGTAACTTTGGAACAGGAGGCACTAAAGGAAAGTGGTTGGAAAATGTGGATTCAAACTTAACTCACGCTGAAATTTCAAATTCAATTTAATTGAAATGTTCTGTGAATTTCTGTCTACACTAAGCAAATTTTTCTATTTAGGGGAAGGAGACCAGAAAGTTCTGTGAATAATGCCTATATCACAATTTTCTAAGCTTTCTTTCCCCTTGAAATGACCTTGAAATAAACTGATTTTAATTTGCTTTTCAGATCACTTCTTTCTATTTTTTGAACAGCAAGCAAAAAAAGCAAAAAAAGGATTTAGTCCCCTGTCATTACCGAAAACTTCACAGTAAGCTCTAATGAAGTGGTCCAATCTACTAATCTATTTATTCCTTTTTAGCCAAAACATTTTCTGCAACACCTGCCATAGTTCTGCAAACAGTAATTGCAATGATATTTCACCCTTGTATTAAGGATCAAGTTATCTGTGTAGAATATTTAGAAAGGTCAGTGTCTCATATATAACATATAGGCAAAAATAAAATGACCAACGAATGTCACTGATATTTATTGCAAATGCTCTATAATATTCTGAGTTTGCCATGAACATTTCTCCCTGTAATAGAACATGTTTCTAAAATGGATTAAATCCTGATTTGATTTTAGTACTCTACATATTACAAATGCATTTAATTTTAAGTGACAAAATAAAATGTAGCATATGACACCCGAATCTGATGTATAGCAATTTCACCAGCAATTCCCTGTGAGATACATCTTTTTTTAGTAGAAATGTCAGTGTTACTTGAGTTAGTTCACCAAGGCTTATGTTCAAGCAGCCCCACTCTTCAGTCTCTTCTCTCAACCAAATATTACCAAAACTGAAGGGATCTCAGCAAGAGGGACAAAGCAAGTTGGAGGAGGTTTTATTTGCTTTACTAGGCACAAAGAGCACTCCCTGTTGTGGTGCTCCAGCTTATTTGAACAGACACGAAAGACAAATGCATGCATCAATTTTGAAGGTCCACTGGAAGACTTACTATCAGATTTTAAAGACTCAGGATGAGCACAGAGAGAACAAACGTGATGTGTCTGTGTGTTTTGGAGGTCACTGGGTATCTCACTGATGGAAAACAAATAAATGAGTAATAACATTAACTGAATTATTGGATTATGGGCATTATTTTCTCCAGAATCCTTTGGAGGCTTCAATGTGTTGACTTCAGCAAGGCAAAATCCTCTCAGGGCATCATGACCATTATGACCTCTCTTCTTTCAAATTATGTTAGTTCTGAATAACAATTATGGAAATTAACTTATTAGTGCAAATTGATACATGATGCTGGGCCAGCAGAATTGACTATTCTGTATTATTTTATTTATTTAGGCTGCAGTACCGGTTATAGTGCAATAAGCAGAGTCTGACTCTATCATTAATGTAGAGGGATATTTAAGCTATCAGTATAACAAGAAATTCATTTATGGGAAATTTACCTCAGAAACATCAAAGAATATTCTGGTATTATCTTCAATTTGCCATGGTTGGAAAATGAAAGAAAGGGCTTCCATAACACAAACCCTAAGAATTACTAAATTACATTTGTTCTTTGAGGAACAATATGAAATCATGTTTCTTTAAAATAATTTGTGCAATCCTAGAAGAAGAACATATTTTTTCCTCTTGCATATTTGTTCATGTCTTCCCTCATTCACCTCTTTTCCACAACATTTTGCAATGATGAAGTGCAAACTGGACATAAAATTGAACAGGCAGCTTTCAGAGGAAGGAAGCTGAATAAAACCAAAACAAGGGTGGGCAGAGGTGCTGTTCTGCTGAGACTTCATCATTGTCTCATGAGGACCATGGGGAGACCTTCCCATGCTAAGGCAGGACATGTCCCACCTGCCCAATCTCTAGGAAACACCTCATTGCTCCAGAGGGACATTTGGGAAACCTCTGCAGGTGCCAAGCCCCACCCCAGCAGAGTTTCTGAGACGGAGGAAAGCCCATAAACAGCCACCCAAAACCCCAGTGGGAGCCCCCACAGACACAAGGGGTAACTCACTGCTGCTGCACCCTGTACCAGAAAGTCCCTGACGAAAATCTGAAGGAGAATCAATTTTTCTATGTGGCTGGCTGCATTCAGATGCTAATTTTTGTCTGTAAAGCTCGAGATTATCACACTGCAGTGGGACCACAGTGACCTGTCCTGAGCCTTGTGTAGGACACCCCAAAGCAGCTTTGCCACCGCCTGTGCCAGGCGGGCACTGAGCCCTTCTAATCTGGCCTCTACTGCTCCAATTAACTGGGGAGAGCCCCTGAGGCTTTAGTGTGTTTACCTCAAAGATTATGTCTGACAAAACATCACACATAATGAGGAGAAAAATAAAATTTGGTGCATGTTTATATGGAAGCTAATTTTCTCAGGAAAAAGTACAGATTTTTTTTCAGCTTCCTTCATGCTACTGCATGGAAGTACAGTAGCAGCAGTTGTAAAGCAAATTTTAATTATATGCCTGAATGTCAGAGTTAAATCTCTGACAAGATTTTACAATGGCAGCATTTTGATATTTTTTTCTTTCTTATTTGACCCTAGAGATTACAATCAAAACTTTTACTCTTTTTTTCACATTAAAACATTCAAAATGTAACATTAAATCTTACCTGGAAATTGACAAAGCCTGGGTTTCAAAATGAAAAAGTGAGATAACAAATACTGACACTGTGCAAGGAAAAAAAAATTAAGTTTTAAAATAATTCATTATCTTTTAATTTCTTGTATTTGCATATATCATGGAGTATTTGGGGAAAGTATTGTTCTTTGCAATTTTATCTGGCTATCTGTCTAATGACACCTGGATCCCACTGTTTGTTTCAATCAGTAAGAATTTGGTTGCAAAGATGTTCTGTGAATGCTCATTTTGCTCTGGCTTTTTCAAAGGTACTTGGGAGAAAGCAAGAAATTTCCAAGAAGGGGTGGCTGTATCAACTTCCCAAGCAACTGGGGCAGCTGGGGCAGTGAAAAAGATCAGAGAACAGGATGTTCTGGTTGTTCAGGATGTATGTGTGCATCAGGACTAAACCAGAAGTCTCCAGAGCAAAACCAGAGCACAAAGGAACCAGAGGCTGCTGGTTAGAGGTCCAACACATCCAGAGCCTGAGAGCACGAGGCAAAGAGGCAGAGATGCAAAAGGGCCTCTGGCTTGGAAGATACCCAGTCATTTAAAAGATGTGGTGTATTGCATAATACAGACATGAAAAGGCTCAGAGGTTTGGAAAACCTCCTGGAAAACAGTGAGCAGCTGCTTAGTGCCATGTCTGGACAATGAGTGCCCCTGGGTGCCCCAGCTGCCACTCAGGGCCAGCAGAAGGACAGGGGATCACACTGTGCCCGAGGCACTGCCTGCACTGGGGCAGATGGAGAAGCACTGGCCACGGGCAGGAGAGTGTGGGGAGCAGACTGGAACGTTGTCAGCTCAGTAAACACCCCCTTAAAACACACTATTTCCATACAATCTGCTTATGGAAATACCCAGCACATGGCAGCTCCTCTCTTTTTGCCTGTATTGTTTTGTGCTAAACTCGCAGGGGAGTTAGCTTAAAAATCCACCTGCTAGCCCCAGTGAGACATTTTAATTTTAGCTGGTCACAGGGATCCCTCCTGTTTGCTTGAGAGGAGTGTGGGAGGGAAAGAAATTCATCTGGGTGGAAAGCTGCACAAAGCAGCATGGTGCTCTGAGCCCTCACACCCAAGCAGGGGAAAGCAGGAGTAATAGGAGCTCTGAGCATTGCTATTGTGCAGCTCTCACTTCTGTCTGTTTTGTCATGGCAAAGGAAAAATAAGGATAATAGCACCTATAAATCTTCATGAGCACTTAAACCTGAAGCTATCTTGGTGCAGCTTAAATCAAGATAATATCTGAAATTTTCCTTTTGGAACCCTTTCTTTCTCTTCTTAAATGGCAGCTTTCTGAATAATTTTAAGCTGTCAGGAAAAAGGAAAAAAAAAAAACCCAAACAGCACCAAGCACCACGGTTCTTCCTTTCTCAATCCTGATAAATAGATGTGAGTCTGCTGACAAGGAATTCAGTGAGCTTAGATATCTATTAAACCTGCATTTTACTCCTCCTAATATCTCAAAGATTTCTTTGCCCTCTTTGATCCTGGCTGAAACTCAGCCAAGTTCCATAAAAAATTATGGCAATATAAATTGAAAGTTTGCCAGGAATTCCTTGTTGTGGCCTTAAGTACAAAACTATTACAGCCTTTTCCTCTTCAAAGAGATTTCTTACATTTTCATAAAACTATCAGTCTCATCCACTGAAGTGTGCCTTTCAAAACTCCTTGTTGTTGTTGGAAGTCCATGCCACCACTTTATTTTATCTCAGAGTTTTCCAGTCTATTGCTCTGTGTCCTTCCTTTACCTGCACAGTCTGAGGTCTTTCTGTTTTAGTTGCACCACTGCAAACCAACAAAATCTGTGGGAGAGGCAAGAAATGTACAACTAGGTTAAACTTTTAGTCTTCTAATTCCATGCAAGTGGAATTACCTCTGGGAATTCATTTCAGGGTTATATAATACTGGCACTGTCTTTCTCCAGAACTCTTTGTTTTTAAGATGTGGAGAAAGTTGGTCTCAGTTCCCTGGGGTTTTAATCACTGACCATACATCACCCTTATGGCAGTAACAAAGCACAGTCTAACAGGACAGTAAATAGGGATAAATTTGGGAGGCAGAGATCATGATCATTCATTTTGCCTTTTTTAATGATGCCATAGAGCCTGTATGAGCAGATCACACAGTGGTGCTCCTGCCAGCACCTCTTGCTCTGTGGAAGTAGGGACTGTCCTCCTGAGATGGGGGAAAAGAGTCGGGAAGTTGGAAAATGAGAGTTCTGACCCGAGGACCTGACACCAGTTAATGGATTTAGTACTAAATGTAAATTATTGCTAATATAAGAAAGTGGAAGACAATTTTAGCTGCTAATGAGAACAAGTAAGAAGTAATTATTTCTTGTCAGTTTTAATGAGACACAGCAAAGAATGTACCAATGGATTACCACTTTATGCCCTTGCCTTCATTGGAATGAAGCTCCATGTTAGAGCACGAAAGATAATGCAGGACAAGATGGAAAAATAACCTAAAAATTACTTCTGTGAGAACGTCCATAAAATTCAAATGTTGAATGAAGTCAAGCTATGCAAATGTTTGGCACTGGCTTTATTTATGCATTTTCAACACATTCAACATGATCTTGATTTGAGAAGGAACAATAACTTTATACCAAGTAATTTGTTGATAATAAGCTCTGTCTGGTTTTTGTAATTAAAAAAGTGATTAAGAAAGGCTAATCATTAATGCTTGAACTGCTGCTGCTGGGATATACACAGTAACACACAATTTATAAACTTTTGGCAGAGGGATTTATTTACTGATGCTTTTTCAAGAAACTTCTTTCTTTATGGTATTTATAGAATGTGAGAAATAATAGACTGTGATTATGAGCAGAGAAGAGCAATCATCCTGACAAATGCAAGTGAATTGTACAACTAGACACATTACATAAGGATACAACTGCTGAAACTTGCAGCTCAGCTATTTTGTCTTTTGCATGTTGATTATCTCAAGAATAGATGGTCAGGTTTGGCAGGTAGTTAGGTGAGCACTGGAGAAGCCACAGCTTCTGTAGCCAAACCCAATGTTCAAATTCTCAGTCTCAGAAAATGGTCATTTTTTTCTTCAAGTTTTTTGGGTTGTGTGTCTGCTTTCCAATTCTGAGCAAATGCAGAAACAACAGAAGGGAATGGGGCAGGTCTGATATAAGCAGAAGCAGAAACTGTAGGACCTCCTTTCACCCATTGTCACAGGAAAGCACAGGCTGGTGTCTCAACACTCCAAACACAACAGAACACCTGAGGAAATTTTTTATATCACATCTAGTGCCTGATCTCATCTGAGCCTCCAAACCAGTAAAATGTATTTCATTGTCAAGTGGGATATGTGTACCAGCCTAGGCTGTGAGTGTGTGAGAGGGAGAGGTTGCTTCCCCTTCCCTGCTCGTGGGATGGAAGCCAGCAAACCGAGGCAGCTGCAGCAGTTTCAATGCAGAAATGTTGAGTCAAGAAATTATTTGCACACAGAAGACCACCACTCTTTGAAATTCATGTCATTTATGAATTGGACAAAACCCTTTCAAAATACATTTTAAAATTTTATCACAAGTGTCACAAAGTTCACTTTCTCAATTGCTTTATCTTTTATTGCAATGCAAGAAGTAAGGGTAAAAGTCTGTACTGCTTTTACAAAGATTAAACAGGCAGGGTAAAAACAGATCTTTCTCTCTCTGTAGATATTTAAGTATAGATATTTGATGTACTATAGATGTTTCTATCATGTAAACATACCTCTCTGAGTGCATTATCAATGAAGACCAAACCCCACCTTTTTTTAGAAAACAAGGATTTTCAAATCTAGTGTAAGTAGCAATAGATTTATGCTCAGGACTCTATTATGTTGGAACCAACGTTGTAGTTCTCTACACCTACTTTCAGAGCAATTTGGTGCAGACTTTTTCATGCACTGGAGATAAAAATTATTCTCGACTACAGTGAAATCGATTAACATGTATCAAACTTCAGGCAAATCACTTTCTGCTTGGTGATGCCACCTAAGGGCAGCCAGAGGCTTTAAAATTTATTATGGCCCTTGCTGAGAAGCAGCATGGGTCCTAGATTACTCTTGTAAAAATTATGAAATTATGTCAAAAGAGTTCTTATATTTTCCTGCACAAGGATAGTATAGGAGATAATGAGAGAATACAGCAAGCAAAGCTTTTGCTTTAGAAAGATTTACAGCTTCTGCTTCATAAGTCAACACTGAATAATTAAAAGACTTGTAATTAAAGGCTAATTCACTATTGATTGTGTCCTAGAGCAAGGGGGCCAGTTCACTGTTCTCACACCATCCTGTGTGAGCTCCATCAGCCAGACAGCAAGAGTGCAATTACCCTAAGTAGCCTTCAGCAGTGGGATGGCATCTCCTCCAACCCATTCCAGTGGGCTGTGGCGGCAAAGTGATTATCTCACGATGTCTTCAGTATCACACCTCCCCTTAGACCACTCTGACATCATCTGTTTCATTTGGGAAACTGGGGGAATGGACCTCAGTCCGATTGTGTTCTTGGTTCTCTGCTCCCATTTTGAGATGAGCACCTTTTTTAGGATCTCTGGTTGCTTCCTCCAGTGCTTTTCATAAGCATGTTCAGAGTTGCTGTCTGATTAGAGGAATAAATGAAAAAAGGAGGGTCATGGGCACCTGCTTTCCAGTCTGCAGACCCATCTGCACCTCTGCAGCCATGCACATATTTTACCCAAACTTTCTGGAAGACTTTGGTTTGGTGATGCATACAGAAAACTTATTCATCATTGCATGGATGAACAGGGAAAGATATTGGGTGGTAATATGGCAAGGGTGGCTGTCAAAATTTAGGAAGTCCCATTTCTCTCTATGACACCTTGGTGCTTCTCTGATTAAATTTCACTGGCCCTTAAGTAGTCTGTCCCCACCAATCAATTGATTTTTTTTTCTTCAGGGATCTCATATGCCTCCTGCATGCATCGTAGATCATAAAAATTAGGTCATATTTAATATGCTGAATCATAAACATTCAGGATGGAAAATCTCATTGAGCCATCAAATTCATTCCTTTGTCAGTGGAAAAAGGTTCTCATGTAGAATAGAATTTAATTTTTAACACACAATATATTCTGTCCTAAAATGTTTCTTTTTTAGTTGGTATTCCACAAAACTCATTTAGTCCTTGCTATCAGGGATTTTTATGATTATCTGAATTTTCTTTTAGAAACTTCTCTCCACAACTTTTAATTATATCTCCACATTGCTCTATCTCCAGAAAATAGCATTTGCAGGTAATGATCACACGCCTTCTTTCCAGCACCACTCAAAATATGAAATGATGGGTCTAAATATGGAAACAGTCCTGTAATATCCATTTGCCAAGATCTCTAAATACCCTGAATTTTGTTTTCCAGTCATGATTTTCTTTCTTCACAGTTTGGGAAACTGAAATAATCAGTTTTCATTTGGAAATCAAATATTTCCTTATGAAATTTTTAATTACTTTTCAGTACTTATTATCATGAAAAGTCTATGTCTTCTTATAAAATATTGTGCCGTTTTTTTTTTTAGCTAAGATTTGGAACAAAACCAAGTTTAGTTATTTAGACAAATAGGTTTGTGACTGTTTCACACATTACAAATAAATCCTTTCAGCTGACCTGATGGTTTTGCATTAGATCAGAATACCAAACAACTTCGACAGCAGGAAGCATTCCATTAGATATTCCTGCATTTGAGGGTAAAAGAAAAAAGTCTGTCTGGAAGACCCTTTGTGATTTTTCTTCTCCCAGTGAGCACAAAACCCAAGGAGAAATTTACTGCCAGAGTGTATTGAGGTGGGTGACAACCTAGATTTTACATCTAATTTAACTAGAGTACACCAGGATGGGACAATGTTGAGTCACTGGGTGGGACTGAGGATCCTGTGTTTTTTTCTGTCACCGAGGAACACCTGGGGACAGGGACAGGAGACAGAGCCATATCTGATAATTCTGTCCTTCATCTGATCTCAAACAGGCTACTTTCTGGTATCACTAGGTGCTCAGATAATATAAAACAGCCAGAAAAACAAGAGAAAACACAGATCATAGGATCACAGACAGGTTATAGGTGTAAGAGACCTCTGGAAGTTACCTGGTCCATCTACCCTGCTCAAGCAGGTTCCCTGGGGCAGTCTGTCCATGATTGTGTCCAGATGGCTTTCTAATAAGCCTGAGGAGGGAGACTCCACAACCTTTTTGGGCAGCCTGTCCCAATGTTCACCAGCACAGTAAAAAATCTTTTCCTGATGCTCAGTTGGCATTTCCTGCGTTTCAGTTTGTGCCCTCTGGTGCTGTCACTGGACAGCACTGAAAAGGGCCTGGCTCTGTCCTCCCATCAGGTATTTATGTGCACTTGTAAGATCCCCCTGAACCTTCCCAGCATGAGCCTCTGGTGTATCAACCACTCCTCCCAGCTCTGTGTCCTTTGCAAACTTGGTGAGGGTACCTTGATGAATGCAGAAAACCTTTCAGGCTTTTATAGCATTAAAGAGCATAAAGAATGTGGCCAGAGAGGATGGCCTACTTATGAATTTTGATAATATAAATTGCTTTCTCTTAAGGCTTCCCACCACCTTATTAGAACCTTTGGCTGCCAGACAAAGGGTAATTCCTGACCAGTTTCACTAATTTTCCCACTTGCAGCAATGTCACCATCCTGCTTGACCTTTCAAATCAATTCATCTTGAGATACATTATTGACTAATTTCCTGAAACTCAGGTGAAATGTGCCCATTTTTAACCTTGTCCTTCCTTATGTAGAGAAATTACCTTATCCTCTGGTACTAGCCTTGCCATTAGTAAGCAATCAAAATTCTTCTCCAAAGGTTTTCGATTTTATTTGCTCTTTCCACACTGATTTCAGTGATGTATTTCATCTAATCTTGGTGCTTTGTCAACTTTTTAATAGTACTGAGAGCTTTAATTGCCTTATTATCTTCTCTACCACAGTGAGGGCTTTTTCTTTAGCATGTCTATTCCCCTCAAGGAAAACATGGACTCTGGAATATTACAGGTCCTCCATTTCCTGGGATGAAGAAATTGCCCAGACCCTTGAGGATATCTACTTCATCTCTCAGCAACATTTAATCTATCATGGCCCCTCTTTATCTTCCTAATAAATTTGCTTCTCAGGCAGCAAAGGCTTCATCATCCATACTCTTCAGACACAGCAGTGTCCTGCTGCTTGGTGTCCTTTTCTTCTATGGTGCAGCCAGGAAACCCAAGATCACAGGGCTAAAAAACAGTGAGATTTTTTGGGTCAGGACTAGAGACTAAGGATGACATTCAGCTAGGAAAAAAAATGAGCCATGAGCTTTGCTGCTTGTTTTTACACAGAAAGGCTGAGAAAAAAGGAAATCTGCCCAGCCCAGGAGGATTTGACACTATAGCAAATTGAAGTGCCTGTCAGTGTTTCCATGGATGGCTGGCACTGGGGAATAGGGCAAAAAGGTGCCTCCTTTCCCAATTTCAGACTCTTTTCCACAAATCTTAGGTTTGGGCGCCTGATTATCTTGTCCTCTGAAGTAAAGGCACAAAGTGGGTTTGGATGACAGGGAACAGGATGGATGCTTAAGCACTAGCTCTCTGGATTACTGTCCTTGCTGCAGCCTCTCATTTCAGGAGGCAAATGGCTCCCCTGGCTCTTCCCCTGTGCCCATTACTGGGATCAGTGGCAGGGCCCCAGCTATGGCTGTCCTAATACCTCCCAGCTGTGTGCCCTGCCCTGTCTTTGCTCTGGCTTTATTAAACCTCAGTGAGCTTAGTGTGTGCTGGGTGACTGCCCCCCAGACCAGACCCTGCAAACACTGCACACAGAGGACTGGAGGAGTAACATGAGAAATTCAGGATTAAAATCTTCTACTGCCTTGCAAATGGATGCTGTTTTATTCACCTGGCTTTCCTCTCATGCACTCCAGATTATGCACTTGCTCCATGTGTCACCTGCAGAGAGATCTGCTGAACTGAGAATAAAGAGATGAATAATGTCACTGCCTGAATGCAGCTGTGAAAATCATAAATAAAAGAAAAAACATATTCCTGCTCAGAGTTATATTAACTGGAACTTTTATGTTATTTATGTTTTGCCTCAGATACACACATATACCAGGAGAAAAAAATCTAGTACTTAGAGTAAATCTACTGCACTTTGTTGTAAGCTTGGAAAAAAAAAGGTCTGTTGATTGATTTCCTTGTCTGAGTTATTTAGAAAGAGCTGAGAGCTGAAAGCTGGAGAGCTGTTAGAGTCTGGTAAAGTGAGTACTTTTCCCCCTGAATAAAAACATTTAAAGGCTCTCAGTGTTTGTGCACGAATTCGTGTTCCAATGCACGAATTAAATGGCAACAGAGCCAGACCTTCAGCCACAGCTGATGGCAATACTGAAATCAGTGCAGGCACATTGATTTATGCCACCTGAGGAACTGACCTGGAGTTGTTACTCTTCACTGGACATCACATAAGAACTACAAACGGATTTCTGAGTGCACAGAAAAGAAAATGCAACATGGGGAGTGACTCAAAACCAGAAGCTGTGTCTGAAAGGAGTGCTCTGGCTGGGGTTCTAAACACACCAACCTTTATCAGACACTTCCAGTGGAAATATTGTTATCTGGGCATCTAACATCCCCCTGTATTCTAAAGGGAAGCTGAAAAAGATCCCACCATTTCAAAGATCAAGCTTGTCTCTGAAAATTGTTCCCTCCCCCTATCACAAGTGATGTCTAAGATTGCAGCAGCAAGATTTTCTGTTTTCCTGACAGCAGCTTTACTGGGGGTTGCAGAACAGTTTCTGTGCATTGCCCTACAGCTGCTGTACCTAGGGCTCAATAAGTTATTCAACTCTTTTCTGGGGTTTTTTTCAGTAGATTTTCTGTGCAATGAGTAACAGTACAAGTACTGTGGCAGTGAAAACCTAAAAACACCCCATGCTGTGAAGCATTTAAATTCCTAAACTAGATTTAAGGCTTATAGTTCAAATCTAGGTAGGAATGGATGTATTTATATGGAGTCTAGCAGAGCTCCTGTAGCTTGTAGCTGCAGGGGATTTGGTCCAGCTCAGTTTGGGGAATTGCAAGTTTTCTAGTGAAACACTGAGGTTTGACTGTATCATACTGCAGTAGCATTAAGTACTCCAGAAACATTTGTTTGCTTGTCTCCACTAAATCTGCAATCAGTTTAAACCTGATTTTTGGCTCATAAAATACCTTAGTTAGATGCAAAGGTTCACACCTGCACATGCTCAGGTTACATCCAAATTGAAACACTAAGCTGGAAGTACTGTATCTCTACTTCTGATTAATTGTTTTACTGTTTACAAATAATCTTCTTTAATAATGCAGTTCTTTTTCTTTGGATTAATTCCTCCGATAAATAAAGAATAACATACTTAGCAGATATTTTCTGAATAAACAATGATTCATGCTAAAATGCACAAATCTTTTGGGATTAACAAATAGTCCCACAGACATCCTAGAGATATCTGAGTATGTATAAATAATACAACCAGCAAGCAAGGGTTTAAAGAACTCTGCAAAACTCAGCAAAAAAATATCACAAAGCATTATTTCAGTACTGGACCAGGTGAGATCCTTATCCAGTGCACAGAACTACTCAGTCCTGTAGCTTCAAACCAAAGGCAGTGCTTTTGCCACATCATCCAGCCCCTGGCTCGTTGCTGCTGGGAACTGATAGCTAGGAACCAATACTAGACTCGGCCCACTTTAATATGTGAAACATGGCACCTCCAGGATTTCTGCATGGCATTTAACTTGCTGTTTGAAAGTCACCATTGATCTCTAATCTGCAGCTGGGAACCAGGCTCACTGTCCTGGCATGTGAGTGCTTTAACAGATTGTCTGTGTGTGTGTGTCTCTCAAAATTTTTGGTGAGCCCAGCTGATCCAATCAGTGTGTTCACAGGCAGCAGACAGCAACACGTTATGCAACCCGAGATTCCTTATCATCCTTCATGGGAATTACTTTTAAAGCACCAAGAATTGCTGTTAAATAAAGGGCTAGTGACACCAGTGAGCAGACAGAAAACATGCTTACTGCTTCAGATGAGAGTGTGATGGCTAATGAGAGAGGCAAGGACATCCACTCAAGGTTTTCCATCTTTTCAATGATGTGTCACCGTACAAAGGGCATTGCAGATATCAGCTGATAAGGGAAGCCTAAGTAGAACTGACATAGTATTGGAGTGAGAGAGCACAGAAAGTGGCTGGGCTATCATACTCTGATGAGATAACCCACCAGAGCTTCCTTTTCTCAGACACCTATTACACAAGTGCATGCCAGGTGTTGCCCTGCCTCCCAACATCCTGCAGTCAGAAGGGGCAAAAAGAAAGGGGTTTTGTGCTTTGAAATTTTCTGCATTTTTGGATTTTCAATTAAGAAATAAAGAATTGAATGCAAAATTTTAAATTTCCAGATTAAATTTTTTTGTGTGAATTTTAGCCACATATTTTGCTGGTCATTGAAATGCCATCACAAATCTTTAGCAAAACATTCATCTTCTCCTTTTGGAGGGCAGGATTCATTTATATATCTGTCTCTGGCTTCTCTGACTGGAAAAAAGAGAGAGTATTGCTGTAATTATATATGACTATATCTACATATGTATATATCAAATATATTATCATTATATATGTGATAAGGCAGTTAATCTTAAACAAGACAGGTTGAACTCTGTTGAAAGGTGAACTTTTTCATGATGCCTCCAACTCAGTTGCATGCCAACAAATACAAAATAGAGAATAGATCACTCTCTGTGTTATGCAAATCATAAAATTGTGTGAGCAGCCTACCTGGACAGCCAGGTAAGGTTTATAAAGTACAGACAACACAAGTTCCAAAATAAGAACCCACAGGTCTGATGCAAAACCAGTGGCTGGGAAGTTCAGAATACAAACTAAAAGAGGTAGTTGTTCATGAAATAGGTAATTTAAAAGAAGAAGCTCTTACTACAGGACATCATGGAAGCTAAAATTTCAAGGCAGACTGGACAGAAGACATAACACTTGTGAGTCTCTGGATGCACAGGAATTATCTCTGACTTGGACAGACTCTGGGATGCAGGGGCTGTAAATTAGGAGGGATTACTAGGGGAAATATTAACCAGTGTCCCTGTGCTTTTCTGTTCTCTAGGCCTACTGGGGTTAGTGGACCTTCAGTGTAGTTCAGAAGAGACACCTTTCCTCAGTTTCTCATGCAGTGCCACATTAATAACCACTTTAAACCTTCTAGTCTTTAGGGAGGCAGAGCACACAGAGTCTAAAGAGGACAATGATGCTTCTGAGCTATCTTTAGTTCAGGTACCAGATGTCCCTGCTTGCTTTGGAATCAGTATCCTGTTAGTCCAATTCATTCACTCAGGTTTCTACTGTGAATATAATAAGTCAGAAAATTCAGAGTGTAGGAACAGGGCACATGAAAGCACAGTTTTGTTAGCTTTGTGGATAGTTTACTTTAGTTTGAAGACTTGAAATTAGAATGAAAAATTCACTCCACCAGTAAAATTCAACAAATATCCAACACTATGAGGCAAATAAGTGACAAGATCACAGCCAAAGCAGCCTGTGAGAGCAATTTTCCAGTGATGTATAAGGGCAAGAGAATGGGAACACCTTCCTTCTAAAAGGGGCAGAGGAGCTTCTGAAGACTCAAGTTATATATGAGGCTCTGTTCTTCATTCCCACCTACAAGAAAGTGTGACAGAATTTGTCACCAGGCACAGTGATTCTGTAACCACAGCTGT
This sequence comes from Lanius collurio, assembly GCA_020086605.1. Lineage (NCBI taxonomy): Eukaryota > Metazoa > Chordata > Aves > Passeriformes > Laniidae > Lanius > Lanius collurio. Next base: position 3,885,269 of record JACBWW010000004.1, read on the forward strand.
CCCTCCCAGAAAGCTAATCCAATGTGTCAAATAACCTGGGAAAATATTATCTTGAGGACAAAATGGACTAGTTCTGTTTTCCTTTGTCTCAAATTTGTATATATGACCTCAAGCTTCAAGACATGCCCCTTCAAGATATGAAGACATACAAGTAGAAAACACCCTGTTTAACAGAGTCATCTCGAGCTGCCTGTTGCCTTCTCCCACAGAGAGCAGCTCACATTACTGTTCTCTTTAAATGCCCACTTGTTCAGTGCTGAATTACAGCTGGACAGTTCATCCTGGCTAATCTAAATAGGATAGCTGCACACACTGCAGCCTGTCTGTCACAGGTCATCATTATGATATTAATGACCATCTGTAAGCAAAGTACACGGGCAGGGTGTGATTAGTGCAAGCAATTTAGCCACTGTGTTTTTGTCAGCATGAATGCAGTTTAAATTAAACTGCAGTTGGCTGCAGCTGAAGAGACTTGCACTTAGCTCATAATGAGCAGATTCCAGTTTTCTCACAAAATCCTTTCCTTCAATAACAACTCACAAGGCGCTTGCAGAGCTGCAAAGTCTCTGTGCCTACATCTTCTATTTCTGCCCTGTTTGCTGGGGAAACTCAGCAGGTTCCAGATCAGACTTTCTCCTTTTCCCTTTGCTGAGAGTGAAATACAATTTTTGTGTAAATCAGAGTTCTGTCTTTTGTATGTAGGTACTGATGATTTGAATGGAAACATTTCACCATTTAAATTTTTTTCTCTTCTGAAGCCAAGGTGAAAACCTGGCTTTTCAAGCAGAAAACCTGATTGCTGGAATACAGTTCTCCCACAGTATTGCAAATTAGTCATCCATTGTGCAGCTTTGCAGCCAAGGGAAGACATAAGACTGTCTTAGAGCCAATCTCTAGAGAAGCAGTACTCCAATTCATTCTGCTTTGTAACTCAGAAATCCCCCAGAGAGTAATTCAATGACCATTGAAGCCAGCTGGCATTGAACTCTGTCATAAATCCGAATCTCATGATGGACAGGGTTTAAAAATCCCTTGACAAGGGAAAACTGTGGATGATTCTGCTGCAGTGGCAAGAAGGTCTAACAGGAGCCATGGCTCTTTGCTCAGGAGGAGAGGGGTAGGATCAAAGGTGTGGTTTTACCTCTGCCTCTGGCACTGGTCAGGCTAACACTGAGGGCAAGGTATGGTTCTGATATCTGTGATTTAATGATAACACTGGAAAGCCAGAGGGGGCAGGGTAGAACCAGGGCAATAACTTCCAGATGATACAGCACTGATGAGCTACTGTGGCAAATAGAGTGTCCTGTAAATGCAAATACTGCATCAGGACAAACCTGGATGCCTTCACTGAGCATAGGATTTAGCAGAGGTGCCTAAAGTGCATTTGGAACCTGTGTAGGGGGGGATCCAGTTTTGTGCTCCTGGCTTTGAGTTCTGGGAGCCTGAGAGGTGTGACAGCCTTGTTACAGGCTTCAGGAGCAATAACCCTGCCTTCCCAGCTTTCTGAGAAAATAGTGTTCTGATTGAATCCAAGCATGCTGGCTTGCACAGAAGCAGTGAGACAGCTGATTTCAGTTACAGGAGTATTGCCTTGAAGTGAATTTGGGGGGGTTGCTAATAGGCCTCTGGGGTGCTTGCTAGAATATCATAAGGGGTTGTTTCTTTTCATAGAATTTAAAAAAAATATGCTAGGCACAGCATACATTTTTGGGGGGGGGGGGAGTGGTTTCAGCATGATGTAATTTAAGGAATGCAGGCCAATTTTAGCTTTTTTAATTTTTTGTCTTTTCCATTTATTTTTCTTGGGGTTTTTTGTTGTTTTTTTTTTTACTTTTAATTTTGATCATCTCATGCTACTTTTTCCATTTATTCATTTGCTGTTCCCAGCCTGTTTACTTTGATTCATGCTGATGTGGAGGGCTTATGCCAGCTAACAACTGTCCTGTTTCTTGCTTTAACATCTAGTGGTGGCCATTCCTGAAGACACTACTGGGCTGGATGAGTTTTTATTTTAACTTGTTATGGATATTCTTATGCTGTCATACTGTTGGCATATGCACTACAGAGTTTCTAAAGTCCATGAGACACTAAGGATTCCCACATTTCTTAACTACAGACATACTTTGAAAACTTACTCTCAGTTACTCTGAATACTTTTTTTTAATATCTCTGTGTTAAGCACAATAGGCAAAATATTGCCTGTGTAGTTGTTATATTAAAAGTTTATAATTTATATTCAAAATGTAAATATGTGTTGATGCCATAGTTCTAATAAGAAATATTTAAATGTAGCCAAAATGTTTCTATACAGAAGACAGAGGGAAATTATGAATCTTCTCATAATGAAATTCCTTTATTCTCTGACCAGCTGGCTGGAATCCTTGGAAAGAGCAAACAGATTCTTTCTGGTGTTTGACCAGCACTGCCACATATTAGAGATACTTATCATAAAGTGGACCCAGTGGGACAGCTGTTAGAAAGCTTCCAAAATAAATGTTGCCTGGATTTCTGGCCAACAGCACAGTTTGACCACAATCAAATCCCTTCTTATTTGACATTGTTGAACATGTGTGCCACAGGTCTGTTTGCTTGGCATTATTGCTCTGGAATACTTATTCTCTAAGCAATAACAATGTTTGCTTTTACATGTGGAAACATATTAATAAGAGAAGTAGAATATAAGCTGGTTATTATGTTAGGTGTTTGCCCTGTGTTGCTTATTCTTCTTGTATCTAAAAGTCTGAGATGTCTAATTGAGCAGCAGGGAGGACTGTTCTTAAGTAACCAGCTCCATACTCTAAATAATTAACAGGAAATAGCTCATGATTGGTTTGTTGAGGAAATCTAGACTGGTACATGTGCATACAACAATGTATGACAGTACATTAGCAGAAATCAGGACTTGCTCTGATTGACATTTTGGCTGCCATCTGGCTTTTGAGTAACACATTATCCCATTCTCCCTAAATCCAGAACAGCTACTTTTGCACAAGACTGCTCACAACAAACATCTTACGCTGGGACAGGAAGGAAAGCAAGGCTGTGATGTTTGATGTTCCCTCTCTTGGTAAGTACAACTGCCCTGAGACCTCCAGAGCCCACTGTTATATGGACTAGGACATCTCCTTCCAGTGCTTAGGGAATTCAGGTTTGAGAGACTGTCAGGGTAGGGAGGAATTTCATACAGATTGAAAGCAATGAAATTTGTGTTGCCCTTAACCACAGTATCACCACTTCATTCTTTCAAAACCACATTTTCTTCCCCTCTGCTGCTTCTGGCCATGGAAGGAAATGTTCATGGGAGCACAGAGTTGCTAAGTGCAATGAGAAAGTAGAGTTTGCCTTCCCATAATATAACAGCATTTAGAGTCCTTGTTTAGAAACAGATCAAACTCTAAGTAAATTCAAAAGCAGGTCCACACAGTTGCCAATATCAGCACTGTGCTGCAGAAGTGAAAGCTTCCTAGTAGCAGCTAAAATAAAATCGTTCGTGGCTCACTGATCTTGTGGTAGCACTGTCCTTTAGTTAAAAATCACCTTTTTTTTCTAGAATTTGCATCAGCATTCTACTGGCCTGAGTACTTCTCTGACTGTGAATTTACTCCCTTTACTATTGTGTTTTGGTTTAGATAAATTTGCAAAGTGAAGAGTGAGACTTTCAATATCCTCTCATAAAACATATTCCCCTTTATCTGACCCAATCAGTGTTATGCAGTCCTTAAACCCAGTCTTCAGACTGAGTTCTTGTCACTGCCTTCCACAATGGCACTCATACTTCCTCCTTAATGTTGGATATATCTTAACAGATACCATCTATTATTTCAGCTGCTTTTCTTACTCAGTCCATGACACATTAATGACTCATTGAAGAATGTTTTTTCTTTTGAAATCCCTGAGCATTTTCCTCTTTGCTGTGTCCAGCTCATGAACTCTCTAATCAGCTCTCTCATCAGTCTCCACGTGCATGACATGCACCTTGGCTATGAAACCACATTCCATTTCTAGCATTTTTCATACTGTTACAATTCTTTCTTTGTTTTCCAATGTCTTAGTGACGCTCTCAACCCTGTGTCTTCAGCAAAGACTTACATTTTTAGAGCCAGACCACCTAGTGAAAAGTGGTCTCAAGACTTATCCTTCTGGAGCTTCACTAAAAAACCTCCTCAAATCCATTCCCATATCCCCTTCAATCAGTTCCTCACTAATTAAATGATTTGCTTTCATCTCCAGCTTGCTCAGTTTAACTATTAATTTCCCAGGTACTGAGCTGAGGGGACATTTCTTCCTAAAGAAAAAGTAACTTTCTTAATGAGAGAAGTCTGAGTTTGATACAACTAACCTTCACTAAAAGTTTTTCTGTGTTTCATTTTTGTTTTTTTTCCCTTCAGAATTTATTCTTAAACATTTTACAAACCAGATCAGAATGTCTGGCTTCTAGGTGCTAGATTTTCCTTCCTCACTCCCTCTTTCTTTAGATATACAGACTCACCATCATAGAGATGCAGTAGCTATAAGTTTTGATATTTCTTCTCAAAATTTCATGGTCCAGTACTTTGAATTCCAGAACAGGAGAGCAATCAACTCACCCAAATTACATCTCAAGACACTGTCATTTCCTTTAGCTCAGCCCTACCTCTTTAGAACGTCTATAACATCACTTGATAAAATCACAGATCTGTAAGGGAAGATTCATCACCTAATGCCCTGAGCAAATCATCTATAGTTGCATTATTTTTAACTCTTGATTGTCCAACTTACCCACAAACATTATTTTGAAGATTCAATAATGTTACCAGACAATGTGTTTGAGAGTTCTTCTGTTCTTACCATTAAAATTTCCCTTGTGTATCTAACAGGAATTTTCCTCATCTACAATTCAGACTCATTAGTCCTGGTTCCAGCCATCATAGACATGAAAATCAGATCATGTCTTATCTCTAATAGCCCTTGGTCTTCTTAAGTACTGAAATTCTTCTTCAGCAACACAAAGAGCCCCAGTTCTTTACTCACACACAACTGGCTGAGTCAGTGTCGATTGTGACCTCTCTCACTGCTGCTTTTTGGACAGTATCTTTCTCAGAGCACTGTGCTTTAATACAAGAAAAATCTCACAGAACCTTTCTTAGTGCTGAGTCAGATATATGATTACTTCATGTGCTCTGTCACAGCACTCCTGCCTGAACTAGAAATTACATCACTGGCTCATGGGCACCTTTGATCTGCTATAACCCCAAGGTCTTTGTCCATAAAATTGTTGCCAAGCCCATTTCCATGTTGCTCAGGTAGGTGCAGTTGGTTGTTCCTGCTAAAATATTATTTACTTTGCTTTTTCTCCCCAACAAACTTCATTCCATTCATCTTCCTGCTAATTTTCAGAATGTCCCTTCAATAGACAAGTTCATTTTGAATTTTCAATGAGCCTGTAGTCCCTTCTTGCTCCATATCCTCTGCAAATTTAATAAACATACTTCCTATTCCATCATCCCTGTTAATGAAAATATTGAATAAATGCAGACTTAGGACGGACTCCTGCAGAATGTCACTCAATACACCCTTCCATTTGGATAATGAACCATTGATAAGTACTTGGTAAATATAGATTTCCAATCACTTTTTCATCCCTCTCATACCAATTTCATTAAGAGAGTATTTGCCTAGCTTGCTAATGAGAATGTCATGTGAGATAGTGTCAAAAGCCTTATTTTGGTCAAATATGCCTGTTGCTTCTCCCTCACCCACGCAGCCCTTGGTCTGGTCAAAGAAGAAAGTTGGATAGATAGGACACAGCTTGCTCATGGCTAATCTATAGCATGTACTGCACAGCCACTCTTATCTTCCAGGGGAGTTTGTTCCAGACTTTTGCCAGAAATCAAAATGAAGATTAGTGGCCTATCTCTTTCACAGGATTTCTGGTTTTTCTTTCTTAATAACCTGAAATCCCCTGGCTCCACTTCTTTTTACACACTCATCCTTGGCTGTTACCATTTTGTGCATTCAGTGTCCTTTTTATTGCCTAATTTCTCTTTTGCTTTATCACTTGTTTGAAAAGATAAGGCAGTGTGTTTATTAGTTGCAAAGCTCCTTCATATGTTTTCTCTCTGCCATGGAAAATGTTTTAATATTTTTAATCACCTCTATATTTTCCTTCCTTTTCTGTTCTGTGAGGTTTCCCTGTCTCTGGTTTTACAGAGGAAATGGAAGGTGACAGGAAATGTAGAGCAGGGGCCAGGTTCTCCAACACTGGGGTTTTCTTTTGCTTCTGGAAGCATCCACCATGCAGGGGAGTGAGCTGCTTATCTTCAGAGCAGAGAATGTGCCCTGCTGGCACTGCTTATACATCCCTAAAACACACTGCAAAACAACCGCAGGTTACTGCAGGGGGTTTTTCCTGTTAAAGTTTTTGCTGCTTCCTGAACTTCAAGAGCTTGCAAAACTTCTGCTTGTCAGCCCAGAGACCACTTTCTTAAGCTCTCTGCTCTATTAAGCAAATCCATCCACATTTGCATTATTTTAGAGTGTTAAGACTCCCCAAATGTGGTTTATGTCACCACTGAAATACTCTTATTCATTTTTAAAGGTCAGTCAAAATCAATCTAAACAAATCAATTTACAGTTTAAGAAATGTGTTAATGTGACACCGTTATGGTAACAGAGATTGAGGAAGCCCTGGTTTCACAGGTAAATTAAAATAGATCTAGCAAAATAAATTAACCACTGTAATTGTGAAGACTTAGAACATAATTGATTCATCAAGTGAAGGAAAGGGGATTTGAGGCTGGGTCTGCATTTAATGTAATTCTAGGGGGCGATGCTGATTTTAAACCAAATGAGAACTGATCCAGAACCATTAATTGAACAGCATAATTCGTTTCTGTGGACTTATCTTTTGGATTTTTTTTTTCCATAATCACTCCCAAGCAGTATTATTAACAGTATATACATCTCCCAGCTGAAGCTTATCTCCATATTAAATATCCAGCGTGGAAAATGGCTGAACATATTAATGAACTTCATTGTCTTCGAGTGACATGTTTGCTAAATTTCAAACCATTACAATACCTGGCAATCTTGATCACTAATTCCTATTTAAAATCCATAAATTCATAGAATATTACAAGCCATGCTAGTAGCCTTGTGCAGCTCTTGCCTGAGTCAAGACAGAGAAGGGCATATTGGAGGGTGACCACAGGGACAAGAAATCGTCTCTCAGTTGAACTTTCCTGCTCTTTGCAGGTTCTAAGGAAACTCGGGTAAGGCAGCTCAACAATTCCATGGCATCTCAAAAATGTAAGGTCCTGCTGCAGTTTTCTCCTGCTTCTTCCCCTGTCTACTTAAGAGGTGGAACAAGCCTTTAATTGCTGAGGTGGTGACAAATTCCAGCATTTTTTCTAGAATTTCATGGGCAAGTGGCAAACTAAACATTGACCTTACAACACATATCAATGTCTTTATGACACTTTACTTTTTTTTAATCACTATCTCATCACACTCAGCCCTGTTTATATATTAGAGGATGTGAATGGGGTTGTTTTTCACACTCCCTCCAACCTCAGACTATACTTCTGTTTTCTCTCTTCAAAGGAAAATAACTCAAAGAATTGCAGAATTTAGAGAGGAAAAGAAACAAACAACCCCCTCACACACAATTTTTTTTCCTCTTACATTCCCAAATTCCAGCAGGATGTGTTTCAGCTAAAGTATCCAAGGGGAGCATGGTGGCACCAGACTGTATCAGAATTCAGCTCAGCAGCTGAAGACAGCAGTCCAGTAATGTAAGGACAGGGCTGAACAAACTGCTTGGAACAAAATATCCTGCATCCTTCTGTTCATTTTTGGAATCCAAAGTAACTTCAGCATTTTAAGGAGCTGTTGTAAAGTCTGGAAAAAAACTACTTTATTTACTGCTTTTTACATTTTCAAGATCTACTTACAACTAGGAACAGAAAAGCCGATGTTTTGATAAAACATTCTTTTAAATTTTGGTAGGGATTAGCAGATTTGCCAAAAGTCTCATTAACAGACCCTGCTTTTGTCAGTTTTACAGCCCAATTCAGATGCTTCAGAGTCTTGGATACACCTCACCCTCTGAACTTGCAAATGTTTTTCCTCAACAATTTCTTATCTTTAAAACTACATGTTAATCAAGGCCTCCTTAAATCCTTCTGCTGATAGTAATCAATAGCAGCATGAGTAAAATTTAACTGCCTAAAGGTTTCAGAAGTAGAAAATACTGTATTTACTTCTTAAAGTGAGCATTTCTGAGTTAAAAATCCTTATAAGCATAAAGAGTGAAAAAAAAAAGAGATGCATCTTGGAACTAAATTAATAGTAAATTATGTATATTTGCTCTGGTGACAGCTTGGAAAGCTTTCTGAGCAGCAGGGCCGCATGGTAAAGGCAGAACCATTTCTGCAGTCCTTTCTCAGAAGAAAAAAAACCCCAAACTTTCTGCTGTGTCTCAGGAGGAAGGAAAGTCTGCTGGATATGGCCCTGGATGGAGTGTCATGAGACCAGGTCTTCCTGCCTGACCTTTTGGCTGCTCACTTAATCTCCCCATACTGCAATTAATAGGCCTGTCACTGGGGATAGCAGTCCTCCTATCTCTTGCTCTCTCATCACATCTGTCATGTTTGTTTTACTCTTTGGGTGACAAACTTTCCCTCTGTTAGTGCCCTTTTGTAATCCACTTTTACAAGCCTCCAAGTCTTGATCTAGGCTGCTTTAAAAAACAGATAAGACTATTGGTTCTGAGCACTGGAGATGAAGTTCTGCCTCAGAAAGTTGGGCACCTGGGCAAGCTGTGCAGTGATTTATTGGCAATGCAGTGATTTTGGGGCCACAACAGAGCAGGTCTTGAGAGGAAGGAAAAATCAGGGCTATGAGGTGAGACTTTGGGTAAGGAATGGGGAATGCAGCTTCTCTTTCCCCTCTTTGGCTCTAGTTTTTACTTCCTTAGTTACAAAGGACACAGTCCACTTATGCTGGGCACTTTATTGCCCATACCATGAGCTGGTTGTGACTGAAAATTTCCAAGCATTTGTTGTTTTCAGAAGCCTGCAGCTCCCTTTGCTAATGGAAAGCCAACAGACCCCTGATATTGCTCTAATGGGTGGGGTTTTCCCCTCTCCTTCCCCTCTTCAACCATCCTAAAATAGCCATCTCAGTTCTGGTCATCAGTTCTTCAAGGGGAAATTATGCTAGGGAAGGGAAAACTTTTTTTAATGCCAAGTTTTAGCAATTATTGTGTCAGGTTCCAAATCTCTGGAAAATAGGGTTTCCCTAATGGAAACTGACCCTTCTCTCACCCAGATAACACTGTCACTGTAGCTAATATCATGTGTCTCGTGATACTGACTGTCAGCTTAAATTGATTACCCAGGATGTTCCCCCACACCCTGCTGTAAGATGTCACTGCTCATATTTATAACTGGCCTCTATCTGCATACCTAAGAGTCTGCATGTGCAAAGCCTTGTCCTCATTCTCTTCATAAATGTTTATTCAACAGAAAAACACAGTATTCAAGATTCCTTTCCCCCTTCCCATCATTTATACTGTGAAAGAAATTTATTAGTGTCATGAAATAATTTGTATATTTGAAAATTAGTTCTAGATTTCTGAACTTCACCTCAGCTCCACACTACCACATTACATAAGTATTTATATACCAACTGTGTAGATTTAATGAAAATTACACAAAAACTCAGCTGTATTCAAGTGTCAATCGGTACTTAACACCCAGGCTTACATTTATTGTAGACGTTGCTTTCTTGAACATTAGAGAGATGAAATATTGAAATCCATATTTCCAGGAATCACATTTTTTATGGTTCCTGGAGACATCTCCCTGAGGACCTAGAGCATGATGGCATACTTTGGTAAGGAAATAAAAGCCTAGCTACTTAATAAGCAGTCTGTCCCTTCATATTTTAAGATATCTAAATAGTATTTGCATTTCCCAGACTGGTACAACTTCTGACAACATCTCAAGCCATCAAGTAAATAAGAGAAGTGAATGTTCCCTTACTTCATGAGAAAGGTGGTTTTTGATGTTTAAAGCACCATATTCCATTTCATTATGGCAATGCTGGGCAGACTTAATGAATGTTTTACTTTGATCCTTGAGATCTGATGTCGGGAATATCAGATCTTGAGAAAAGTGGTAGGATTTGGATCTGTATTCATCACATGTTTGTAAAAGGAATGGAGGATGAATAGCTGTGCCTTTGAAGGAGAGGAGCTGAAGAAGAAAAAGATGCATATTTTAACTAGCAGTTCTTTGGTAAAACATGAGCACATGTTAATGGAACAGACACAGCCATTCCAGCTGCCATGTTCCACCAGTGCTGGGCGCAGCAGATGGATCTGCAGTGACTTAGATCAGCCTCCAGAAACAAAATTGACCCCAGCTCCAATGTACAAACTTTCTGCATCTCACAGGTTCCCCTTCCCAGGTGGTGTGTTTTCCTGCTTGCAGAGGTTTAAGTCCACAGGGAAGATATTTTTTGTCCTTTGGAAAGTGCCTCATACTGCAGTGCACTGGGATCTTTTTATGTTTTGACAAAGAAGCTGAATGGTTCAACACAGGGATCTTCTCCTGTTCTTTCATTAGTGTGTGCAGCTGAATGAATGGAGTGGGGCAGACTATGAAAGGAGACTGAGTGTACCTGTCATAATCTTCTCAGCTGATTTATTTTCTAGGAAAGTCTAAAATTTTCAGTGCCTTCAGATATGGTGCATTGTCTCGTGTAACTCAATAATTAAGGTTGCTTAGATGGTTTTACCTTTTGTGGCTTGTCAAATCAAATTACTTACAGTTTATCTACATGTATAGAAAAATATTTTTTTAAATTTTAGTGCTGGAGAGCAAGGAAGTCTCATTAAAAATTGAAAAAATATATTTCACAATAAAACTGCAATGCCCAGGAAATTGAACCTTTAAGAATTTTATTATTCTAGAATCTTTTCATGCTGATTGCTGAAATAGTCTAGCTGCACAAAATTCTCCTCACAAAAAAATAAAAGCCAGCCCTTAAATTACTTTTAGCAGTGTACAAAGAACTTCATCACACACTGTTTTAATAGGAAGATCTCAAAAGCAAGCAGACACTGAAGCTGACAATAGCAGTTAATTACTTCGAATGGAATAAAATATATTCCTGTTGTGAAGAGGATCATCTTTGGAACATGGGCAAATGGCACTTGTGGGAAAATGATGTTTTTTCTCAGTCTTACATTTGCCATATTTAGGTACTTTGCTACCACATTTATATGTCTCCCATATGTGGGGGGCGTCAGGGGGCTTTTTTCAACATTTCTATTTTCATCTCACTTAGGGTTGGGGGAGAAGACAGGGCAAAGCCTTCTTTCTCAGGTTCTTATCTTCAGGAATGCCCCATTAGAATTTTTTAGAGTCCTAGAGGAAAGAAGCAGATACGTAAACAAATATATATTGTTTTGGGTGGTTTTTTTGTGGAAGATTATGCAGTTGTGATCATAGCAAGTCTGGAAATGGTCAAGTCAGTGCTCATTGCTGGAGGTATGTTTCCATAATAGAATATGCCATACTATTTGTACTCCATCCAGCTGGCCTGTTGGAGCATAGGATTTTATGTGATTATTTCATAAATTTTAAAAGATAAAACATGTAAATGAACCTGAGTGGTAGTAATAGATGATTTTAATTACCCAGACACAGACAAGATTGCATTAAGTAGAGGAAATATATTTCTAAATCTGGAATGAGAGTGCTTTCTAATTCAATCTGGACATCAGCTGACAGGCAAAGAAACAAGGCTGGGTTTGACTCTAACTTGGAAAAGAGGTTGACAAAATAATGTTAGAGGACAATTTGGGCTTCAGTATATTAGTTGGCATCACAAATGCACTACAGAAGGAATTAAAATGACAGTCAAAGCTATGAAGGGAAGCAAAATGAGGACCCCAACCATCAGGTTCAAAATAGCAAACTGGGATATCATGAAAAGCAAATTAAATAAAGCATTAAAGATGATGGAAACCAAGAGGGTTAAAATGAACACTGAATATTCTGTGATATACACATTTCACAAATGGTTTGCCTTACACCTAGTTGTATTCTCATCTGTCAGAGGCTGGGCAAATAACCCCTTCTTTAAATGTAAGATACAATTCCTCTGTGTGGCTTTAAACTTCTAGATCTACTGGTCACTGAAGGCAGAAGAGAATCCACAAATTTTTGCAATATGCTATAAAGATTGATCTCCTTCTACCCCTTTTTGTTTGTAGTTAGACTCATGCTTGGAGGATTTCTTCAGATTCCCTCTCAGTGTTTGGTTCTAATTTATTTAATTCCTTGTACCTACCCCTTTTCCCTTATTTGTGTTCTCATGACATTTCAGCAGTGCAGGTGCTACAGGACAGTTATAACATAAAACCAATGAGCTATTGGTGGATACAGAAACCAAACCTGGAAGGGACCACGTAGGATGCCAAGTCAAAACTTCCCTACTTAGATGCAAACATGTGATAGACATTTTTACTCTGGAAGGGTTTTCAGAACATCTGCAAACACTGCTCTGTTCCCTAAACCACCAACATTTCCCCAGCACCCTACAGCAAGTGAAGGGGAAAGTTCATGTAAAGAGCCTGAAAGCCACACAGGCTGTGCCACAGAAAGCGGGAGAGAGACATCCCAGAGGCTGTGAGGTCACTGAATAGACAACATTCCTGAATGACCCCAATGTGTCCCATTCCCTGGAAATGAGCCTCATGAGAAAGACCTGGTTCTCATGCCATGCTTCATCTGAGTGCAGTTGTGTACAGATCAGCCAGTTTCAGATTTCTGTCATACTTAAGCTCTGTTTTGTGCCTGATGTGACATAATGATGAAGCTGTGATTTGCCTGCAGTTCCTACCAGTGTTGCCACCTGCTCCAAAGGCATATGTTGGTTTAGCCAGGGGTAATCTCACTACCATCTGAAGAGACATGGAGAGCATTTGAAAGAGGAAGAGTAGCTGGATCAGATCATGGCTGTTACCATGAGCCTTCTGCTCACCAACAGCTTCCTGATTTACCACGTTTATATCCAGAACAGCACCATCACCCACATGGACCAGGCACTGGCAGTGGTGCAGCCTTGGCACATGTTTGGGGAGCCACAAGGAACCTCCTTCCCATGCCCTCTTCCTTGAGCTACCTGTGGGCAGAACCTTGCCTTGCTGATGCATGCCTGCCTGCATGCAGCCATTATATGTGATAATGTGGTGCTCTGCATGTTGAATATTTGTGCCATTAAGGGTCTGGAAAAAGACTGGTTTCTCCCCTTTTTGCTTGATGAAGAGGCCAAGAGGGATCTTTGGCTCCACACTTGTTTCTGCAGAAGCTCTTGATCGACCTCCAAGGGGTGTGCGAATTCTGACACTGAGTTTGGAGTAAAATTGAAACATGGATCTGGCTCAGGATTAATACAGTTGTTGAAATCCGTGCTGCAGAGATTATTTTCTTTGTATTTTTAACCTGCATATTTAACCTCCGATACAAACTGAATTTTGTCTCATTCAGGGTTGTCTTTGAGAGGAGGCAGAAACTAAGGAAGCAGTAATGGTCAGCCCACTCCTAAGGCCCAAGATCTGCTCAAAAGATGAAGACCTGAAGAAGATTTACTAGGATTGTTGACATGAGCACGTGAGAAAAAAAGCCAAGGGAATTAAGAATAACACTCCTATTTCTCTATCCCAAGAAAGCTGAAGAAAACAGTGAGGTAATGAGGCTATCCAGCTATTAAAGAGCATGACTGGGATGTTAGTGGCATTTGGGCTGATAATATTTCTTAGAGTCTGAATGATTTCTTCCCTTCAGCACTGACAAAAGGAGCTGATGGTCAAATTTCTGTGAAGAGGATACATTTTTATTTGTGAGGGAAGTGAAATGTTAAAGGACTCCATGATTATAGCAGAGAAGATAGGCAATTAGGTATGAAAAGTTGGAAACAGGTCATTATGAGTTGTATCTCAGAATTCAACAAGTAGCAATGCAGATAACAAAGAGCTTTGGTGATGAATTTTGGTAGGTCACCACAGAAAAGAGCAGAGGGTAAGAACAGCAAAAGGCAGGCCTAAATGCAGCAACACTGAGTAAAAATTGACTGGGGGAAAGCAAGAAGTAAACTAGGTCTGTGTTTGCCTTGAGCAGGAGGTGTAGTAAGTGCTGTTCTTCCATGAAAGCAGCAAAGATTCTGGAGGTCTTGGGCCTGTAATGGAAAGACTCAGGTGTCAAAAGAAAGAGGAAAACACAGTACCTGGGGGAGAACTGAAGAGGAATCAAGCCAAAGAACAGCTTAAGTTTTCCTGTCCTGCCCATCCAGCTCAGTCCCTGGACACCCTGCCACCGAGTGGGTACCCCAGCAGAAGGATGGCTTTCCCAAAGCACCGCCTCCAATTCAGAAATGGCCCTTACAGAAGTAATAAAACTAATCCCTGTCCTCTTCTTGCCACTGCTGTCCACAGCTGCTGTGCTGTGCTCGTTGTCCCACTCCTGGAACAGCCTAATCTAAAAGTGAATGAATCTCAGGCCACTTTGGTCGGCCTTACTGCTGGATACTTGCCCAGCTTCCATGTCTGAGAGGACATAACGCCCTAAGAATCCTGGGGAATCACTGGGGTAGAGAAGAGAGCATTTTGTTCCCCTGGGAGACCAGGGAAAGGCTCTGCCAGCATTTCCCGATACTGCCCCTGTTGGAAAGTTATTTGGAAGAATGACAGCTATGGTAAGAGCAGAAGATTGAATTGATGCAATTAAACATGCTGTCATAGATGATCTTATGGAGAGGAATCATCTCTTTCCCGGCACTAATTACAAACAGTACAGGGGATAATGACCAGTCCTTTAGGCCTCTTTCTGCTGCAATGTATAGTGTTAGATACCTTTACCCTTCTGTTATCTTCCACTTTTAAAAATCTCATTATTGCTGTATTATGGCAGCACGAAAATACTCTGCAGAGACAGCAGGTTCTGTAAAAGAAACAGGGAGGAAAAATGCTGTCTTGCAGGCTGGATGGACAAAACAGGGAGGAAATGGGTCCCCAAGCATAGAACACGGATATGTCCAGCGCAGAGAGACAGTGATTTGCATTTTTCAGGAAGAGAGTTAATAAAGGAGAGTATGATTTTGTAGGGGTGGGCAGAAGAGCTAATTTCAATGCCTTATTCAGCAACAGGCTTCAGGTTTATCCAGAACCTCCATGAATAACTAACACAAATACTGTAATAAATAACAATGACAAATAAAGCTATGCAGAGACTTGTGGAGATATTTTTCTCATTTGCATTTTGATGTCTTTTAGAAAGTAATTATTTTTTATTAAAAGCAAAAAAAAATTCGTAAGAAAATTCTGAAATGTATTTTGTTTATTTGGAGACCAAAAAAAAAAAGCTATTTGCAAGAGCTGAGTAGTCAAACAGCTTTTAAGACAAGAGAATCCTTCATTCTAGGCCTACCTGAGGAGCTCAGTTTGTGACCTTGTAAAAGTTGTTTGATTTCCTCACAACTCCACCAACCCTAGGGAAAAATAAGAAAAATGTCAGGATCTCAGAATCAGATTTCACATCTGATCCATTTTCCCTTCAGAAGTGTACTACAGAAATAATAGAGATGACTATTGTTTAAATACTGGGAAAAAATAGGGAAACAAGATGAAATAAGGGAAATGGCTGCATTCTGTAACCCACTTTGAACACAACCCAAGAGTAAACAAACCCCAGGTATCCAGCAAGAGTAAGCATGGTCATTATAAGCTTAAACAATGGGCACAGTTTGCTCATTGCTACCGTTGTGCAAGTCTGTTTTACAGTCCAGGTTTTCACAGCAATTGTCCCGAGCAGAGACAAAGCCGAGATCTCAAAAGCCTGAGGAAAAGCAGCTTGGCTGAAAGGTGCTGAAAAATCCAACCACCTGAGCTGGATTGTAGGTTCTGCACTTGGTCTAGTTGGTTAGGAAAGGATTTTGCCTCATTTCCATTTCAATATTTTTTTTGTTTGTCTATTGTAATTTTAACAAATAATTTTTTTTTTTTTAAAGAATTTATAGTGCTTACTGTAATGAAGTACTGATCTTCTCAGTAAGACCTAGGCTCTGTTTACAATTATTTTTACTTTAGGAAGAAATGTCCATTTTTTTCCCTTCCAGTTACTCTTCAACATGTCATTCTGCAAAGACCCATGCAAACCTGAACTCTAAAGAAATTGCCCTAGGAACCTGCTCAGGAATTTTGCATATACTACACAGCAAGACCAGATAACACCACTTTATTTTATTTTATTTTATTTTATTTTATTTTATTTTATTTTGTTTTATTTTATTTTATTTTATTTTATTGATGAGTTATTATTTTATGCTTCGATCAGTCTTAACTATAGCTGGAAAATACTGTAAATAGAACCACTTGAAAATTCTGTACACCTCTCAGATAAACTATAGATTCACCTGTGAATTTGAGGAAGATATTTTGACTAATTCTATATTTCAACAGCATTAAGTATTAAAACACAACTTTATTTGAATTGAGAAGCAGGGAAAGCCCCAAGTGAAATTCTCAAAATTTTGCTACAATTTTCACCCAAAGAATGTTTTCTTAATGCAAAATTAAATCTA
Source organism: Lanius collurio (assembly GCA_020086605.1). Taxonomy (NCBI): domain Eukaryota; kingdom Metazoa; phylum Chordata; class Aves; order Passeriformes; family Laniidae; genus Lanius; species Lanius collurio. Next base: position 3,901,898 of record JACBWW010000004.1, read on the forward strand.
TTTGTTAACCATCAGCTAAAAGGAAACCAAATATTTACATATTTTTTGCCTTACTTACATAGTTACATAATTGATCTGGCATCAGCAACACAACTATTGCCCACTATTTTTTTTATAAATTTCATTAAAATCAGAAATAGTTTTTTGCCTGACTTGCAGTTTTGTGTCAGGAGCAACCTCTCTAAGAACAGCAATAAGTGTATGAACTTTCCAGTGCTGAATGTCAACCATTGACAGAATAAAAAAGCCAGATCTAACTTTGATTCTGTCTGGTGATTTTTTCTATCTTTTGTCATATCTGCCAGTAGGAAAGTCTCTTGGTTTGAGATTTGGTAATGCTGAAGAAAATAGGGTCAAGCAAGAATTTCTAGACTGATTGATTCTGCAGCTTCACTCTTAAATGCTCTTCATGGTTACTCTTAGGTGACAGTCAATGTGGATAGTTTGATTTTTTTTGTTTGGTGGGGGTGTTTTTTTGTTGTTTTGTTTTGTTTTTTTATTTGTTCAGATTTCAGTGAATTGGAAGACATCCAGTGAAACTTAATATCACCATAACCACACCTTGGCTGAAATTCCACAGTTGTCAAAATTTAGCCTGGACAGGAGGATTTATAATTTTCCATTTAAGACTCCAAATAGTCTTTGAGATTTCACTTAAATACTCAGAGAATCTGTCCTGAATTTCATAATGTAAGAAAAAATCCCCATATACTTACATTCCTCATAATAAGAAACAGTATTCAGCAAAGCTTTTGCTAAATGTACACAAAAGATTAATAATTTCCCCTTATATTTATATATCCTGCTTTGTTTGTCTCACTTTGCCTGCATATATTACTGTGCAGATGCTGTTACTGTGAATACTGCTGCTTCCTAGGATATTGCTTTTATTTCCTGAGAAGACTTATGGCCAGCCCAACTTGAGAAGGTGTAGAACAGTCTTGCACGTGGCTTCTGGCTCAACCTTTCTTCCTGCTGCCTTTGCCAAGGATTACACAGGCAAAAATGTCACTCACATTGCCAACAGGGGCAATCCTGTGGCAATTGCAAGGATGAAAAAAGCTGTCTCCTTTTCTTTACATCTATTTGTTAGTGTAGAAATATCACAGACTGTTTCCCTCCTGACCCAGGTACCCAGTAGTGTGCTGCTGTTTTTCACATCCAAAAAAAGATGCACAGGTTTGGCTCAGGCGTGTACTACTTGTGACAGAGAGGGAACATAAAATCTCCTGCTGCCATCGAACCCTCTCAAAGTGAGGGCAATGGATCCAGGCCCCAGCGAGGCTGAGCTTGGCTCTCTGGAGCTGGGTCCAGGACCATTATCTGAGGCCAAGCTGGAGAGAGCCTTGGGCACTCTGATCTCACAGGTGGCATCCCTGCCCATGGAGGGGTGGTTGAAATGAGATGATTTTTATGATCCCTTCCACACCAAGACATTTTGTATTAATAAGATCCTGTGATACCACCCCAGAATCACTGAATATGAAGTACATTAGAGCCATGATGTCATCACAACACTAATTTATGGCTCATTGCCTGCACCCAGACCCAGTTTTCAGGGTACAGTTGCAGCCTACACCATGCCATGGTTAGTGCTTCTGATTCAATGCCATCAAAATGCTCAAGTCAAGGACAATGGCACAGCCTCACCTTCCAGGGACTCCCCCTCCTGCAGAGTGCCAGCAGGCCATGCTGAGGTATGCACAGCCATCCCCCACCAGTGTGGCAGGACAAATCAGTCACACATACATATATCTATGCAATCATTTCCAGGCATCACGTGTCTCTGCATTTCAGATCAGAAAACCAAGAGTCCTAACAGCTTAATCTACCAGTTTTTAAAACTTCAGTCTGTGTAATGTCCATAGTTTGGATTAAAATTCTCTATCAAGGACTCTTGAAAACAGATGACTTGGTATCCCCCTCATAATCTTTATTATTCAGGATATAACTGGAAAAATGCTGGTGCCGTGCATTATCCTGTCATCATGTTTCTTGCTTCTACTGACCTGTGGTCTGTGATTCCCCAGAAATCTCAGGAGCTTGTTTAGACATGGGAATAAACTGCACAGTCCTCCACTGGCAAATCTGAAATGCTGCTCAGGTGCTCCTGCCTGGCATCTCTTTGTTCGTGACACGGAGAGGCACAGCCCAGCTGCACCAGAGCCTGGGGCTGAAGGCTGTTCCTGTAGCTACAGCATTTTATGTTGCTTCAGAGGCCATGGTTGCTGGCTCTGCAAAAACATACCTACAGCCATTAAAACAAAACAACACACAAGAAAAGGAAGCAAGTCTAATAATAAATCAAACCAAACAAATATGCTGGGACCAGCACTGTTTTCCACGGTGATCGTCTTGTCAATGAATCACAAAAAAGTCCCAGTGAGCAGTTCCATATTGAAGTGCTCCAAAACTCCTGCCCCAGCCACAGTTCCCTCAGTGTTCCCAGGGAGGAACAGTGCACAGTTGTGTGCTGACCCCCCCTAACACAAGTCCTCTTGCTGCTGGTCCTGCCACAAATCTGTAACACTGAGCCTTGCTTAAAAAATGCATATAAATCAGGCTGAAGTCCTCTGAGCTTCAGACCACAGCCCATTACAGCCTGAAAGACTGGAGAAAGACATAAAATATGGGTTTGTTTGCCCATATCAATTGCCTTTTTATCTTCTGTCTTCTAGGCACAAAGGAATTTGAAGTGAGGAGGTGTCAGTTTTGGTTTGTATGTTCACGGTTTCATTGTAATAAATTATGTCTTTGACACATTTTTGTAAAGAAGCAAAGGAAAGAAAAAAATCCCTGCCCAAGCCCTTGTAGTCTCAGGTGCAGAGAGAGATCACATGCAGGCTGGTGATGATTTTTGACATTGAGAGAAATAAAGTAACTCAAGAGTCTTAAATGAGACATGGGAAGGCAGGCTTCAGACGCCCCGTGCTGTGCTGCTTTGCTGCAAGCTGAAGGGCTCTGTCCAACTCTGTTCTACCTGGGAACCAACATCCACACCCTGGGCAGGTGGATGGAGAGCCTGGAGCTTGCAGGAACTCATGGGCACAGCAGAACCACTCACAGCCCTTGCCTTGGCCGTGGTGCTGTGGGGCTCACTAAATGTAGGAGAGAGAGTTAATGTGTCCACTGCCACATGAACAGGAAATCAGAGGCTTTGCCTTCTTGCATGAATTGCAACAGCTTGACAAAATGCAGCAGGAAAGCCATGCAGGCAGGGAACTCCTCCTGTCTTGTGCCTGCCCTGCTGCTCGTTCCGTGTGAGAGGCAGTGGGACCTGCTGCCTCTTCCCCTCCTCAGCTGCCAAATAAGTCTATCAGTGCTGTCTCACTAGGAGATTAATTAAAGTTTGTAAAGCACTTTGAATGTACTCAGATGAAATATCACAAGATATTTAATCCTTTGATAATATTTATTTGGCTGATGCCTGCACTAGAAGAGGAAGGAAAACCAGGGCACATGTCTGTTTAAAAACATCCTTTCTCATTAAAAAGAGCCTAGCCAAATTAAAAGGTTTGTGGAATGTGTTTCCTGTCAAAACTTGGGCCTGGGGGGAAAAGTACTGGACAGGCATTTGTGGCTGCAGTTGATGTGGCCATCTGAGCAAAACTGCAGGGCTTTGTATGACCTGTGAGATTGAGGACTGACTTAATCCACTATCCCCTAATATTCATGCTGTTAATTCCTGCATTATTGTCTCATTCAGCACAGCTACAACAGGTATTAATTGCCTATCCAGACAAAATTTTTTAAGCTTTTTTTTTAATTTTTCAAACTTGAGTAGAAGCTGGTGACTTTATTCAATTCTTCAAGACCCAGATGGAATGTTTTCTGAAAGCACTGGTAAAAATTGGTCTGTATTTTGTTTCATTATCTAAAAATCTTTAAACTTTCAAAACAGACATAAAATACTTAGTTACTCCTCTCACTCTATTAATTTTAATTTGTTTTGATCCCATATTTGCTGTTTTAAGAATCCTCCCAATCTAACTTGAAGATTCAAAGCCAGACAAACAGTGTATGGTACAAACCTCACATCTGTATCATGTTACACTTGGCAAGAGAGATAGGAACACTCATTTGCTGGAGCTCAGCATGGGGTGAGAGTGCAGAGGTTATCATTCCTGATGGCTTACAACTTTACAGATGTTTTCCCTTTATGAACAACAGAACCGCTTGTCAGTCACAGCCCAAACCTAAAAACCAGACTCTTCTACCTTCTTTTCATAATTCTTTCCATGTTTTCCAGTCTCTTTTTAGGGGTCAGTAGTAGGGAAATGATTACAGATTAACAGTTGCAGAAGGTTAGTTAACATTTTAAACATGTGCGGAATATGGCAAACTAAAATAATAGTGAAAAATAAAATTATAGTCAAAACATATGTGAAACCTAATCTGCAATAATCTTGAATTAATATTAAAGCCTATATCACATTTTTCCAGTCTTGCCACTGTGGGAATACTGAATGCACACAACTAATATACATTTCTATAGAATTGATAATCTAGGTGATATATTGCAGTGAAACCTAAATTTGACTGGATCAGATTTAGGTACATGACTCATTAGAGTAATGACCTTTAATGTAGTCTTAGCTTGGATTCTCTAGTCATTTACAAAAAAAAGCCTGAAGAACAGCACCTGGGTAATTAAAAATGCCATTTGACAAAGTGAAACTATAACCAGAGTTCAGGTGATTGAGCAAAACCTCATAGGAACCCTATGAGAGAATTAAGAAATTAACCAGTCCAAGTTGGCCCAATACATTTTATTCCTCTTTTGTAGTGAGTGACACTTCAAGTTTGTATTACAAATCCAGCCTCAATCTAAAGAGCCATAGAATCCTAGAGTTACTAAGGTTGGAAAAACCTCTAAGATCATCAGGTCCAACCAATAACCGAGCACTGCTGTGCTCACCATGTAACCATATCCCCAAGTGCCACATCTATACAACTTCTGAACACTTGCACGAATGGTGCCTCCACCACTTCCCTGGAAACCCATTTCAATGTTTGACAACCTTTTCAGGCAAGAAATTTTTCCTAATATCCAGTCTAAATCTCCCCTGGTGCAATCTGAGACCTTTTTCCCTTGTCCTGTTGCTGGTTGCCTGGGAGAAGAGACAGACCCTCACCTCACTACAGCCTGCTTTCAGGTACTTGCAGAGATTGATAAGATCCCCCCTGAGGCTCCTTTCCTCCAAGATAAGCACCCCCAGCTCCCTCAGCTGCTCCTCATAAGACTTGTATGCCAGACTCTTCACCAGCTTCTGCAGTAATTTTCAGCCAAGAGATGAAAATTTGCTTTAAGCTTTGTGAACTTCAATTTAAGTGAGTTGTGGTCACCGGGGAGTCTGCAGGTGTTCAGAAAAATATAAAGATTTTTTCAAATAGCAATAAGCAGGTCACAAAAAAGCAAGTAATTTAAAGGGTTACCCCTCTTTGACTAATCCTCAGTAACAAACTATGTATGAACTCCTTGTCACCTGGAGCACAAACCAGATCAGTGGTGTGAATTTTACACAAAGTGGATATTACTTTGCAGAGCAACTGATGTGGAAGTCACACAAGACCAGTTACCATGCCTTAGCTAAGGGGAAATAAATCACAGGACACTGTCTGATCAGTCCTTGGTTAAATATTAAATTTTGCTCTTCTGTTTTATAGTTTCATAGTCATCTATTCTTTTTTTTTTTTTTTTTTTTTGTAATTCTAGAAAGAAATATAATTTTTGTCCACATATGCTTTAGAAATTCTAGCTATGATTATATATGCATAAGTTCTCTATAATAAAGAGTACCTACAGTGACACACATTTGAAATCTGCATTATGCATCTGGAAAGACTGAGTGGGGATGGGTGACTTGTCACAGGCAATAAAGAATGTCAGTGGCACATGTTTGTGTGTAGTCTGTGAATGCTGTTTGATGTACTTATCAGTTTCTTCCTACAATATGCTGTAGTTACTGAACAGCACAGCTTAGCTATTGATGGGTAAAAGAAGTAGAAGATAAGAGAATAGGCAGACAGTGATTTGGATTCTGCAGATGATATTTTGCAGGTTGGAAAGGACAAAGACAATCTGCAAGCACCAGCAGCTGATATAGCCTCAATAGGAAATAATTCTGGGCTTGGAGACAGAGAAAAAACATATGCACAGTAAATCATGCAAATCGAGTCTAAATGGTGGTGCATTTGACAATAAGAAAATTATGGAGTTGGAGGTTGTTTCTTTTTTTATTATTTTTGGGGTTTTTTTATAACATCAATTTTATAACAAACTTCTTGTTGGACTGATCAGCTATTCACCCCTTTGCCAGCAAAAATCTGTGGTGGTGGAGCATACTGGGATAACAGCAAACTTGCATTGGGGAGATGGAAGATTGAATAATCATGCCTCCAAGTCTTCTTTACTGACTTCCCTGAGTCCCCTGAGAAAATCTCAAGTGGTTAAGAAGCAGCCAATTGGCCAGAGGAAATGGGGGCGGTTTCCAGTATTTAAGGGTGAGTGGTTCTTTTTCACACCTCATTATTTCCAGTTAGCTGCTCGTTCTGTTCATATTTAAATCTTTTTAAAAAGCCAACCAAATAAACAAACAAAACCAACCAAGAGCAGGGAGGCTGTTTCATGCCCTCCTGCCTTGTGAAATCCCTGGAGCCCTTCCCCTTGGAGTGGGTGCTGACCAGATGAGGAAAGCCAAACGGAGCTGCTGGCAGTTTCTTTGTCGCTGTGGCATCTTGCAGGAGTGTGATACCTGGGGATAGAGCTAACGACCAACTGTGGCACCATGCCATGGAACTGTCAAATTATCTGGAGAGGGGATGGTAATGAATGTGGATCACTGCTACATACAATTTTCTTTTAAGCAGGTAGGTAGGGCTGTGACTGAACAGAAGCCATTAAATTATGAACAGAAGGAGAGAGATCCAATTTTCTGCCTTGCTAAGGATATGAATAGTTTTAATGATAGCTGAAGACTTTGAGTTTGTCCTTCCTTTTGTAATCTTCCTCAATTGTTTCCTTCAAGTAAAGCAAATCTAATTCTCCAGTTCATACCATCAATGTTGTGCTGGTCTAATTTCAGAGATGTTTTTTTTTTTTTGAAGAAGCAGAGTTTTGTTTTAGTGCAATGGAAGGAAAAATGAAGTTTATTGTTCAAAAGCTCCTCTGGCAATGAGATAAATGGAATACCTCATTTTACCTCCCTTCTCTTCCCTTACTGGAATATCTTCTGCAAGAGGAAGTTGGATAGTCTGTGCTGCATCTATGGAGGAAATAAAAGAACTGTGGGACCCAGAGTTTGTTGTAAATGCAAAAGCTACACTCATCATCAGGAGGTTCTGCCACCTACCAGCTGTGGACATGCAAATTGCAAACACTTTTTGTCTAATCTTAGTGACAAAGTTGTTACTGGCCCAGATTTTGGTCACTATAAGATCATATTCTAGCAAAAAAGGACTGTGTTCACATGTATCTTTAGTAGAGTCCTACAATACAAATTTTAGGGTCAGATCAGTTTGAATAAGATGAAAGAATGTTTATAGTGAGTTCTGTCTGCCAGTATTTACCTTTTCAGCACTGCTGAGCCCTTTCTCCATTTTGTTGATATAACTGAAAATTTATATATATAAATTTTGTAGAAGGAGGGCTTTCTGCTATTGCAAACTGACCTTAAACTCTGTACCTTAAAAAGTAGAGTTAAAACATGTGTGCATTAAAGATACTTTCAATGCATAGTGCATGTCTTCAGAATAGCTTTTATCTAGTTATGATTAAAAACATTTCACCACCAAGACAACTTGATGGTTTTATGACTTATTGACTGCCCTATTACTGTGTAACATAGTTAATTGGCTCGCTGCTTGCTTTAATCTTGTATGTTTGATTCTGCTAAATCTTTAAAACACATTTCTGATTACACCACCCTGTAAGTATTTAAAATAAATGCCCCTCAAATGCATTTTTTTGCTGTTTAATAAGTTCTCTTTGACAAATAAATGGGGGAAGGAGTAGGGAGAAGGGAGAATGCATGAAATATTCATAATGGCCAATATGATAGAGTCAATAGATAGAGTTTGTTAAGATAAAAGCTTGTTTTGCAAAACATTCAATTTTGGATTCTCAGCTGGGATAGTCTGAAATAGCTCAGTGTAGATCACACTTTCCTTTTCCTCTTTCCCCTGTTTTGACACAGGCAGAGCCAGCAGGAGGGAAAATTTTTCCCTTTTTACCTATTATCTGTCTGCAGTGGTCAGGAGGAATTAGCCCTTTCTGGAGATCTTGCATGATGACTTTGAATGCTAAAACAACATTTGGAAGAGGTGCATAAAACATGGATAGGGCCAACATAATATGGGGAAGATACTGTGGGGACCTGAGCTGTCTCAGGGGAAGTGTCCCTTGGGTCTGACTGTGGATGCTGAAGACACTGTGGAGATGGACAGGGATGTATGGCTTGTGACAGTCACAAATAAGCCTCTTAAGAAAAATGTTAACTGGGAGGGGCTGGTGTTTGTAGGGGTTTGAAAATGAAGTGATAGCTGGGCAACAGCACAGATACAGGATGATTGGGTTCACAGTCTGTCCTGCTTTGGCCAGGAGAGTTTCTGCAGCACACATGCTCCCTTTAAGGCTCTGGGGAACAGCATGAACCTCACCTCCTCGCTGGGACAGAGGAGTCTCTCTCTCCAGCCAGGTGCCAGGGGAATCGGTTTCTTGTACACTGACAGAGAACAGATGTCTTCAGTCCAGCTCCTCCATCAGAGTGTTTCCTTTAAAAACCCAACCTAAACCATTAGCCATGTACTTGTGGGGGTGTCTGTCACAGATGGAGGCCTGGGGCACCTCTGGCATCCACCAGGCACCTGTGGACTCTTGCTGGGGAGCTCTGAGAGGTGAGGAATGACTCGGGCAGGCTGCAGCTCTCTCATGGTGCTTTCTGCATTCAGGAGCTCAGGGTGCTGGGACTGAGCCCTGCACACGACACAGAGCTGGGATCAGCAGAGGTCAGCCCCACTGCATCCACCTGGCACTTCCACTAACCTTGTGTAGCAGAGGGGAACACTCATTAACTATGTGGCTTTTTAATTGTCAGGAGACAGAACTGAAATCCTGATCAAGTTTAAAGGTGTGCTGTGAAGGCAATGGAAAATTGTGAAAAATGTTAAAAGTATATCCCTTTAGCTGTTTGTTTTTACACATTTGAATCAAAAGGATGTAATCTTGGGAGAGTTTCCATGTTCAACCATGTAAGGGGTTTCTTGTCGCTAGTATACTTCTGGTGGTTTCTGTGAAATCCTTGCAAAAAAATGAAGTCACTGAGAAAATATTCTGTGGTGTGAGGTGTCTGCAAGGTTTTGTGTCTCTTGAAAGCTTGCTTTTTGTGTAGGACAAAGTGTCAATTAAAGCCTTTCCTGTGACATGTCGCTGGAGGGATGTGAAAACATGGAACAGATTAGCTCCTGTTGTTCTTAGTTATTGGACTTTAATGTGAAAAAACACAACAGGAATTATTTAGAGCTTTCTATTCTCTGACTGAGTGAAAGACCTTTAAAACATGATGCTTTTGATGCTTGTTGAAAATCCAATACATACTAGTGCTGAAGATACTGCAGTATTATAGAGGTACGCCAGCAAGTATTCAAACAAGATGCAAAGAAAATCTTCAAGCATAAGATACAAAGAAATTGTGTCTTTTACATTTCTTTGCAAATTAACTTGCTAATATCAGGTATTTATATTAAGCTTAGCCACACAATTGCTCATGGTCGTTTTAATAGTGGAGATGAACTGTGTTAGGCCTATTTTAAGTCTGAGATGTGATCTCAAGCCATGAAATTTCCAGTGTCTCCTCTGTGCTGTGTTTGGCAGCCATAGGGGAGAAGGAGGCTTTTCCATGGGCCTTTCCCACAGAAAAGCTGGGAGGCAGCAATGGAACTCTTCCTTTGCTCTGTGAACAGCTCTCCTCCACCCTTGTCAGCATCTAGCCATAAAAGCCCAGCTTCAATCCTCCCACATCTCACACTGAACTGGGAAAGGACCATCGTGGGACTGCTCTGAGCTGGGAGGCAGCAGCTGTCACGACTGTCCCCACGTGTTGGGAACCTGCTGCGTCCCAGCTGAGACCTGTGGTGCCTGCCTGCATCACAGGCAGGAGTCCACACATGCCTGGTGGATGCCAGAGGTGCCCCAGGGCTCCATCTGTGCTCCAGGTTTGCAAACACAGCAGTGACATAGCACAGGGAATCCCACTACTTTAAGCTTAATGATGTTGTTCAGATTTATCCTGAAATAATCTTGTGGGCATACAAGGTCTGCACAATCAAAAATCGGCAGTAACCAGGTTTTAGACACAAGTAATTTGCAGTGAAGCGAATGTGACACCACTCCATTAAATCTCTTTTTTTGAGAGAGCTGTTAAGAAAGCACAGCTGAGGCATATCCTCTCTTGGCCAGCCTGGCTTCCAGACTGCTCCAAGCACTCTTGATTTTATCTGGCTCAGAGACACAGTGCTTGCAGCCGTTTTGCATCACCCCCTCTGCCTCTCCTCCAAATCTCCACCTGGCCTTGGCTGCCTGAAGGTGCAGCTCTCCCCTCACACCAGCTATCCAGATAGTGAAGAATTTTGGTGTCCAAATGGGATTAGAGTACTTCTGTTTCTGCACGGGGGATAGGAGGAGAGTGCTGGTGGCACTCATGTTCTTTGGCTCTGTTCCTGGTGGGGGATTTTACTTACACCCCGTTTGTCCACAGCAACTGCAAGGGTGCTCAGTACTGTTTTCCTTTCCAACCAACTCCTTGGAGGCTTTTGTTTTGCATGGAGTAATTAAGGAGAGGAAGCTGAGCCCTTTCCCTTCATGCCTCTGTTTCTCCCGTGTATCACATTACAGGTGCAGGGGTCAGAGTGTGACTATGTCAAAGACTGGTGGCAATAAATAGCTGCAGAAGAGGATTTATGTTACTGCTGATCTGGTGGAAAAGCAGAGAGAGGCTGGCCTCTTTTCTTCCTTCTTTATCTATTTATCTGTCTATCTATCTATCTATTATCTATCTATCTATCTATCTGTCTATCCATCTATCTATTTTCTGACTGGGTTTTATTTTATTTTTAAAGAATGCAAGGACTCAGGAGAGTGTTTAGGTCTAGTTTGTCCCTCATTAGCTTTTGAACTGTTACTCATGCAGTGTGATTAGCTACATGTTGTACCTGTCACTGCCTCTGCCCTTTGTTCAGTCTAGCTAAAATATAGTAGTACCTAATTTCAGTGATAGACTTGACCTGGAGTAAAATGTGCAAATTCTTACAGAAAGTGCAATAATTGCAATTGATTTATTCTTCTATGGGGAAATAATGTCTGTCTCAAACAATAACATCAGCTTTCCCTTAATTGCATTACATTAATATCATATTAATCTGTATTCCTATCCACATCCAAAGCTGTGAAGCACATTTGGGTTGTGTTGGTTTTTTTCCCTACCCTTATGATACACACAATTCCCAAAAGAGGTTACCAAATATGGGAAGCCCCTTTTTGCCCATTCTATAGAAGAAAGACAAAAGGGAAGAAAAAGAATTTTATATATTACTCTGGTCTATAGTCAGGAAATCTGTATTTTACCTACCACAACCCCATGTTTATCTCTGTTGTTAATCCAGTGGTGGGGATTATGCTGTATTAATGATGTGTGGGAGCTCCAGACTATTTCTTATTCCTGGCTTGCAGCATCTGCTTTCAACAAATGTCTTTTGGGCACATATGTGACCTTTTGGCTACCTGCACTGAAGTCTACCTGTCAGGATGGCATTGTGCCTGCTCATGAGCATGCCCCAGCTGCTGGGGCATAGAGGAAATCAGCCTCTGTGGCCCTATAAATGCTTCTCCATTGCAGAACACCTCCCTCTTCTCCCAGTCCCATGGTACACATGGCTTCTGGCTTTGGGGAACAACCAGCCACCAGATTTCCAGAGGACACCATTCCTGGACAGCTCTCTGGGGTTCCTGATGGGACATGGTGGCAGATCTGAGCTGGCATCAAGCAAGAGGTGCCCTGGCACAGGAGCCCCTCTGGCCACAGGGTCCCTGAATAGTCCAGCCACAGTGACCTCAGGCCCATTTGCAGCAGGAGACTGGGACACAGCTGACACCCAGCCTGTAAACCCAACCCTTCTCATCAGGGCAGAGTCATGGATAAAATCCTTGTCACCTTTCTTGTCCCTGAGATCGACTTATGAGATGTGACGATGTGGCATCTCATGAGAATGTTTTTTTATCAGCATGATTTCCTTCCAAAGAGCTATATTTTGTGAACATTGCTTGATTTTTATTTGGAGGCCATGAAACTTCAGTTCAGAGGCAAAATTCCCAAAGTGTCTGATGTTGTCAAAACATCAAATTTCACAGTACAGTATTTGGCATAAAAACTTTTTTTCTTTCTTTTTTCTTCTTTTTTTTTTTTTTTTCTGTGATTTTCACTATGACATGCCTGTTTGAAAGGCACGGTTTGTTTTTCAACTTTTATACAATTGGACACATTTTCTTGCTTGGAACGCAATAACATGGAGCTCTTCAAAGTCACTTTGGGTATAATTTTGGCAAAAATTATACCTGTTCTGTTTTTTCAAACTGGAAAAAAACCCAAAATGGCAGGATTTCCCATGAAGTGATAAGTTTCATTTCTCTTCTGCTTTGGCTGGGTTCAAATCACCACAGGGAGAATTTTCCAAGAAGGGTTATTTATAACATTTTGAATATGGAAACATTTCAGTGTTTTCAACCTGCAGCATGTGGAAATAATCAGGGAAACAAAACATTTCCGTGGTTTTTGATAACTGAAACAACAGGTGCTAGGTCCAGGAATAGTCAAAGGGCAGTGGGAATTAAAGTACTTTTCATTGTATAACATTCAAGGAGGCAGTCAGTGGAAATGCCCACAGAGGGGTTAACCCAAACACAAAGAAGAACTTTACACACCCTTCACTGATTACATTGAGGAACCTTTTGACACAGGATGTTGTGGAGGCCAAAATTGTAAAATTTGTAAATTACTTCAAATTGAGAGCAATAGAATTTGATGTGGGAGGTCTATCAGGGGCAATTAGGATATTCCAGATTTTACTTCCAGCTCAGGAAGTCATTGAGCTACAGACTGCTGGAAGAATTCCTCTATTTCCTCTGCTTCCTATAGCTTTTCCTTAATTATCTGTTGCTGTTGGAGGAAGAATAACAGGTTAGAGGATCTTTGGTCTCATCTTTTCCTTGTGTTCAGAGAACATGGACAGCAGCCAGGGCAAATGAAGGGTGTAACAAGAAACTCCAAATGAAATAAGAGAAAACGAAAAAAAATATAATTTCTTTGGTTTACATTTATTTGAAAATTAATTTCAGCCAGCCCCATTTTCCAACCTCTAGGGCATCTCAATAGCTGCAGGACGCTGAGCAGGGAGTTATTGCAGAGATCCTGTTAGGAAAGTGCAAACTGCACATCAAGAGCAGGCAGAGAGGAGGAGAAAAGATGAAGGTTTGGAGATGGTGAGAACAGAGGGCCCCATTTGGCAGCTATGTAATTCTTATCTTAGCATTGTATTTGGCACCCAGTTACCATAGTGATGTGATTGGCAGCTGATTGACAGGATTACGTAATGGAGCAGTCTCTGTAGAGCAAGAGCCATATTTTCAGGGGAAAAATATCACTTTGCTACTGGGGATGAGACCAATGCACAGCCTGCTTGGAAGAACTAAGGGTTTTGAACAGGATTTTCTCTTTAAGCAACTAAATATTAACAACCTCTTCACAGTGAAATGTGAGTGAAAAACAAATAACCATCAGGACTTCAAGGATGTCTAGATATCTCATCATCCTCCTGACCATCTGACAGACCCTGACACAGTCCAGGCTGGCAACACTGAGTGCCTACTGAGCTAGCAAGGGGGCACCCCAGGCTCAGGGAACTCATTTCAATGCAGGCCTGAACCCAATGCTTTCAGAAATGTCTCAGGAGAAAAATTTGCAAATAAGGACAAGGGTAAAAAAATGCAATGCAAAAATTGGTGCACAGCAATTTTCCTCTTGGATATTTAAAATACACTGGTTTCAGTTACTGGGTCACAGTGGTTGGCATGACCCAGACTTGTTTGCACTTGAAGGGCAAGTGAAGTGGTCTGCAAATTTTCCCACAAGGACATTTACCACCTCAGTAACAAGTATCTCGATCCCACCAGTCTTTTTCTTACCTGGCACTTGCTTGATTTTTGAGAATGTGGGGCTTATTGTTCCTGATCATGTAATCCTGGGATTTCCTCACACATCACTGAGATTCCTGTGTGCAATGAGGGTGTTTTGTTGTGTTGTCAGAAAGGGAATGAGCTCCTGCAAGGACTGAGTCCACAGATATTGTGGCTGGAGTGCTTCCGATGGCATCCCTTCGGGAGATAATCTCTAACCCCCTTTGCTTCCGGGGAGAGCTGATCACAGATTGTGAACAGACTACAAAGGGTGAGCAGGGAGTGATGCCAGAGTTCCCAACCTTCCTGTTCAAGAGCAGGTGAGACAGGAGCTCATTCTTACCTGGAAAAGCTCAAATAACCCAATAATGGTCCTTCAGCCTGCAGACATAAGACCTTGGTTGGCCACACTGAGAGGAGAAGATGTGAGAGGATATCACTGCCCCTACCCCAGCTCAGCTGCTGTGAGGGAGCAGCAAAACTCACCTCCTACTCCCAGCTGCTCCCTGGAGAGCAGGGACAGGCTCCACACTGCACTTCTCTGTGGCAGAGCTAACCTATGATGGAACAGACGCCCTGTCCCTCCAGTTTATTGGGAAGCACATATTTTCTCTTTCCCAGACCATAATCAAACACTATTTATGTACTAGATCAGCATTTAGAGTGATGCAGAGCCAGGGAATACTGTGGTGCAGGGCACAGGTATTGGCAGTGCAGAGAGCACAGAGGTGAATGCACACAGGGATGTGTGCTCCATGTGGAACATGGTGCAGATTTGGTCTGCACTGCAGGCAGAGGTGCTGGACAGGTCCTACATCTGCTCTGGGCTTGTGTTCGTGCCTGAGCAGTGTGAAAGGCCCTCCTTGTCTGCAACAGCAACTTGTACATGCTGCAAACTGCACTCTCCAGCCCTTGGGAAGTCTAAGAGCTGCTTCTGGCTGCCCTTGGAGCATCAGCTGAGCAATTTCTATAGCCAGTGAGGTCTTTTGCTATGATGCACAGCATGGAGCTCTCTGCTTGGCACATGAGAAGGGGTTCCAGTGATTCTCTTGACACAGCCACAGCACTCATGTGGGGTGGTGGGAGGGCTGGGGAAAGCTCCTGCCTTTGCCAGGCAGACTGGAGGACGGGAGCAGCTTGTGGGGCTGGAATATATTTGCCCCAAAGAAACACTGAACACGGCAGGGGAGTGAGGGGAATTAGATTTCTCTAGCTAGCAAATTAAGTTTCTGTAATCCCTGACCAGAATTCATACTATCATCTGGAAATAATAAATTTAACCAATTTCATATGGCCTTAAAACCTCCCATAAACAAAATTCAATTTTTAGGTTTCCTTTTGTTCACCACTGTTTCTCTCTCTTTCAGCACAACCTGGGAAAAAAATCCCACTAAAGCCAAGGCAAAGACGGCCATTGATTTCAATGAGAGCTGAATCTGACCCTTTACAGGACAGCTTTATAGGGCTCTGTGCTCAGAGAGGTGTTGTTAGAGAGCTGGAGTTCTGGACCACATGCCAGAGAACGTTCCTTTATAGAGAAGCTTTCCTCTGGATGTGCAGCAGCAGCAGCAACACCTGTGTGCTCACACTCACACAGAGGCACACCAGCCACGGAGAAGTCATCCATCTCAGAAAACGTGTTATGCCTTTTAAGTGTTTCTATATCAAAGACTGATAAATAAAACATGGGTTTAGTGTTAAAAGGAAAAAGAGCCCTTTTAACAGATTAAAGTGCTCACAGTGCCTGACACTGTGAAATAGGAGTGTTGAGCAGCAGGGCAGTTAAGAAAAAGGACTGGTTTTGCTGACAGGTAAAACTGTTGTGTGTCATGTAGCAGTCATTGGCAGCAAAAAAAGCCCAAAATCTACTTTCTCTGGAAAGCCTTCCTGGAAGGTAACAAACTGCAGCCATCTATAGCTAAACTTTGTTATGTTCTCCAGCTGAATGTTGAGAGAAGAAGCTTTCCTCCCTGAAGGAAGAGGAAGAAAATAGTTCTTAATCCCATCAGAATAAACAAGCAAACAAAATCAGCATCTTTTCAATTGTTACAATGGTTTATTCCAGCAGACTGAAAGCCCTGCTGGGTTTTGCAACATTTTATTTTTCCTCAGCATCCTGATTCTTCTTAAAGCCCAGCACACTGGGTTGGGTCCTTAACTGATTTCCATTTTTTCCTCAGCAGTTGCAAAAGCAGTAGTAAAGCCTCATGCACTTTCTTGTTCCTCCCCAACTGTGAATAGAGAGGCTGGGACACCTGAAGGCTGTATTTGTACAAACAGGGACATTTCTCCACATAAAGGAACATTTACTAATTACATTTATTAGGTTGATCAGAAAAGCTAATTGTTAAAACTGATTTTTCTTTCACTCTTTCTTTCTGAACCTGTTACCTTGGTGGAGGGGAGTCTTATAGCAGAGGTCACTGAAAATTCTCCTGAATATTTTA
This sequence comes from Lanius collurio, assembly GCA_020086605.1. Classification (NCBI taxonomy): domain Eukaryota; kingdom Metazoa; phylum Chordata; class Aves; order Passeriformes; family Laniidae; genus Lanius; species Lanius collurio. The sequence goes on from JACBWW010000004.1 coordinate 3,918,569, forward strand.
TCAGTTCTGCTCCTTATGGTTTAGTCTACAAAGAGAAACCCTTATGTGTGAAGGGCACGGAGCTGAGAGAGGAGGACAAGGGATAAACCAATGTCTGCCCCTGCCTTGCTTTCTGACCAGAACACAGAGCACGTTGTCTGTAGAAGTGGGAAACAGAAAGAATTTGTGCACCATTAGGACCACACTTGATGTGGAGTCTTGTTTTTAATAGCTAAAAAGACCTCTGATGAATGTGAATGAGAGCCAGATGATTTTGCTGTCAGGCTGGTCAGGAGCAGTTTTATGATGCCAGCTGGTGTCCCATCACCTCTTAGGATGAACTTGCCTACTGCTCTCGTGGATTTTAAATAGTGCAGCAAAGAGTAAACCTGTAATGATCTTTCCCTAACCCAGCCATACAATATGGCCATGTAGTGCCCACTGTGGAAAAGCCATGCTGCTGCCTCTGCCACCTGAGAATCATTTACACACAGTCATACAAACCATTTCCAAAATGCCCCAGCCAGCAAGACACATGGCCAAAGGCAAATGGGGGAACCTATAAAATTAAATTGCATTATTTATTGGAGAGATCTATGTTCTATCTTGCCCTAGGGTGTCATTATGCACCTCTGCTCTATGCTGATAATAGTCATCCGCAATCTGATAAGGACTTTGATATCTTTCAAAAATGGATAATTTACCACCTCTGTGAAAGACACCTCTTCTAGACATACTGGCACCCCTGACAGACCATGGTGCTCATGCAGGGACTGAATGGGACCAGAGCCTGACAAACCACACTTGATTTCCCCTCAGCACAGCTTGAGTCTGTCGGCAAAGGGACACTAACTGACCATGGAAGCCGCTTGTGTTGGATCTGGGGCTGTTCTGACAGGGTTCCTGGTGCTAGGTCAGGGGCAGAAGGGAGGTGAACACCAACTCCATAACCATATAGAATTGCCATAGATATTGCCCTTTTGCTCCATTCAGCAGGAGAGAAGAAGGCAGTTTTGTATCTGGCAGGCTAGCCCACTCTGTGTTCAGGAAGCCTTACTTAATGTTATACCCCATGTGAATTTTCTATTTATCTTCCATTTATCTCATGTCACTCATAATGAGCATCCTTCCAGCCTTAGCAGGTCAGAGCTCCTTACACTATTTCCCTATATTTCAAAACTGATGGGATGAAGAAATGGAGAAAAATGCTTCTGCCCACAGGAGAATATTTTGATTTCGCTTTTTAAGTTAATGGTTTTGGTTTTGTCCCAAATCCTGGAAGAAGCTTGCACTTTGGTCAGAGAGGTTTGGATTTCCCATGGTACTGTTTAACTCAATAGCATCTCCAGTGCACTCATGAGGCAATGGCTTTGGTGAAACACTTCTACCATTCTAGGCCTGTACACAGCTCAAAAGCAGCCTGGGACTTTTCACTTTATAGTTTTATATTATTTATTTGCTTATTTATGGCAGAATTGGCAACCTGTGGGTTGATAGCTTTGCCCAGCCAGTATCTGCTGCAGGGCACTGAGCATTCACCAGGATTTTCTGCCCACCTGCTTCAGCCCTGACACTCAGGGAGCATCTTATGGCCTCTGCTGACACTGACAATCAGCACCAATTATACCAGCAGTTTTGTAGGGTGAATATTTGCCCACTGGGGCCCTGAAAGAGACCTGCTCACTTCACAGAGCCTGCCTGATGTCTGTTAGATAAGAATGATTTACTGACCACAGCTGGGCTCCAGCAGAGTGCCATCAGTCTCTCCTGACACCTTCAGCCTGGCAAACCTGGGCTTTTGAAGGAGTTAATGCCATCCACCATCGAGATTATTCCTTCCTGCTTTTAAAAACTGCTGGGAGATTTGGGGTTTAATCCCCCGTGCTCCCTACCATGGGAGAGGAGCAGAATGGATTGTCAGATCCATACCCTGTGGAAATTACACTTCCTCTGCTGCACCTCCTAATGCTGTCAAGTAATTTGTTAGGACTTTTAAACCTAAGAGAGGATGTTTGCTCTGCTGCCCATAGCAAAGCACCACAGAGCCCAGCAAAGTAGGCAATCTCCACTATCTCTTCTTGGATCTGTTCCTGAAGTCTGCAGGGGTCTTTTTTTGAAATCTGCCATGTAGCTGCCATCATAGTCCAGCCAGAAGAGGCAGATGTGGTAGAAGAAAAGGGTGTGAACTGGTATGACAGTGAGAAAGAAACACTTTTACTGAGAAATTATGCTGAAGCCAGCTAAAACAGCATATCCATTCCTCTGAATTTCTTTCCTTTAGCCATTTTCCCTGCATGACTGCCCTTCCTTTCCTCTTATTACAAATAAATGCTGTTTTCTGTGGCATGCTATTAACTTTTTTAGTACCCTATTTTAAAAATTAATGTATTTTTAATAAAATGTCCCAATTGATCATGCAGAGAAAACTATCACTTAAGAGGTACAGTATTTACTGGTGCAAACTGTAACTTTCTGACATCCTCCAGCATACACTCCTGGGCACCAATTTCTGTTAAAAAAATAATATTTCCTTTGTCAGCTGAATTCTCACTTGCTGATGTTGACATGAATTATAGCAGAAATACATACAGTGGTGACATTATGGTGTGTAATTGCCTATTTTAGGCCCAAGACAATGTTTTACATATTCTTGGGGTAAAATATTGTTTTCTTGCTCTTCCTTTGGTTTAGTCTTGTTTTGGGGTGACTTCCTTTAACTCCCCTTACTTTGTAATGAATACATTAATTTTCACTGCTAGCCATTCCAGCCACTCCATAATTTTTACTGAATACTGGAAGTTCAGCAATTCCTACAGTTTCTCATTGTCTCAACAAGAGATTTTGATATTCTGGTCTCTCTTCCTTTACCTTGTTTTGCTCTATTTGGTAAAAGGAAGAACAAAGTGTGTTGATATTTGTGTCAAGGCTGAGGCCCTGTATTTCAGCTTCCTCAAAAGGAATTTGGATGCAATGATACTTTTTTGATCTCAGAACGGTGATTCAAGCCACCTAATAAATATCTCCCCAACAAAGGCTGCTCCCCCACTACTTCTATGTGAGACAAATGGCAGAAATTCCCCTCCTACCATAAAATACCTCAGTACCTCTCTTTTAAAGGGAAGAAAAAGTGGGCAGATGAAAGAAAGAAGAACCACGTTATATCAGAGGAGAATTTGTGCCTCAAAAAGGAATTGTAGGCAGTGACTCAGGACAACCTCAAGGTCCTTCTGACCCACCTCAGTGCCACAAAAGCATTCTGATACCAGTTTCTTTCTCAAGTTTGTTCTTCTGACTAAAATTTGAGCATTTACATTATTTTACAGAAAGTTCCTTTTTGTTCTTGCCATGCAGAAAACTAATTTCTCTTGCTTGTGGATTTTCCCCTAGACTGAGCAAACTGAAATTCACTCCAAGCAACCAATTCTGAAATTAAAGTTTGCATTATTCCTAAATCTTTTGGAAAGAAAGAAAATGATGGGGAGGGGGAAAGAAAACAAGATTTTTATCTTTACTTTAAGAAAAATGGGTGATGCATGAAATTGAAACTAGATTTGCTGGATGAGGTTATGAGCAGAGATTAAGCACTCCTTTGTTTTCTGAGGGGAGCAGCAGGCAGATCAGTGAGAACGACCTTTGGGCCTCCTAGGCTGCTGGTGAAGGTGCCCTGCCAATATCTTCTTTTTCTGCACAGAGCTTTCTCTGTCTGATACTGGATTCAGAATCCTCCCAAGGTCACTGGGAAGCAGCAAAGTCTTGTTTGATTGACTGTACAAATGAGGGGTTCTTGAGCCTGGGGTTCCATCTCAGTTCTGGTTGTCATTGACCAAATGTCAAATGACCTCTCCTGGTAATTTTTGTGCTCTGGCAGCCATTTGAGATTTTGTTTTTGTCTCTGCCCTGGGTAATGTCCCTTACTGTGTGATTATACTGTGCCTGCTGCTGGGAAGTATTGAACAGATTTAAGATGGGGGTCTCTTGACATTTATAGCATTGAAAATAACAGATTTGCATCAGCCCCCCACTTATATCCTTAGATGTTAGTATCTTCTGACTGGACTATCCCCTGCTACTAATGATGGTGCTTTAGAGGAAGCTCTGGAGATTCTTCCCTAATCAACCAAGCTAAATCCTTTCAGGGATCATTCTTTGAAGCTTGTTTTGTGTTGTCATTGGCAAATTTTCACAAAACAGCCCAAGGACAATCACAGATCTTGTGATTTCCTGAAAGGACATTTTAAGAAGCTCAGGAATAAAAGGGTCTCAGCAGGCTGGGCAGGAGCCTTCTTGTAAAATCCAGCTATGTACTTTCAATGTGGTCCCACATTACCTTGAAAACTGAAAAAATCCCACAACCTTATAGGTTTTTTCTGAATTTTAAGTCCAAAATAATTTATTTCAATTTAAAAAAATAATGTAAGAAATAAGTTGAGATGACTAACACTAAAAGTTTCTCCTACTCTTGTGCTTCTGAGACATGAGAACCTGCTTAGTGGATGAAGGAGAGGCTGTGGATATTGTTTATCTAAATTTTAGTAGAGGTTGTGGCAACACTGCCCAGCAATCTCTTGGAGAAGCTGGCTGCTCATGGCTTGGATAGGTGAAGGGTTTGTGATAAAAAACTTGTCTGGATGGCTGGGCCCTTTCACCTTGGAAAGGATTGTCAAGGCTTGGGAAGTGGAGGAGTTACCATCCCTGGAGTGATTTAAAAGAACTGCTGATGTGGTGCACAGGGACACGGCTCAGTGATGGTCTTGGCAGCTCTGGATTAAAGGTTGCACTCAATGCTCTTAAAGATCTTTTCCAGCCTAAACATTTCTGTGGTTCTTTGATTCTATGAGCTTTCCAGCACTTGCTGTATGTTAGCCTGGTGCTCACTGCATTCATGCATTAGTGAAAACATGGACTAACTCAGCAGTGTCAGAATTGATTCTGAATTTCAGCTGTGTATGAGACAAAAAAGTAGCTTATTCTGCTTTGATTTGGGGGGTTTTTGGATCAATCCTTTGACATTTTCCTGTGCTACCTGAAAGGGACTCCAGAGTACCTAATATTTGTGTGTATTCACAGCCTCTTGCAGCCAGGAGGGCAGCAACCTGATGGCTTAATCTACTGTCAGTTTAGAGACCAGATTAGGCTGGACATTCAGAAAACAATCTCACAGAAAGAGTGGTTGGGCATTGGAATGGGCTGCCCAGGGAAGTGGTGGGGTCACCATTCCTGGAAGTGTTAAAAAACCTGGATGTGGCACTCAATGCCATGGTTAACTTGATAAGGTGGTGTTAGGTCGCAGGTTGGACTTGATGACCTCAGAGGTGTTTTCCAGCCTTGTTAGTTCTGTGATTCTGTGGTATGGTGTCTGAGATGTGCCTGAAGTTCAGCAATGTGCCACAGGCATATTATCCAAGTGCCCCTGGATTTGCAACGAGGGCCACGACGGACAGCCTAGAGCATCCATCACTAGATTCCTGTGTTGAGCTCCTTGAGTAATTCCCTATGGATCTTTCTATCAGCATCAGGGTGTTATAAATGAGTCAAAATTCACAATAAATTAAATGGTATCAAGGTTGATTTTAAGTATAAGGGATAGTAGACTGTACATGTATCCAAAGATGTTATGTTTGGAATGTGCCTTGGCATGTTCCCTGGTAGCCCAGCCAAAGTCACGGGTTACCCTTCTCAGTGATAACATTTGCATCTGAAGCACAGGCAGAACTTCACACCTCCACCAGAGAGGTCTCAAGTACCCACCATCATCGGGAAGCCAGATATCCATCTGGCACGTCAACCTACTCCAAATCCACTCTGCCCTTGGAAAATCCTTTTTCCATCTGAAAGGAGCAACAGATATGATCATCTAAGTTTCTGTTCCTCCCTGGACCATGCTGATGAACAGACCTCTTACCTAAGACTCTTCATTTTAATGACACAAGAAGAGTTCCTGGAAAATATCAGCCAAAGACACAAAAGAGTTCCTGAACACATCAACATCTGAGCAGACCCCTGATCTCTGGACCAGAGGACCATAGAAGACAAGATTAATATGAAAAAGACAAAGGATTTTCTAGCCGGAGGCAGGAAAAACAGTATAAAAACAGGACTCAGAAACCTCGAAGGTGTGCACTACCCACCCGAACTGCTGGTGTTCAGGGCTGTGTATGTGTCACCCAGAGTCAAGAACCTAGGCTTGACTCTGCCGTTTTATAGTGGCTATTCAAAATTGTCAATTTGATCATAAAATAAATTCTGTTTGTTTTTATATTAATAATTTGGCTCACGCAATTTATTAATTCGATTTAATTGACAGTTTCATTTATAACAAGGGCAGCTCACAAGAGGCCCAAAAATCTCTGAAGAAGTACAGCAGCACCCCTCACAAATAGCTGAGCAAAAACCAGTGATGGTGTTAGAAATGAAGTTAGTTCTGGCTGACCTAAGCCACAGTGGATTTTCCATGAATTGAGATTTTTTTACAATAAATAGTAAAACACAGAGATACTCTGCCTACCACTGAGCAGTATTTCTATTAACATCACTAAGAGGTGTGACCAGCTTTGGGCTGAGAGCAGTGTTGCTGATTTTGCTGAGCTCCAGTCACTGACACAGTTATACTCTTTCCAGAACTGTCTCTGCAAGACTTTCCTCAGTTCTCCCAGTCTGAAGGCCAGCTTTCCCCAAGGCAGAGCCCTGACCTGCACTGCACTTGGGGGTACAGGTTGTCTGAAGTGGAAGTCCCCCTGGTGGCCCACAGTGTCTGCCCACGAGGCTTAAATCAGAACTCAGCCCTGAAGTTGCTCCTTTCAGGTGTCTGGAAAGAGAAAATTTCTTTTCTTAGAGATGTTTACTTTATTTGTCAATATACTTGTACTTCTTTAATAAAGGCATTTTATGTACCAAGAGAAGGTTAGTTCCCCCTCCTCTTTTCATTTAAGGGCTAATTCATACGCAAGCTAATTTGTTCTGGCTATTATCACAATTTATTTCCGTTGCTACAGGGCAGCCAATAACTTTAATAAAAGAGGTTCCAGTTACCCAATCTTCCCAGTTAATAAACTGCATTGAAATACCCAGAATGAATTGTCTCCCACATGCTACAAATACAGAAAATTACCATGCTGTAGTGTTATCACTACCACACAGGTACAATTAAATGTGTGTTATGCATGGAGCTGCAACAGAACACTACCAGTTATGTCAAATGCAATTAAAAAGGAACTATTATATGTCCCTGTCTGAAAAATCAGCCTGTTTGTATGTACTTTACACAGGATTACTCACTGGATTGGGCAATATTGAATCATTTGATGCTTGGGATTCATGGGAGAGAGCTAAGTAAACAAAGGAGCACAGCCTGCCTCAGAGGTGGTTAATAGTGAGGAGCTAAGGCCTCCCACTTTGGAAGAAAACATGAGATATTTATTTCCTGCATCACTGGAACACTATTTGTTCATTAATGTTGACCTTATTTGGTACAGGCACTGTTCAGAGGGTTGCAGGTTTTGTTCAGCCATGTGCACTCCTTGTCCTACAGAAGTGACAGTTTTACATGAGTCCACAGCTCTGTTTAATAGATCATCTTTCCATCTCGTTGGGCTCTAGTTCTTCTCCCTTTATCTTTAAATCTTAAAGTCTTGACCTTCTTTTTATACCCCTGTCAGCATGAAGACACCCCAGATGGCTACACTAGAACTGTTCTCATCTTCCCCTAACTCAGTTCTTGGAAATAAAATCCTCTCTTGAGGCCCATCACTATATTAAATAAATATGATCTTAGTATTCTGATTACTTTTATTACTTTTATTTGGTGGTTTCTTCTGCTTACAATGCAAAACTGCAGTATCCTTGGACTGAATTCTGTGGTGACTAAAAGCTGAACAAAGTTCTGCTAAGTCTCTGTAAGTTGCACTAATCATCCTTATTCCCATGTGTGAGGACTTAGCAAACCAGGACAGCATTAGGGAGAGAACCTCTCAATTATGGACATTTTAAAACAGAAAAGGAGATACTTTTTTTGATGGTGGATTGATAATTTAATACCTTAATTCACTATCTACTTAACTGAGGGCGCTAGTGGGAAAACATTTTTATTTTCTTTGAAGATAACAGGATAAGCAGAGGAACCCTGTTTGAGAGGAGAACTCCTGGGGCTCTGGGTGCCATTCACACCACTGCAGGTTATCACACCTCAGCATGACACTGACCTAATTGCAGCATGCTGTGTGAGTACTGCTCCTGGCAAAGCAAAGGGAGTCCAGGAACAGATGTTGCCCCACATTTTTTTATTAATCCTGGATGCTTTTTTCTACCCCTTTTCAATTATTTGATTTAGGCTCTCAAAAAAAACCTACCACAGTTCCAAAAAGGAATTAAAAGCACTGCCTGAAAATGTTGCATTTCATGTTGGTCTTGACAGGCTTTGCCAAAGAGAAGCATAAAGTGCAATATTTCTAAGGTCATGTCCCTGGATAGACAAATCTGCCCAGCTCCACCCAGACCACAGGAGCTACAGCCCCTCACCCCCGTCAGTGTCGAGCTTCCATTTTTATTCCTTCATTACAACACTCAAAACAATTGAAATGGTGGCCTAAAAAACAGCTATTCCATTAAATTATTCAAAATTCATTTCTTTAAGGGAGTGTTTGAGTGAAGTCTCTCTCAGAACTGCTGAAGTCTACAGTTCTGTCTTCCAGGGGAACATTCCCAGAGCTGGAACAACCCTTGCTGGATGTACGTTTGGGAGTAATCTTCTTGTCTTGGAGCTGTCAACCAAAATTCAGACTCAGAGAACATCAGCTCATCCCAGGGCCAGTGTGTTCCTTGTGTAGCTGTTGTAGCTTTTGGAAAGCAATGCCCTCTGTAAAGTGACTGAGCTCTGTGAGGGCAAATGCAGCACGGGGAGGCACGTGGGGGCTTGGTGTGGCATAGCTCATGCCAGTGTTGCTTAAAATGTCATAACTACTGTGGAGTTATAGTCTCATCAAATGCAGTGCCTGCCAAAATATTGGAGGGGGGAATAATTGCAGCATGCCTGATTGCTGCCTTCCTCTCCCCCCGCCTTTCTCCGTGGCCCCAGTTCATGTGCATATGTTATCCAGTGGGTGAAAGCTAATATAATATGAATTAAAGAAAATTGCACTACTCCCTAACATCCAAATCACACAGATTGATTTGCATTTACTTGTAACTGAAAACACATGGCTAGTCTCAGTTTAAGAAAAATAAAAGGGATTACAGCAACCTCAGACCATGACCAAAAGGAGCTATTCAGCCCTTGCATTGTACCATTTAGCTTCACAGTGGAGCAGATACCTAATCTCACATACAACAGGCCATCTATAATCAAAGAGTTTGCTGCTCCCTGGCTGTCCTGGAACGATCACTTAAACATTTGTCCTGACAGATACCCAAGGATTGTTTGGTGAGGGGAAAGTAGCACCAAAGGAAAATCAGGGGTAGGAAAACCTTTAGGAGACTGATTGAAATTGCAGGTGACAAGGGGATTGATGGCAATGGCAATTAGGTGGCCCCAGGGAAGCAGATAACTGTTAGAGATACAAAAGCTTGGTTCTGCATGTGATGCCACAGTTGTCCCCTGGTCGAGAGAGTGGCCTGCTCTCCCCTCTCAGGTGGCAGAGTGATTTCCAGCAGGGCTCTGGCTCTACTCCTCATTGTAATTCAGGAAAGGCCAGCACAGAATATTTTCACTGTTCTCATACCCTGATGAGATTGTTCTGCCACGACGCAGTCAGTACAGTGCCTGAGAAAATTACTTTGTGAAACGCTGGGCTTCAAACCATTAACTGAAGTAAAATCCTTAGGCTGAATTTAAAGCAAGATGTGATGCAGGTGCTTGTGTCCTTCCCTTTCTTTTCCTTTCTTGCTTTGTTTTGCTTGGCTTTATTGTAATTTCATTTCTTTTTAGAAATTCTTTCATATTGGAAATTGTTTGTTTTTCATAGTTCTGGTCTCATCAAATTGATGGATAACTCTAAGTAATGAATCTCATGACTGCACTATTGAAATTATCTCAACCACCAAAATGTCTGTTTAATCTACATCAGAGTGCCTGCACTCCTTTTGTGCCCAGATAAGTCAGCTAAGCATAACAAAGTACATCCAACATTAATTTCCAAAAATCTGAAAAGGGGTTGGCTGGTTTGAGTGTAGTTCTATGGCTGGCAGCTGTCTGGCAGTGTTTCTGACAAAAAAAAAAAAAAAAAAAAAAGCATGGGTAGGCATGGGAGAAAACTTCTCTCTCAAAAATAAAAGAGTGATTTTATTAAAATTTGAGTTCTGGAGATTTTTCTTGTTTTGTTTTAATTTCTAGTGCCAGTAAGTTAATATTCTCACTGAAGGAAATAAAGATGTTTTTTTGAAAAAAACATGCCTGTTTTCTGCTTCTTTAATTATCTTTTCTTTTTAAGTGGTTGGTATCTACTGAGGCATCCAGAATCCCACAGACATGGGCAAAGTTCCAGTCCTTCTGGAGTGGTGCCTAAACAGAAGGAACAATGTGAAAGCGATGTCAGTCCTGGTGCCCACGTTTGTGTCTACACGAGGTCATGCTTTGATCCAGGGGCAGTCCATTTCTGGAATCACCTTCCCAGCTGTGGCTGCCAGGGGAGGACAGCCCATCCTGCCAGGGAGCACCCTCTCCCTGATGCTGAGCTGAAGCTTAGGGCGAGATGTTTGTGCCCCCCAGCAGTGGCATTTGGGGTTAGGGCTCACCAAAACGATGCCATGGACCTGGGCCCTGGACTCCCTCAGGGAAAGGAGTGAGGCACCCGGGTGGGAGTGGGAGCCTGCCTGGGCAGGGGTGATCCAAGCACCCTTCCAAGCCCTGCAGACCTGACAGGGCCATTGCATGGGGCTCACACCCGTCCTCATCCCCCAACTTCCTCCTCGACCTGCCACTTGTACATAAACTGGGGAGAGGTTTGTAACACAAAATAAATGACTTTTTAATCCTTCCAGGGGACTGAATGGAACTAATAACAATCCTAAACCAGTTTCCATCAGAAAGTTGTCTGGATCCATGTTTCTGGATTCCATTACTAATCTTAAAGACAGAAAAAAAACCCCCAAACAATGTTTTTTCTGCCTTTTATTCCTTGAGACAATGATCCCATTGTAATTTTCATCCATTAAACAAATCTCTCTGTGCAGAATAGAAAGGAACCACAAATACTGACATCTCAAAATGAAGAGATTCATTAATCACAAACACAATGAACAATTATTTTTAAAAGAGGAAGCACAAAAGGCCTCAGCACTTGGAGCTTGCACAGTGGGATGTAGCAGCTGGGAGTATTGCAACCCTACCAGTGGTGCCTGCCTCACTCAGAACAATCTTTCCCAGAATATGTCCTGTTGGGCTTTCTGTTTGTTTCAATATACTGTTTGTTTGTTTGCCACTTAGAGCAGTCCAACTGGCTGTACTACTCAGTGGGATGCTAATAAAGTTTAATAGCAAACCTTAAAAAATGTTTATTTAAATGTACCATAGAAATGTTTCGTTAAAGAAAAAATATTCCCTCCATATCCGTATGGTTTCTGTTTGAAGTGCTTTTGGATTGGACTCAAGGCATTTGGGAGTTTGCCAGGAAGGGGTGTAAACAAGGGAGGCGTGGAACTTTTATTCTCAGAGTATGTATGGCAGATCCAGGGTGCAGCAGTGCCAGGATGTTTGTGCTTTAAATTCAAATCAGACACACAAAAAAAAAACCAAACAAAAAGCCACTGCTTTCACTCAAGAAAGAAATAAGCTGGGATCACCTTGTTGAAGAATTTAGATAAGATAGGATTTGTTAATTTCTGTGGTTCATCTGCCTGCCAGAACATTTTTTTCTGGAATATTATATACTATCTGTAAGTATCTGATAATTAGAAAGATTTGATTGTAAACAACAAAAAATAATTCTGATTTTATGCTACCACTGTTATAATTATTTATGTCAAACCTTTGTTCTCCAAAGCCCATTTTTTTATCAAGAAGATGTGTCTTACTGTCAAGAAATATTCTGGAAAGTCCCATTTGAGATTGC